>CM053770.1:134982781-135053864 GCA_028658325.1 Potorous gilbertii
TATATATATGTGTGTGTGTATATATATATATATGTGTGTGTGTGTGTGTATATATGTGTGTATATATATATATATGTGTGTGTGTGTGTATATATATATATATGTGTGTGTGTGTGTGTGTGTGTGTGTGTATATATGTATATATATATAATACATTATTAATCCTACCATCATCAGAAGCATTATTATTTTTAAAAACACCAAAATTTCTCCCAGACCATGATTTCCAGATTTCTAGCACACATTGATCCCTTTGAAGAAGCATGAAACAATTTCAAGCCCAGAAGTGACATCTTAAATGATCCCTTAGGTTACTTGAACTCCATTAGGGCTTTATACTTGGCTGAGACTTGGGTATTAGAAGCTCATCAATAATGAAAACTTTATTGAGCTAAGTATGTGTTATGTGTCATACAGAAGCAAGAATTAGAAACACCTTTGTTCTTATATGCTAGTTAACAGTATTCATTAAGTGGTGACTGTATTGAAAGCAATGTTTGAGAATCTGTAGGGGATACATAAGCAAAGACACAGTCAGTGATATCAGGGTTGCTATCCTCTGGTTGGGGAGGCAGAGCTTTAGTATAAGAAATAATGAGAAAAATTCAAAACATGAAAAATTAAATGCTTAGTTGCAGAAGTATAATTAGGATTTCTGTCATCTGGGGGCAAACTCATCTAAGTGGAAAAACAAGAGTGAGAAGGAGCTTCTTCATCTGGGAATTCCTTTAATCAAAGAAATCGCAAATCTACTCCTTATCCTTGTCCAGGAAAAATGCTGGGTTACAGAAAATTCCAAAAATAGGAGGACTGTGAGGGGAAATGAAATGGTAGTTTCTTCACAGGAGATTGTTTCAAAAGGCCCAGTGAAAAGACAGAGCAAAGGAAATTAGCAACAGTGGAGACCTAACTGAGTGGAGAAGAGAAGGGAAAAAGCATTTATATAGCATCTAAAATGTTCCAGGGACAGGTACTTTACAAACATCATCTGCCAGCAGTCATTGCTAACCTTCACTGCTGAATCACTCACTGATTTCACCAGGCTAGAGTTTGGAAATAATACGTCCAAGTGAGAAGGCAAGGAGATAGACAAGGGATCCTTGGGGGTGGCTGGTGGAGGCTGAGTGAAGGAAGGGGGTGGTTGGCTGAATAGTTAAGGAAAAAGAGAAGCAAGTCTCCCTGGGTATTGCCAAAAGGGTAAAGTCATGGCCATCTTGCTCACCCCATTCTAGTTATATCTCTAAATAATATTGAGTGAACAAAGGATAAATAAGCGTTTGAGTTAAATGTTGGGATAGTTGAGTTTTAAGTTCAGTCTCAAAGATGGCAATGGGTATGGGAAGGCTATGGCAAAGAGCACTGTAGTTTGGGTTTATTAGAGGAATAAAAGGCACCATGACGGGATTTATCAAGTTGTATAGGGGACATGGATGCTTGGATTTTAAGGTGCTGATCTGAGAAGCAATTAGAGTTTATATGGGCAATGGATGGTGAGAAGCAGTGTAGAGAGGACCTTTAATGCTAAGATAAAGAATTTTGGATTCATAGAGATAGAAGGAAGGCATGTAAAAGAATAAGACAACAACCTAACAGAGCATTATGCTTCTCGCACAGATGGAAATCATTTTCTCCAGGGGTAAATTAAAATTAGAAAGAAGCTAAGTGATCTGAACAAGATTCCAAATTGGGAGCAGACCAAGAAATGACCATTGATTCTTTAGCTTAGATTTCTCAAGACAGTCTGTAACCAATGAGTAATCTTTCTCCTTCCCTCTTTCCTTCCTTTCCTCTCCCTCTCTCTCTATGTCCCTCTCATCTCTGTATCTCTGTTTCTGCATCTCTCTCAAAAGCTTACAAGTAGGTTTTACGTCAGTGAAATGGACATTAAACTACAATTTACCTGTAGTTCTAGGTAAAAGAGTACTCTTCTACTTAATTGGTGCATGACACATGTGCATCTATATATTTTATATACATATATATATAAACTAATACATGTATACATATGTGTGCCATATTGGCATGTAATTCAACTATTAAGGCATTTTTAATATATGTAAGGATAGCAAAAAAGCTCCAAGGCTTACATATATATTTAATAATAGTAACATATACATTTAGAGATCAATAAATCAGCAAGCATCTATGGAAGGTCTGTTACATACTAGACATTATTCTACATGTTTATATATATATATATATATATATATATATATATATATATATATATATGCCCCTGTGCACATATATGTCAATAACGTTAATACAGAATAGTAGATGATAATTATTTGATTAATATTTAATTGCCTATTTCATAGAAGGCACTTTTTAGTGCATCAAATAGGTACCAGTATTGCATTGTATAAAATCTGAGGGGATAAAAGTCATTAAAAATTGGCAGAATTTCATTTGATGACATTTGACTTTGACTTTAAAAGAGTTTCAACAGTTTGGGGTCTTAGAGAAAAGTGTAAGGTAAAGAGGCTAGAGAGGTAAGGTTACTCAAGTGCAGAGTATGTAGAAAGGAGCAGTATGAGATAAAGTTGAGTGATTGATGCCAGATTATTGTGAATGTTGAATGAATGCCATGAAAAGAAGTTTGAACTTAATAAGGGTGAGACTGGTGGGTGTAGCTGTAGCTGTTTTAGGGTGCAGTTATCTGGCTGATACTTGTTACCACACTCTCTTTCCTTCTTCCTTTTTCTATAGTGATTTAACTACCCACACACTGTTACAATAATTAGTTCTTGTTTTTCACTTAGGGGTAATAAAATGTCCTGTTAGATCCATATGGTCTCCTCCTAGGCTACTTTATGGGTTTTATAGTAAAGAAACAGTTCCTTCTTCTCACAATTCTGTTCCTGACTTCCTCCATACCTCAAAGCTATGCCCCTCTCTACCACTGGCTCATTCTAGGATTTCCTTCAGTGTCTGGGGCCACCTTGTCCAAGAATAGTCTACCATAGCCCAATTGCCATGAAATATCCCCCAGTAACGCCTGCCCCTTTTCTTCAACTGGAGCCTCCATCTTCTGAAGGGGCTCTAGCTGGTCTACCTTCATTTCTCTCCTGGTTTTATTCCTGACTTCCTCTGGACTTCAAAAACACCTCCAAGCCTAGTCTTCATTCCCTCCCCTCCATCCTCATCCCCATTTCAATTCTTTTGTGTACTGTCATTCCCTTAGAGTATAAGTCATTTGAGGGCAGGGGCTCTCTTTCTTTTTGGCCATATTTGTATTTCCAGCACAGTACCTGCTACATAATAAGTACTTAATAAATGCTCCCTCCCTTCCTTCCTTCTGTCCTTCCTTCTTTCCATCCTGCCTTCCTCACTCTCTTCCCACTTACTACCCTCTAAGATGCTTTATAGATTTATATTAAAAAGAAAGAATTAGGAATATAGTCACCATTGCTCCAAGTCCTTGGTTAAACACAGGTTCTCTGTCTTAATCTAAATTTATATTTAGCTCTAGGAAACCCCTGGCCTCTTTATGGCTGAGGCATACTTTACATATACATTTGGACAAAACAGCAATCAGAGTATATTAAAGTGTCTGTTAATGGACAAACATGATGAGGAAAAGTTGAAGATAAAACAGACATATTCTGGGAATTTCTGTTAGTTCTTAAAGAGACTGATATAACTGATGGCTTCAGTTATAATCTTCTACTCCCAGATGCTGTTAGGGGCCAAGGATTTTTCTCTATCTCTTCCCTTCTCTGTCTCAATTTATCTCTATTTTTTATTTCAATATCCCTATTCTTTCCTTCCAGTCACCCCCACAGAGTGTGTGAATGTTCCTTTAAGAAATTCACCAAGTTGACAATAGTCAGAAATTGCTTAGAAGCAATGTTTGTCCCTCTGAACTACAAATTCTAGGATGTCAGTCATCTCTCAAACCCCTATTACACTGACAACAGAAAGTTTACTGAGAGTATTTTTAAAAGGCAGCTCATTCTACAAATAAATAGAGAAAATGACTTGAAAAAGAAAAACTTGAAAGCTACATGTGACAAATCAAGAGATGCATTCTCAGGTGTAGTAGATCAGAAACAAAACTGGATGTTAAAAGTTAAGACACAGCTTGATATGCTGGAAAGATCATTGGATTGAGAACCAAAAGATGTGGGTTTCATTCTCAGCTCTGCCACTTACTATTTGGGTAAACTTGGCCATAGCACTTAAATACTGTGAGTCTCAGTTTCATCATCAGTAAAATGAAGGGATGGTTTAGATGTCCTTTAAGATTCCTTCCAGCTCTAATTTATTATCTAAACTGTTTTCAAAGGAAGAAAAAATTCCCACCTGAATTATGTTTAATTTAAATAGAAAAATTATCTTTGCAAGGGAGGGAGAAGGGTACAAAGAAGATTTGGAAACAATCCTTTTTAGAAAACAAGAAAGTAAAGAATAAACCAGGGCAAGCTGAATTTGAGATTAAAGAGATGGGGTTGAAGATTAACCTTTTATGTAGCTTTTACAAATTGTCCACTAAATATCACTGATAAGTAAAATAAATAATTTGCTTTGCATAGTTTGGACAATTTACAAATGAAATTCTCCATGGCAGGGAGGGGAATGGAGCCAAGATGGTAACAGCACAGACTTTCTGGAGAGCTCTCCCCAAGCCCAGCCAAATACCTGTAAAAATGACTTTAAACAAATTTTAGAGTTGCAGAACCCACAGAATGACTGGAAGATTGCCAGGAAGTGTCTATCATGCCACACCCAGGGCAGGGCATAGTCCATATGGACCATGCCAGCACAGACAGGACCTGAGCAGGCCTTGGGGGAACTGAATGTCTCATACCAGTGGCAGTTTCCAGACTTCAGGACCCCAAAATGCTGAGAAAAATTGGAAGGTCGGTGGAAAAAGCATGCAGGGCCAGTGTGGGAGAGTAAAGTGACCTGGCTCCATCTCTAGGGCAGCAGAGGGGAGAAGGAGCAACAGCCACAGCAGTAGCAGGGGCAGAGGCAGTGACTGTTTCTGAAGCTCTAGGCCTGTAGATTATGGGGGAATGGAAGCAGAGATCTACCTTGACAGACCTCAAAAGTCAAGTAAATAACTGGGGAAATGGGCAAAAACCAGAAAAAGAATCAGACTACAGAATCTTATTTTGGTGACAAGGAAGACCAAAACATGCAAACAGAAAACAACCAAGTCAAAGCTCCTCCATCCAAAGCCTCCAAGAAAAATATGAATTTGTCTCAGGCCATGGAAAAGCTCAAAAGGATTTTGAAAATCAATAAGAGAAATAGAGCAAAAATTGGGAAGAGAAACGAGGGTAATGCAAGAAAATCATGAAAAACAGGTGGCCTGCTTGCTAAAGGAAATTTTTAAAAATGCTAAAAAAAATAACATTTTAAAAAATAGACTAACTCAAATGGCAAAAGAGATTCAAAAAGCCAATAAAGAGAATGCCTTAAAAAGCAGAATTGGCCAGATGGAAAAGGAGGTCCAAAAGCTCACTGAAGAAATTAATTCCTTAAAGCTTAGAATGGAGCAGATGAAAGTTAATGGCTTTATGAAAAATCAAGAAATTATAAAACAAAACCAAAGGAATGAAAAAATAGCTGACTGTGAAATATCTCATTGGAAAAACAACTGACCTGGAAAATAGATCCAGGAGAGACAATTTAAAATTATGGGACTACTTGAAAGTCATGATCAAAAAAAGAGCCTAGACATCATCCTTCATGAAATTATCAAGGAAAACTGCCCTGATATTCTAGAACCAGAGGGTAAAATAAATATTGGAAGAATCCACTAATCACCTCCTGGAAAAGATCCCAAAAGGTAGACTCCTATGAATATTGTAGCCAAATTCCAGAGCTCCCAGGTCAAGGAGAAAATATTGTAAGCATACAGAATGAAACAATTCAAGTATTGTGGAAATACAATCAGGATAACACAAGATCTAGCAGCTTCTACATTAAGGGACCAAAGGCTTGGAATATGATATTGCAGAGGTCAAAGGAGCCAGGATTAAAACCAAGAATCAGCTACCCAGCAATAGTGAATATAATACTTCAAGGAAAAAAGTGGTTATTCAGTGAAATAGAAGACTTTCAAGCATTCTTGATGAAAAGACCAAAGCTGAATAGAAAATTTGACTTTCAAACACAAGAATCAAGTGAAGCATGAAAAGGTAAACAGGAAAGAGAAATCATAAGGGCTTACTAAAGTTGAACTGTTTACATTCCTACATGGAAAATTCATATTTGTAACTCTTGAGACTTTTCTCAGTATTTGGATAGTTGGAGGGAGTATGTACATACAGACAGAGGGCACAGGGTTGAATATGGAAGGGATGATATCTAAAAAAAAAATAAGTGGGTGAGAGAAAAATATATTGGAAGGAGAAAGGAAGCAATAGAATGGGGCAAATTACTTCTTGCATAAAAGAGACAAGAAAAAGCTTTTTCAATGGAGTGGGAAAGGGGTGAGGTAAGAGGGAAAAAGTGAACTTTATTCTCATCACATTTGGCTTAAGGAAGGAATAACATACACACCAAATTTGCTATAGCGGAGAATGTGATAAGCTGGGCATGGAGGGGATGATAGAAGGGAGAGCAAATAGGAGGAGGGGATAATGAGAAATAAACACTTTTGAGGAAGGATAGTGTCAAAAGAGAGAATAGAATAAATGGGGGAGCAGGATAAGATGAAGGAAAATATCATTAGTATTTCACAACATGACTTTTTTAGAAGTCTTTTGCATAACTACACATGTATAACATATATTGAATTGCTTTCCTTCTCAGTGGGGATGGGTGAGTGAGGAGAAAGGGAGAGAATTTGGAACTCAAATTTTTAAAAATGAATGTTAAAAATTGTTTTTACATGCAACTGGGAAATAAGATATACAGGTAATGGGGTATAGAAATTTATCTTGCCCTACAAGAAAATAGAGGAGATGGGGATAAGGGAGGGGGGATGTAATAGAAGGGAGGGCAGATTGGGGGAATGGGTAATCAGAATGCACACTGTCTTGGGGTAGGCAGAGGAAAGAGGTGGGGAGAAAATTTGGAACTCAAAATCTTGTGGAAATGAATATTGAAAACTAAAAATAAATAAATTTTAAAATTAACAATAATAAAATAAAAAAAGAAATCCTCCATCAGTGAGAATCATTTGATGAGCCAACGTAAGATGTGAAGTCCTAGTTCCAAAAGTCACAGAAAGTTCCTCATAGCTGTACCGAGACCTATGAGGACAATAGTTTCATCTTTGTACTATGTCCTGGAATGTCTGTGACTTCAGGTAAGTTACATGATAAAAACAACCTAATTGAACTCATGAATCAATTACTTGTGAGCAATATGATCATCAGCATTTTGTAACATGCCACATAAATGCTGCAGCATAAAGATGTGAGGTAGTGTTTACTTTCCAATTTCTTCTT
This sequence comes from Potorous gilbertii, assembly GCA_028658325.1. Classification (NCBI taxonomy): domain Eukaryota; kingdom Metazoa; phylum Chordata; class Mammalia; order Diprotodontia; family Potoroidae; genus Potorous; species Potorous gilbertii. Next base: position 134,990,188 of record CM053770.1, read on the forward strand.
TAGAAGTTTAATCTGAAAGCTGAAAATAAAGCTTCATGTTTTTCACTAAACTAAAAGGATCTATCAATGAAATAAACAATTTTTCAGAAAATTAGCACTGATTTATTATATTGAGCTGGATAGGTGTACAGAAGAAAAAGGAAATACAGCCCTTGATCAAAAGAATTTTCTAGTCTAATTGCTCTTTCTCATGTACATACATACATACATATACACATACATACTTATATGTTTGTGTGTATGTGTACATTCTCTGTGTTCTATCTCTCTGTGTCTGCCTCTCTTTTTTCCTCTCTCCCTTCTCTCTCCTCTCCCTTTCTTCTCTTTCTGTTTTTTCTGTCTCTCTTTCTCTGTTGTCTCTATGTCTGTCTTTCTCTGTCTTTCTCTCTTTATCTCTCTCTCTCTTTCTCTCTATCTCTTTTTATCTTTCTCCCTTTCTCTCTCTTATGTAGTGAATATTAGTGAGTGTAAATTAACATTTGGAGATGCCAGCTTAGTTTTGACTTGACAGATAGATGAGTGGTGTTTTTTTTTTTCCATGTAATCAGAATGCTCTGGCACCATGTAAAACAACTTTAATCTTCAGTAAAATCGAATTTTTCCAAAGATCTGGTGTCCCTCTAAATCAAGGCTTTCTTTTATTAAATTTCAAGATTAGGCCCTATCAGTATATTCCTTCTTAATTTAATTGGTTTCCTCTTCCTTGTGGTTCTTTCTACGCAGGCTACAACTCCCTCCCTCCCCTCCTCCACCTCCATGGCCTGGATTTGGAAAGCTCACTTAGTATTCATGTATGCTGCCTGGCCTTAGCTACCCAGCATTTCTGGATTAGAGCACACGATGTTCTCAAAACACCTGTGTGAGCCTTCCCTCCAGTGGGATGGCGGGATGCTGGGGTGGGAGGACAAGGCATTGCCAAGATCTTGCTACAACAGAACTCTGGAACATTCCTCCACCAATTCTACAGCTAGCTCTATAATTCCTATTCAGCAGTGCGCAACTTTTCCTTTGAACTTTGCCACAACAATACAGAAGGCAACTATATAAAACAAAATGCGAGTAGGTGTGAAAACAGGTAGCTCCCTGTAGGCATTTGGTACCACCAGTTCAGCATGTTTTGCCCTCGGTTTCTTTCCCTTTTTAATACTGCCAGGTTATTACAAATGATTCATTCAGCAAAACAAGTCACACAGCAAAACAACAACCTCTGAGCAGAAGAGTCTTTTTGGTTTGTTCATTTGTTTGACTGTTGATATGTAAATGTTTGTGCTCCTTTTCCCAATTACAAGCACAATTTTACAATTTGTTTATTGATTTAAACTTTAGGACATTTTTCACATAGGACAAAAAGGGACATCATTTGTCATTTGAATGTCTGGGGAAAGAAAGGGCAGGAAGAACTTTTTTTATGTGATTAATTGGTCATTTGGTGCTTTCCCTTATAGACTATAATGGGAAAGATCTAAATATTTATTGCATGACTTGTAGATGAGAAAACCAAGAGAAGAAGGTCCCTTCTTACTTTCTCTAATCTCCTCTTCTGACATCTCTTTTCCTTCCTCTCACTCTCTCCTCCTCTCTCTTCTTTCCCTCTCTTCTCCCTCCTACCATCTCCTTTTTTTTTGTTCAATTGTACAAGATGGACTCATCTTGTACAAATGCTCTGAGGTAAGTAGATAGCCACATAAAAATCAATAGGGATTTTCCAAGTTATGTATTGAAAAGTAAGGAAAAAAACTCAAAGGAGCATATTTCTTACAGAGCTTATCTGAAAAAAAAGTTTGAGGATTCCCCTTTTGTCATCAATGTCACATCTGAAAATCTCTTCGTTATTTTTAGTGCCTCAACACCTCTTAACAGCAGCAAAAAATAAGTTAAAAAATAAGTTATACAGTAGAAATGTTTAATGGAGTTTGCTGAAGGTGGGTCAGATTTTGCAATTAGACTAACCGTATTTGCTTCTTAAAATCAATCAAAAGTATAATCCTTCCTCAAATCATACCTGTGAGGGGAGCACACACATGCACATGCTCGACATATCATCAGTTCTATGTCCTATTGAAAAAAGTGATGGTCTCCTGGAAATTCGAATTATTTCTATACTTCATTTTTTGTTTCTTTTGCATTTTGGGAAGGTTCAAAATAACCTGATAGTATATATAAATAACACTTAGGATTTTTTTTGGTTAAGCTTTGGAATTGATTCAGAGTGTTAGTGTTCAGAGTTGAGAATGCTAAAGAGAATATGATGTAGCATTTCTTCCATACTTTGTAGTACTTAAAGGGCTCCAGAAAGTACATAATGTTGCATTGTTCAATGTCCAAGAAAGGGTTTCTTATGTGACAAAAATGCAAAAAATACTTATTCTTAATTTATAGGGTATGTGTGTCTATACAACTTGATCAGCCTTCATGAACATTCAAAACTGTCTGGCTCCTCACTGGCCAACCAACCAAGAAAGTTATACAAAGGGTCACCATCTTAATAATTGTTCATAGTTTATATAATTTAAATATTATGTTCAAAGTTGCTCAAAATAAAGATGGCAAGATGTCTAGCCTAGAGTCTTTTAAATTCATGTTATAGAATCATGTAATTTTGTCAAAGAATGGCATGTTTAAAAATATAATAAGGTATTTTTAGTCATCATATTGTTAAACAATGGCTTTGTAAGGCAATGATCATTTATTTAGAGTTGGGAAACATCTGAGACACCATCAAGTCAGATAAGGAAACAAGAAACTTATCTGAGTTCATGTAAGTACTATCAGAGTGATAATTTGAACCCAATTCCTCTCATTCCAAATACAAGGCTTATTCCCATTGCACCAAAGTGTGGGCTAGATTGTGTGATACCCTCCATGCTCCATTGATATCCATGAAATGTTTAGAAATTATAAAAAGGGTACCCAGTATGTTTGACACTCTTATTGTGGTAAATTTATGGGAGGATATGGTGGGAGCATAAGAGTCACAAAGGAGAGACATGGATAGATGGGTTTGGAACAGAAGAGAGATCTGGGATCTTCTAGTATCCAGAATTTTTTCTAATTTCTAGCTTTGAGGGGAAAAAAGATGGCCAATGACAACCCACCTCAGGCTGCTAAAGAGAGAAAAAAAACTTTGCAAAAAAAGCCAATATGAGAAGACCTGACAGTCTTCATCCCTTCCCTCTCCATAGATTGCAGAACTAGAGATTTCAGGGAATTTCCCCATAGATGAGATCTGGTACTCTCTGAGTTACCTGCTTCTTCAATCTGATTATCTGAAATATATTTTCATGCATAATTTTTTCTGATTTCTGTCTTGCTATTAATATTTGAAAAATTTATGTTTGTTTTGTTATTGGTTGAGTGTTCATTGTGAAACTGGTATTTGGTGGGGAGGAAGTCATGTCTTGGATATACAGTTTGGTCCACCCCTCTTTTAAGAAGGAGAGATCAAGAATTTGACTTGAACCTGAAAACTACATCCCCTAAACATATGAGGGAGAAGACAGGTTTATTCTAGCCAAATATCCCCTTTGCTGAGGAGAGCAGAGCAGCCTATAACCACTCCCTCCTGCTTCCCCTCCTGGCATGAACCAAGAGACACCAAAGATATATCTATTCTGGGCTCCCTACAAGCCAAATCCAAACAGCCTCTTAATATTGGAACATTGTAGTTGATGAGAACTTATTGTGACAGTGACAGCAAAAGAGAACTTGTCCCATTTCCTTGTGATATTCCTCTATATGTCTCTTCTTCTTCATCTTCTTATTCTTTTCCTTCTCCTCTTCTTCCTTCTCCCTCTCCTTTTTCTTTATATTTTCTCCCCTTCAATCACCATGCAGAAAATCTTCAAGGCACATCACACTTATTCAATGCTATGATAATCTGTCACAGAATGAGGAACTATAAATAAAGATATATTGATATAGTCAGGAATAGGACAAAGTCCTGTAGCAAATGTCCCTCACAACTCTGCTGATCATCCATAGTGACCAGGCTATTGTTATACTATAACCATGATCTGGCACCATAGCTAGAATCTAATTATATTAACCTTAAAGGGTATAGGAATTGTCCTTTAATTCATTCAACAGATATTTGAGAAATACATACAAAGTAGTAGCACTTTCTGGGATACAAAGAAGTATAACATATGTCCCTTATTAGGTTCTTACCATCTTGCTGAGAACAAAAGTAACCCAAAAGAAGCAATTTCATCTAATACCTAAGATGTAGTACAATGTCCTTTGTAGGTATTTAATAGTAGGCAGGTAATAAATACTCCTGAAATTGAATAAACACAATTGTGTTCTTCACTTCCTGTGTTACCCTACAGTATCTAGCTCATTGGCTATGGCCACAGTCATGGTACAGCCCTGTCTAGAAGGGTAAAATGAAACAAAATAAACTAAAATCTAATCCACATCCAAATGTTCATATATGTCCTTTTAAGTATATGAATCTAAAATACTCTAGATTTATAGGGTGAGTGTGATTTGTGGTATGCATGTATATACAATTCATCTGGGAAAGACCTCACTGAGTTGTTGAGTTTTGAAATGATGGACTGGCCATGGTCTGGCACAGAGGATGAAGGAAGCTATTCCAGGTTTACTTTCTTCACTTCCTTCCTTATCAGTGGAATATGTCAATCAACTTCACCTAGCAGAACTTTTCTCCTTGGCTACTGAGAGAGCTTTTGCAGGAAACTTCTTTTACTTCAAAAAATGGATTTAACTCTTTCCCTTCTAGAATTCTATGCTCATGGAAGAAGGAAATTTTTGAACAAGGATTTAAAGGAAGGAAGAGATGAGTCTGTGGAAAATTAGATGAAGGAGTGGAAAATTACATCTGTCATGTTAGTTCTACCACCTCTGGGTACATTCCTCTATGGAAAAATGAAAACTTCATTTGAAATGATGTTTAAAAAGTCAGTCCCAATCTTTAACAATATACCCTTCCTGTTTGCCGATGTCAGATTTTTTTATGCTGATAATAAAGGATCATTTTGGCACCATCCTCCTCTTCATTTAGTATCTTTCCTTTCCCTACTGCATTTTTCCTATCCCCTCTTCTCACATGAGGAGTGATCTTATTACTTGTGGAATATGATGAATCACTTCAACAGGAAATATGTGGCATCTGGGTAAGGTTCTTTCTAGCATATGAATTAAGCTTGAATGACAGCTGGGATACACATACATATATGCTTTGAAAAACATGTATCTGTGGCTAGAAAAATCAAGTATTTTCATTTTTATCTGCAACTAGGTCTTTTCCTACCAGCTGACCTCCTACCTTCACTTAGAGACAAGTGGACTACCACTGAAAGTCACTGAAAGATAAGATAAACAAAGAAACTTGGTCTTGGAAATTGAGAAATCAAAACTGAGGACTATACTGCACTTAGAAATTGTGAAAAGAAATGAAAAGAATCAGTAAAGGTGACTATTAATGAGATGCTTTGAGGACTAAAGTATCCAAAAGGAAGAAAGCAATGAGTCATAAAAATACAAAGAATATATCAATAAATATATTGAATGACATTATCATCTCCTGGAAGAATAAATGATGATAAGAAGATCATTTCCATCTGCAATTAACATGACTTTCTATGCTGAGGGGATTTTTTTCTTGTCAGCTGCTTTTTTAAAAATGTGAAATCAAACTTATCAGAGTGTTCACTTCTTTGGAAATTCCTTTCATTTGATTTTCTCTTGTGACATTTTTCTTCTTTAAGTCATAATGATAATCAATTCTCCATGAAGAAATTCAGCTTCTTGCCACCAAAAAGACAAAAATTTCAGGCGAGAGAAGATACTCCAACATTCCACATGATGGCAGGAGATCTTTTCCTTATTAAGTAGTCAAAGCTTACAGCTTTGTATTATTCTATTAAATATAGCAAGATAAGTAATCTCCCACATTCTCCAATCCATTTTAGAGTAATTTGTTCTTAGGACATACCAGAGAGGGGATGATGTAGTTTCTTGTATGAAAAACAAACAATTCAACAAAAATATTAACACAATCTTCTTAAAGTTTTCATAAACAAAAAGATTAGTAAAAGTACCTTGCAAAATCATAACTAAATTGGGATTTTAAGGCATATTTACTTAATGCAGGTGCTCTACTTTATTTGTTTGCTAGTATCTGACATAGTAAACAGCCAGAGTGAATCATGGAGCACTCAGGTAAGTGTCTGCTAGGTTAAAAGATAAACTGAGGAAAGATTGCTTCTCTGAAGAAGGAACCTTCATTCAGGCAAGTCTGATACCCAGAATCCCAATGCCAATTAATTGAAGCTGGCATAATTGGGAAAAGAGAAGGCATCTGCTCCTCAATCCATCTTGGAAAGTGCCAACAACGTCCCACGAATGATCAAAGAAATTATTAGATCTTTCCAGCGTCAATGGAGTCTAAAAGTTTAATATAACATAGATGCCTTCTTATTTATGGGTCTTTTTCAGTACCAAGTTAATTTTCCATTCAGTTCTTCTTTCTCATGAGAAAGTGACCAATGAAACCAAGGATGCTTTGGTATTTTCCCAGTGCTCATCCAAATACAGAGATATTGTCAGATCTTCCCATCAGTTAGTATAGTATATTCATTTTTAGAGTCAGCTTTTGGTTATCTGTACCCACCAGGGACATGTGTAACACCAAAACAGCAGATAATCTGAGGGTTGTTTCATATATTTAATGTTACTCTCTATTGTGGAATTTTCTTATGCAGCATGTTATGTTTTGGCAGGATTACTAAGCTGGTAGACTAGAGGAATCCTGTAACTAGACTGTACCTATGTGTTAGCAAAGTACTTAATAAAAGCATCTCATTTTATCTCTCTGATTCAGAGTAGAGGTAAACTGAGGCAAAAATTCTTTTCCATCCCTACCTCTCCCCACCATTTCTTCCTTATCTATCTCAGCCTTACCCCCTTCAGAGTTCATATTCTTCTCTACCATACAATTAGACTATACATTACAGAACTCTAACTCTATATTTTTAAATGAACTCCTTCAATCTATATCTTCATTCTTTCCATCTTCTTTTGCTAATAGAAACTTGGCTCCCTCCAGAAGATACCACTTCCTTGGCCACTCTCTGCACTATTAAGTGAGTTCTTTCTTCCCTCTGGATACTCTGGTCTGGGAGAAAACACAAACATAGTTCATACCTTTCATGGCTACTTGTAGATCCCTCCCTTATGAACATCATTCAGCAATATTACCTTTTTTCAGGTTCATTCATTTGTCTCTGTTACCTGGTCTTTATTTCAGTCATCTTCCAACCTCCATGTCATTCTCCTATCAACTGTAATTTCCCCATCCCAATCCCACTATTAATACCCATGGACTTTAAAAATAATATATCAGTATTTACTTGATCACCCTTACCTTCCATTTCCAACCAACTATCATGACCTAGATCTTCACTTGATATTAGACACACAAAAGGATTGAACATATCCTTGATGGTCATCACCCATCACTATTCTGTTCCCATGATCCAGAATTCTTGAATTCTTCACTTTAGTCACAGTCTCTTATCTTGCTATCTCCCTCAGTCTCACTATTCTTGATCTAGTCTGTGTCATCATCACCACTCTTAATCCCTCCACTCACCTTTGCTCTAAGCCTATTACCTGATCTCATCTTCTCCTTAGATCCTATGGTTGACCAGGTTAACCACTGACTACCTCCTAATACTGAATTACTTCTTTTCATGTCCTATTTCCAATTATACTTTTTCAGACCCAAACATGAGAAAATAGTAATCATTGATTCTGATCTATCTCTCCTTCTTCACAATCCTTTAATATCATCAATCAACAATAAACATTTATGAAGAGCTTACTATTAAGAGCCAGGAACTCTGCAAGGCACTAGGGATCAACAGGCAAAAATATGACAATTCTTCACCTTAAGGAATTTACATTACATCATTTTTTCCCTGTAAAGTTGACTTTCTTTTTCTCCCTCATATTTAAACATTTTTATTTAAAGTTTTGAAATCCAAATTGTACCCCTCCCTCCCTTCCTCTCTCCTTAAGATGGTAAGGAATTAGATATTGGTTACACTGTGCAATTATATAAAACATTTCCATATTAGTCATTTTGTACAAGAAGACTCAAAAAGGAAAAAGAAAAAAAGAAAGAAAGTGAAAAACAGCATCCTTCAGTCTATATTCAATCAATATCAGTTTTTTTTCTGGAGGTAGATAAGATAGTAGGTTTCATCAATCGTCCTTTGGAGTTGTCTTGGATCATTACATTGACGAGAATAGCTAAGTTACTCACAGTTCTTCACTGAATAATGTTGCTGTTACTGTCTACAACATTTTTCCGGCTCTGTTCACTTCACTATGCATCAGTTCATGTAAGTATTTCCTGTTTTTTTCTGAAATCATCTGGCTTGTCAACTCTTATAGAAGAATAATATTTCATTATAATTATATACTACAGTTTGTTTAGTCATTCCCCAAATCTTTAGCATCCCTTTGTTTTCTAATTTTTAGCCACTACAAAAAGAAGTGCAATCAATATTTTTGTACAAGTAGGTCCTTCCAGGGAGATAAGCATTGTTTGAGAATTACTCTCATCTGATTTGGTACAAGGAGGAAACAACACACACTCAGCTAAGCATAGAAATCTAACTTGCCCTACAAGTAGTAGGAAAGGAAAAGGGAAAGAAAAGGGTGGGGGGTGGGGTAAAAGAGAGGGAAGAAATAGTAAGGTAAAAGGGAAATAAAAGGGAGGGGGGCTGATAGTAGGGAGGAACATTGAGGGAGGTAGTGGTCAAAAATAAAACTATTGAGGAGGAAAAGTGAGAAGGTAGAAATAAAAGCATAAACAGGGGGAAATAGGATGGAGAGAAAGACTCGGATAGTAATTATAACTGTGAATATGAATTGGATGAATTCTCCCATAAAATGAAGATGGATAGCAGAATCGATTAAAATCCATAATCCTAGAATATATTGTTTACAGGAAACACATTTGAAACAGGGGGATACAAACAGGGTAAAGATAGAAGGTTGGAGCAGAATATATTGTTCTTCAGTTGATTGAGAAAAAGCAGGGATTTCTATCCTAGTCTCAGACAAAGCAAAAACAGAAATAGATCTAATCAAAAGAGATAAGGAAGGAAACTATATCCTGCTAAAAGGCAGCACAGGAAATGAAGCAATATCATTACTAAACATATACGTACCCAGTGGTATAGCATCCAAATTCTTAGAGGAGAAGTTAAGGGAGTTACAGGAAGAAATAAACAGCAAAACTACTTGTGGGGAATGACAATCACCTGCTGTCTAAACTTGATAAATCTAACCTCAAAATAAACAAAAAAGAAGTAAAAGAGGTGAATACAATTATGAATAAGGTAGGTATGATAGACCCCTAGAAAAAATTGAATGGGGATAGAAAGGAATATACCTTTTTCTCAGTAGTATATGCCATATACAAAAAAAAATTGACTATATAATAGGACATAAAAATCTCACAATCCGGTGCAGAAAGGCAGAGAGAGTCAATGAATCCTTTATACATCATAATACAATTATATGTAATAAAGGCCCATAGAAAGATAGATCAAAAATTAATTGGAAACTAAATAATCTAATCCTAAAGAATGAGTGGGTTAAACAACAAATCATAGGAACAATCAATAACTTCATTCAAGGGAATGACAATACTGAGACAATCTACCAATGGGGTGCTGTGAAAGCAGTTTTGAGGGGAAGTTATATATCATTTAACATTGACACGAATGAAATAGAGAAAGAGGAGATCAGTGAATCAGGCATGCAACTGAAAAAACCAGAAAAAGAACAAACTGAAAATTCCCAAGTAAATACCAAATCAGAAATACTGAAAACCAAAGGAGAGATTAATAAAGTTGAAATTAAGAAAACTGTTGAACTTATAAATAAAATTAAAAGTTGGTTTTATGAAAAAAACAATGAAATTGATAAACCTTTGGTCAATTTGACAAAAAAAAAAAGAAAGAAGAAAACCAAATTACCAATATCAAAAATGAAAAAGGTGAACTCACCTCCAATGAGGAGCAAATTATAACAATAATTAGAAATTACTTAGACCAGTTATATGCCCATAAATTTGACAATCTAAGTGAAATGGATGAATATTTTAAAAAATATAAAATGCCTACATTACCAGAAGAGGAAGCAGAATAATTAAATAACTCCATCTCAGAAAATTAAATTCAACAAGGCATCAATGATCTCCCTAGGAAAAGTTCTCCAGGGCCAGATGGATTGACAAGTGAATTCTCTCAAACATTTAAAGAACAGTTAGTTCTTTATAGACTATTTGGGAAAATTGACAAAGAAGGAATCCTACTAAATACTTTTTATGCCACAGATATGGTTCTGATACCTAACCCAGGAAGAATCAAAACAAAGAAAGAAAATTATAGACCAATTTCCCTAATGAATATAGATTCAAAATTTTAAATAAGATATTAGCAAAAAGAATATAGCAACTTATATTTTCTTTAAAAAGAATAATACATTACGATCAGGTAGGATTTGTACCAGGAAAGAAGGGCTGGTTTAATATAAGGAAAACTATCAGCATAATTGATCATATCAATGACAAAACCAACAGAAACCATATGATTATCTTAATAGATGCAGAAAAAGGTTTTGACAAAATACAACACCAATTCCTAATGAAAACACTGGAGAGCATAGAAATAAATGGAGCCTTCCTTAAAACAATAAGTATCTACCTAAAACCATCAGCAAGCATTATATATATAATGGGAACAAGCTACATGCATTTGAAATAATATCAGAAGTGAAACAAAAATGTCCACTATCACCACTGTTGTTCAATATGATATTAGAAATGTTAGCTTTAGTAATAAGAGAAGAAAAAGAAATTGAAGGAATCAGAATAGGCCAAGAAGAAACTAAGCTATACTCTTTGCAGATATGATTATATACTTAGAAAACCCTAGAGAATCAAGTAAAAAACTACTTGAAATAATGGACAACTTAGGCAAAGTTGCAGTTTACAAAATAAACTCACATAAATCATCTGCCTGTCTATATATTATTAACAAAGTCCAACAGCAAGACATAGAAAGAGATTTGCAGCTAGTGTCAGTGATAAAGGTCTCATTTCTAAAATATATAGAGAACTGAGTCAAATTTACAAGAATACAAGTCATTCCCTGATTGATAAATGGAAAAAGGAAATGAACAGTCAGTTTTCAAAGGAAGAAATTAAAGCTATCTACAGCCATATGAAAAATGCTCTAAATCACTATTGATTATAAAGATACAAATCAAAACAACTCTGAGGTACGACAACACACCTGTCAGATTGGTAAAAATGACAAAACAGGAAGATGATAAATGTTGGAGAAGATGTGGGAGAGTTGGAACACTAATTCATTGTAGGTGGAGCTGTGACCTGATCTAACCATTCTGGGGAGCAATTTGGAATTATTCTCAAAGACTACAAAAATGTTTATACCCTTTGACCCAGCAATACCACTTCTAGGACTATATCCCAAAGAGGATCATAAAAATGGGAAAGGACCCCACATGTAAAACAATATTTATGGCAGCTTTCTTTGTAGTGACAAAGAACTGGAAATCGAGGAGATATCCATCAATTGGGGAATGGCTGAACAAGTTGTGGTATGTGAATATAATGGAATACTATTGTTCTATAAGAAATGATGAACAGTCAGACTTCAGAAAAATCTGGAAAGACTTATATGAACTGATACTGAGTAAAATGAGCAGAACCAGGGAAACATTATACACAGTATCAGCCACATTACATAAAGATTGTTTCTGATAGACTTAGCCCTTCGTAGCATTGTAAGGACCTAAAACATTTACAAAGGACTCTTTAAGCAAAATGCCATCCACATCTAGAGAAAGAACTATGGAATTGGAACACAGAATAAGGCGGATTATTTTCTCTCCTGTTACGTTTTGGTTTGGTTTGGTTTTTCTCATGGTTTCTCCCATTCATTTTAATTCTACTATGCAATATGATTAATGGCAAAATGTGTTTAATAAGAATGTATGTATAGAACCCATGTAAGATTTCTTACTGTCTCAGGAGAAAGGGGAGAGGGAGAAAATTTAAAACTTATGGAAGTGACAGTAGAAAACTGAAAACAAACAAATTAATTATTGTCTTTTAAAAAGTAGGTTATCCTCCCTTTTTGGAGGAGCTTGTCTTTGGGATACTGACCTAGCAATGGTATTGCTGAATCAAAGGGTATGTACAGTATTATAGCCCTTTTGGGCAGAGTTTCTAATGGTTGGATCCACAATGATTGGATCAGTAAATTATTCCATCAACATTGTCCCAGTTTTCCAACATTCACCATTTTCCATTTTTGTCATATTAACCATTCTGATAGGTTTGAGGTGGTACCTCAGAGTTGTTTTAAATTGCATTTTTCTCATCCATAGTGATTTAAAGCATTTTTTCATATGACTATAGATAGCTTTGATTTCTTTTTCTGAAAACTGCCTGTTTGTATCCTTTGACAATGGGCAAATCTATCAACTGTATTTTCATAAAGTTGATGTAGTTTTCCATGTATTTGAGAAATGAGACCTTTATGAGAGACACTTGTCACAAAAATGTTTTCTTGGTTTTCTGATTTCCTTTGCATTAGTTTTGTTTGTGCAAAAACTTTTTATGTAATATTTCTCTCCATGCTATTTTTCACTTTCTTCCCCTCTCTCTCTTACACCCCATCCTTTCCCTTTTCACATGTATTTTACTTCTGATTACCTCCTCCCACAATATACCTTCCCTTTTATCAGTCCCTTCTTCCCTTTCTATTATACCTATCCCTTTTTACTTACTTATAGGGTAAGACAGATTTCTATATCCCACAGAGTATATATGTTGCTCCCACTTTGAGCCAATTTTGATGAGTGTAAGGTTTAAGCTTTGCAGGCCACCAACCCACTACCCAATCTTCTCCTCCATTATAATAGCCCTTTTATGAGGGATAATTTACTCAATTCTGCCCCTCCTTTCAGTGAAATTTTCTTTTTCCCCCCTTGATTCTGCTTTTGAGGTTGTCATTCCATCAAAGTCACTTTATATCCACTCTGTCTACAAATACTTCTAATTGCTCTTATAATAATAAAATTGTTGAGTTGCAAATATTATCTTGCTATATAGAAATATAAACAGTTAAACCTTATTGAATTTCTTGTTTTCTCTTTCTTGTTTCTTTTTTTACCTTTCTATGTATCCCTTGAATCTTGCATTTAAAGACCATTATTTTTTTAATCCAGCTCTGGTCTTTTAATTAGAAATGCTTGAAGTTCTCTATTTTGTTAAATATCCATTTTTTTCTTTTAAAGATTATACTCACTTTTGCTGGATAGTTGATTCTTGGTTGTAATCCTAACTCTTATGCTTTCTATCGTATTCTAACTCCTCCAGTTCTTTTAATGTGGAGGCTGCCAAATCCTGTGTAATCTTGACTATAGTTTCATGATATTTGAATTGTTTCTTTCTGGATGCTTGCAATTCTTTCTCTCTGATCTATGAGCTCTGGAATTTGGCTGTGATGTTCCTGGGAATTTTCATTTTGGGGTTTCTTTCCAGTGCTAATGGGTGCAATATTTCAATTTCTATTTTGCTCTCTGGTTCTAATATACCAGGGCAGTTTTCTTTGATAAGTTCTTGAAAGATGTTGTCTAGGCTTTTGTTCTTGATGTTGTTTGATCATGGCTTTCAGATAATTCAATAATTCTTATATTTTCTCCCATGGATCAATTTTCTATATCAGTTGTTTATTCCAATGAAAAACTTCACATTTTCCTCTGTTTTTTTAAACTTTTTAAATTTTGTTTATTGTGTCTTGATGTCTTATAGAGTCATTAGTTTCAACTTATTCAATTCTCATGTCAAGGAATTATTTTCTTCAATGAACCTTTGAACTTCCTTTTGGCCAATTCTATTTTTAAATGTTATTTTAGAAATTATTTTTCACAGTAAACTTTTGTATTTCTTTTCCATGCTATCATTCTGTTTTCATGATTCTCTTGGATTATTCTCATTTCTTTTCCTAATTTTTCTTCTACTTCTCTAATTTGCTTTTTTAAATAAATTTTTTCCAGGAATTCTTTTTGGGCCTAAGACCAAATTACTTTTTTTTTGAGGTTTCACATGTAGTCATTTTGACACTATTGTTCACTTTTACGTTTATGCCTTGATCCTTCCTATCCCCAGAGTAATTTTCTATAGTCAAACTCTTTCTCCTTTTTTTTTGGCTTACTTTTTCTTCTATGTGTGTGTGTGTGTGTATGTGTGTGTGTGTGTGTGTGTGTGTGTGTGTGTTTATGTGAGAGTTTTGCTCTGGTACTACACTGTCCTAAACTTTTTGTGCTGGAGCTCTAGGTCCTACGGCTGTCTTTCACAGGGCTTCAGGATTTATCTGCTTTCTTCCTCTGGAGGGCAGGCTTGGAGTGTGGAGCATCCCTGTTGACCTCCTCTGGGTGTGGGGTTTAGCTAGTGGCCTGCTCCAGAGGTAGCACCTTGCAGCTGGATTACTGTGGAAACAGGGCATCTCTGCTGGTAGGCTTCAGGTGTGGGGTCTCACTGTTGACCAGTCCCAGGGTGAGACTTCATTACTGGCCAGCAATGGTGTCAAGACCTGGCTAGTGGCTTGTGGTAGAGGTGGAGTCACTGGTGTGGGGCCTTGTATTTTCTGGTTGTTTAGAGGGAATTTAGTAGGGTGTCAGAGGGTTCCTTCCTCACCCTGCCATGTTGGTCTGCATCACTCTCCTATTCTTGTCAAAAAGATTAGACTTATTACCCAGGATAATACTTCTACTTATACCCTTTATTTCATTCTCTTCTGTTTCCTTTAAGACCTTGAAGTATTTTCTCCCTAATTTTCAGTCTCTCATTTTCTACTTCTTCCCAGCTGCCTATAAATACCCTCTAAAATCTTTCATTTGACACTAAAATCCTCTTAAGATATCATAGTGTATCTCTTTTCAACTTCACAGTCAAATGCCCAGACAGAGCCATATATATTCACTGCCTTCATTTCTGCACCTTTCATTTATTTGTCTATTCTGGGAAATCTAGTTTCTGAACCTACCACTCAATTGAAATTGTTCCTTCCAAGGTTACCAATAATCTCCTAACTGCTAAGTCCAATGATGTTTTCTCCTTCCTCATTTTACTTAATCTTTCCATGACTTTCATTATGGTTGGTCACCCATTCATCTTGAATACTCTCTTTTCCTTTGGGTTTTGGATATTGTGCTGCCTTAGTTTTAATTCTAAGTGTCTAGTAATTCATTAGGATCATAAGAGCTGAAGGAGTCCTCAAAGGATATCGAGCTCAACACTTTTGTTTTACAGATGGAGAATTTGAGGAAAAGAAATGTTTAATGTGTTAGGCAAGGTCACAGAGGTTATTAATGGCAAGGTTGGGATTTATACCCAGGTCTTCTATTTCCTAATTCATCAATATTTCCATTGTACCACACTGCCTTCTCAATTTCCTTTGTTGTATCAATATCTATCTCCTTTCCAAAAGTTATGGGTATCACTCAAAGTTGCATCCTAGATCTCTTCTCCTCTATATTTGTTTATTCATTCACAATGACCCCATAAGATCAAACTTCATCTCTATGCAGATGATTCCTAAATAGCAAGCCCTAATCTCCCTCTTATACTCCAATCCTGCATATATAACTCCCTGCTGGACACAGATACCTGTATGTACTTTAGGTATCTCAAACTCAACATGGCCACAAAAAAAAATGTAATTACATGTGGTCCCAAATCCCCAATTTTCCCTATTTATGTTGATAACACCTCAATCTTTATAGTCACCTAGATTCTTAACCTCAAAATCATTTTTGACTCTTGTCCCTCCCTCACCACCCCCATAGTTCATCATTTGCCATGTCTTACTCATTCTACCACTGAATCATCTTTTGAACTCATCACCTTTTCTCCACTCATATATTCACTATCTTATTTCAGATTTTCATTATCTTTCTCCTGGTCCATTTCAGTAGTCTTCTATTCAGTCTCCCTGCTGAAGGTCACCTCTTTTGCAGTGCTTCCATAGATCTGTTAAAATCTAACCATCTTATTCCCAACTGAAAAATCTTTAGTGGCTCCCTATCAGACAAAATATAAACTTAGTTAATCGCTCAATTTGTCTTCCATCTAGCTTCCCAGATCTTCATATTTTGCATCTTCATGCAGGCAATATTCTAGATAAAATGATCTGCTATTTCCCAAATTTGAAATATATGCCACCTCCCACCTGCTTGTCTTTGTAAATCTAGTCCCCACGGATCAAATCTTCCACTCAATCTATTGTTTCATTCAGGGGCCAGTTAATATGCAAGCTCCTACATGGTAATGTATTTCTTGTTAATTAAGGCTTTTTCTTCCCTCAAATCCTCTTGTACTATGTTCATCTGTCTACTTGTGATTTCCCTAAAGTAGAATGTAACCTCCTTGAGGACAGGGAATCTTTTGTGTCTTTGTATTGCCTGTACCTTGCTCTATAAATGATCATTCCTAAATATATGTTTATTCAATTGGATTAAGTTAAATTTCCTGCCTGTATTATAATAGACAGTCACCTTACAAGTTTTTCCCACTTTCTCCCATTCTCTGCTTTTTCCAATCTATCCTTAAAATTACTATAATATTAACATACTTTTGGCAGAGATCTGGCTATGTCACTCTTCAACGCAAAATATACCAGTGATTCCCTAGTAATTCCTGAACAAAGTTTAAACTCTTCTTTCTGGAATTAATGGACATTCACCCTTTGGTGTTACCCTACTTTTCCTGCCTTATATCATTCTAGTCCCCTTCACAATCTCTATTCTCCATTCAAACTAGAATATTTGCTTTCTCCCATATCCATTCTACATTTCCCATACTTTTATTCATGAAATGCCCTTATTTAGTTGCTTCCCCCCCATCCATCCAATTTTTACCTGCCCCTAATCTTTTAAATATAATTGAAATATATAGTCCCAGATCATCTGAGATGACATGGAGATGCTGGAAGCTGGCTCTGTTAGAATCCAATCAGGACTAGGGCATGCATGGACATTGTGCAGTGATCTACCACAGGGTATATAGTCAGAACTGTCAGCATCTTCAAGATGACTTATCCCTGCTGGGGACTAACGCAGCACTCTTGCCTGAAGGAGCAAGGTGATTCTTTCAACTCATCTGGTGAAACCATGTAGTAAAAGAGGAAGGTCAATGCCTATTTCATTCCTCCCCCTCCCAAGGCTAGATGACTAAAAGGAATGGGCCTGTATCTTTGATATTTTCTTTCATTCTTTTCCAGTCCAGGTATATGGTCTGCTATCTCCACTCTGACCTGGGAATAGGAGTTGTGGGGATTTGAGAATCCAATAATTCAGGCATGGTGTTGCAGAAAGCCCTAGAGGATAGTGATGAGGAGCAAGAAACCTGAGACTCCGGGCCAGCAGAAGCTGGAAGATTTCCACTGTAAACATAAATTTGATGGGATCAGTGCTATGTAGGAACCAAGCTAAGTTGTTAACTGAATAACATCCCCTTCCCAAATGAGGTGACATGTGGATAGGGCAGGGGAGATATACGTAAGTTGTTGTAGGAAATGTTCATGTGTTCTTTCTCTATCTATAAATGTTCCTTTGTGAAAGCTAATTCTATATTAAATGACTAAATATGACTAAGATGCTAGTCACTGGACCTCTAAAAATAGAGGAAGCAGGGTCATTGGAGGGCCAAACTGATGGAAAAGAGACAACCCTGACCCCTTCAAGGTATTTAAGTACCCTGCAAGAGAAAAAAGGAGGAAATGTAACAGATTTGGCCCTGAGAAAGTAGAACCAAATATTTCACACAAATATTACCCTTTTCTACAAAATCTTCTGTGACAGGCACACCTGGGGATGACCTTTCCTTACTTGGATCTCAAAAAGCATTTTGTATGTTACTTGTTTACAAATTCAATTCTTCAAGGATCCGCATTTTCATTGGTATCAGTTCTCCTGAAACTGATGCAGTTTCTATCTCTATCTAACTCTTGCAGATAATTTTCATATATTGCTGTACCAAAATAAAAAAAGGAAAAGGAAAGATCATCACTGAACTTGTCTACAGATGATGGAAACAATTTTGGAGGTGGTAGGTCTGACCTTGAAACCTTTGTAGGTTTGCACAATCTCCTAAAGCTTAATTTTTGTTGGCATGTCCTTTGAGAAGTCAAAGTTATCTCCACCCCATACTGCAGGATCAGAGAAGAACTTTAGTGGAGATTCTTATGCTCTTATCATGTATCATTGTGTATTAAATTATTTGTGTCAGATCTCCCTTCCTAGACCATCCTAGGCCAGCTCCAGTCATCCTGATGAATATCTGGTGACTGGATCCAGATGGCTCAGGAATATAAGTGAGGCTGGTGACCTGCACAGCCCTCCCTCACTCAAAACAAAGTCAAGTGCAAGTCATGTCATCATTTCTCTGATGGCATGATCTTCTTTGAAAACGAACACAACCTCGATCATTGTATGGCTGAGAATAGCCAAGTCATTCACAGCTGATCATCATACAGTGTTGCTAATATTGTGTACCGTGTTCTCTAGGTTCTGTGCACTATACTCAGCATCAGTTCATTTAAGTCTTTTCAGGTTTTCTGAAATCCACCTGCTCATCATTTCCTATGAAATAATAGTATTCCATTACATTCATATACCACAACTTGTTTAGCTAGTCCCCAATTGATGGGCATGTCCTCAGTTTCTAATTTTTGCCACCACAGAAAGAGATGCTATAATTTTTTCCTTCCCATTTTTATGATCTCTTTTGGAATACAGGTCTAGAAGTGATATTGCTAGATCAAAGGGTATGCACAGTTTTATAGGCCTCTGGGCATAGTTCCAAAGTGCTCTCCAGAATGGTTGGATCAATTCACAACTTTACCAACAATGCATTAGTGTTCCAATTTTCTCACATCTTCTCCAGCATTTATCATTCTCATATTTTGTCATGTTAGCCAAACTGATAGGTGTAATGAGGTACCTCAGAGTTGTTTTAATTTGCATTTCTCCAATAAATAGAGTTTTAGAACATTTTTTCATCTGACTATAGATGGCTTTAATTTCTTCATCTGAAAACTGCCAAATGAGGCCAATTCTTAGGTAAGTTTAGTATATTAACTAAACAAATCATGGTATATAAATTTAATGGAATATTATTATGTCATACTTAATTTCACAGAAGAGGAATTCAGAGAAATTTGGCAAGACTTTTATAAAATTCTGAAGAAAATAAGAAATCAAATCAGAACAATTTACATAATGACCATAATAACATAAAGGAAATCCGCCCTGGAAGGTAATTGAATTCTGCTTGATGCAATAAAGTGCTACTATCAAATCTCAGAGAATAGTTGATGGTCCACAGGTAGAGAATGAGAGATATACACTTTCAGACATGGCCAATACATTGATTTTGGGGGGTTCTTTTGTGTTTTTTTTTCCCTAGGTAGATTTATTGCAAGGGAAGATTCGATAGGAAATTCGGGAGGATTTATTGGGAAGTGACAGCAACATTTTGTAAAGTATCAATACAACATGTATTTAAATTATTTTTAAGAAGGAAATAAAATAATAGTAATAGTTTTAAAAAAACTAGAAAAAGTTAATAAAATGATAGAGATAAACTAGTTGCTTCACTAAACCATAAATTCCTATAGTCTGTTATTGAAACAAACTGGACATGTGAAAAATCTAAATTTTCACCAAAAATTTCCAGGTTTAATATTTGCTTCACAAAAGGATTCATGTTTCACAAAGGAATTTAATATCATTATAACAGTATATTTAACATTAATTGATCTGTAAAATTTCTATTAAGATCCAATATTGTTAAGTACACATTTTACAGAAAAATAAGGTATTTCCATACCCTTCCTCATGATTGGCCTCTGTGGCCATAGTAGTGTATTGCACAAATATATTCAAGAAAAAAGTGATTAAAAATTCCTTTAATGAGTCCTAACTAATCTGTTCTATGCATAAATATAAGACTGTAACTTGGATTTCTCCCCCAATTCTCTTCCTAAATATGTTTGTCCACATGAAAGCTAATATGCCATCTTTCTACCTAATTTAAAGTTTTGTTAGATCCCCCCCATGCATTTCCATAAAACCTAAAATAAGTAGGTGATATGGGTTAGCGTGTATTTGTCCTTTGTTGCCCGAAGAAGACAACGCCATCAGAGAAACAATGACATGACTTGCACTTGACTTTGTTTTGAGTGAGGGAGGGCTGTGCAGGTCACCAGACTCACTTCTCCTCCAGAGACATCTGAATCCAGTGACCAGATATTCATCAAGATGACTGGAGAAGACCCAGGATAAGGCAATTGGAGTTAAGTGACTTGCCCAAGATCACATAGCTAGTGGGTGTCAAGTGCCTCAGGTGAGATGTGAACTCAGGTCCTCCTGACTCCTGTACTGGTGCTTTATCCACTGCACACCTAGCTGGCCCAGTGGGTTAGCAGCACTAGGTTGGAAATTCTATCTACAATCTGGCATTTTTTTCTCTTAGCATTGATCTTGATGAAATTTTGAAATATTGTACATAGTCACAAAGTTAATTGATTAATGGGTACCTCCTAGATATAGGAGATATATTTGTAAAGCATTGTGATACATACATATAAACATATATGTATACATAGATATGTATGTATGTATATATATATAAACCCACTATATTTATCTATATCTATCTATCTATCTATATATATATATATGTATATATATACATATAGGATTATCTCTACCTGCCTCTTCCCTCTACATAAGTACATATATATAAAATAGATACAAATTAGGTTGTGTGTATCTATGTATACATACATACACATATATACACATATGTTTATGTATATGTATGTATGCGTATGTGTCTTTGTATGACATTGAGCTTTAAACCTTAAGAGAGCTAGAAAAATCCCACTGGTTCAGTTTATGATATATGAGAAAACATCATACTTCTATTTATGAATTTTTTCTCTAGATACAAATAACATCTTTCTTCATATGCCCTTTATAGTTAATTTGGTTATTTACAATGATGAAAATATATTATTTGCTCAAAATCATTCTTAAAACAATATTGTTCTTACTATATATAATGTTCTTTTGGTTCTGCTCACTCTACTTTTCATCATTTCATGATAGTCTTTCCATGGTTTTTCTAAAATCATTTAGCAAATCATTTCTGACGGCACATTTCATCATAATTACACATCATAATTTGCCTAGCCATTCCCTAATTGATGGGCATCCTTCCAATTTCCAGTTCTTTGCCACCACAACAGAGGTGCTATAAACATTTTAGGACATATAGGTTCTTTCCCATTTCCCCTAATCATCTTCAGAATTATATCAAGTGGTATTCCTGGGCCAAATGGTAGAGGTAGTTTAATAGCTCTTTATATATTTTACAAATAAAACTTTCATCTGATATAAACTGTCTATAGAAATTTTCCCCAAAATTTTCTGCTTTCCTTCTGACCTTGACTAGAGTTGTTTTATTTGTACAAAACTTTTTCATTTAACATGATTGAAATTGTCCATTTTATACTTAGCTTTGCTGTCTCTTATATATTTATAAATTGTTCACTTGTCCATAAGTCTGATAAGTAATATGTTCCATGTTGTAATTTTCTTGTAAAATATATCTTTAGATCTATGTAATGTATCCATTTTGACATTATCTTTGTAAATTTCATAAGATATTGGTCTGTGTTCAGTTTCTGCCTTACTGCTTTCCAGTCTTCCCAACGATTTTTACCAAATAATTCTTTTCCCAAAATCTTAAATCTTTATACTTGTCAAATAAAAAATTATTATGTTTATTTGCTGCCATAAATTCTATGCATTATCCATTCTATTGATCTACCTTTCTGTTTCTTAGCCAGTACCAGATAGTTTTGATAACTATTGCCTCATAATACAATTTAAGATCTAGAACTACTAAACCTCTTCCTTCACACTTTTTTTCCCATTATTTGAAGGACAATAGAGTAGTGATATTCTACAGCTGAGAAAATACATAAAACAGCTTTAAAAGAAAGAAACTGACAATAGAATGTTTAAAAAATTAGAATAATCATGCCCTCGGACTCATTAATGCCATTATTTCCATATACCCAGAAAGTTTTCAAGGAGGATGAGAAAAGCACTAAAATATTCAAAGAATTTTGTCAAGTGTCTTTGTAATTATCTGAGAAATGGAGATAATATGAGATCCTTCAAAGATTTCTTTCCCATGAATATTTCAAAGTCATGCAAGATCCATTAAAGATATAACAATGAAGATATTTTTATTTAATAAACCTTTGATTACTCTCAAGTGAGGCCCAAAATTGCTCCCAAAAGTATTTGCCTAAAGGAGGAACACAACAGAGTCCAAGTTAAATAGAAATTGATTGCCTAACTATTATGAAATTATCTAGATGTCCTGTTTGTAGATGACTTTTCACTGATTTCATCATTTTATCAACCACAGGAACATTGCAGATGAAAGTCATACTTACTTAAGAGTTTAAACTAACTATCCATACAAGAAAAAATAAGTGGATGAAAAACAGCAATTGTCTTCATTACAACATGCAAGTGAATCAATGATCTAAAAAATTCTTCAATTAATATACTTATATAGCACTGCAAATACATAGTGAGTTGGACCTAGAATTACACAGGAAGAAGAGTGGGGGTTATATTGTTTTTAAGAAATGTCATTCTTTTAGTGGCAATACGCATTTCCCTAAAACAAAGACATATTTTCAATACCACTTTTTTTCAGTATGGCTATGAATCTCAGAAGACTAAAATCTGAATAAATGAAATTAGAATCATCCAAAGAGTAATTAAAAGGTGTTATTGTGCATGAATAGGTTGCAAAATATTATAAAGAAGGAATTATGCAGGAGAATCACTATGTGATGTAGTCAGGTAAATTTAGGATCAGGAAAAGAAAAGATGGGATGGTCACATAATGAGTAGGAGAATTCATTAGTGGTTGGTCCACCTTTCCTATTGATGTACAAGATTATCACACAATGTCAAGAATATATAGGGAAATCCCCTGGCAAGTTGAGTGGACCTCCTATGGTGAATATGTAAAAGACCATAGTCAAGAGTCACACAAAATGAGTGGCCATGGATAGTGTGTGATTCCACGGATATGACATGGTAATCATTTGAGAGAAAATCAGCATCAAGGAGGCAACTAATGTATTAATGTATGAAAGTTATGGATATAGCCATATCATCTCACTCATTTTAGGACTAATGTGGCTCATGCTGGCAGAGAAATATGGAATTACAATGCCCCTCTTATAGGTCTAACCATTTTGTTCTATAATTGAGGAAGCTGAGGTCTAAAGGGTTTAAAGTGTTACCCAATATTATGGAGAACAGTTAGGGAAGAATCCAAATGGAACAGGTCCTTCAGATGCTCTTTAAAACAATTTTACTATAAACAATAGTAAACATCAATACAAGAAATTAAATGTTCATTGCCACTGTTTCCTTTAAATAGATTAACTGCTAAATATAAAATGTCAATAAGAACTTTACCATTACCCTCTGTGTCTCCATGAGATTTCTTTTGTTCATTTCCCATCACTTTGTCTTTTATATATTCACATTTAGTCTATCCTCCATTACTGCTCCCCACTCCACTTTTTTTCTTTTTCTTAGCATCATTTCATTAAATCCTTTGCATATATTTTATATTCTTCTTACTGGTCTATCTTAATTGCATTATAGTATATTCCATTAATTCCATTACTCTGATGTATCACAACTTATTTAGCCATTTCCCAAATGTCAGATACTAAGATTGCTTCTGGTTCTTTGTAATAACAAATAATTCTGCTACAAAATCCTTTGACTATTTTAGTGCTTTTTTCATCTTCCTTGAAAACTTTCTGGGTATATGGAAATAATGTCATTAATGAGTCCAAGGGCATGAATTTTCTAATTTTTACAACTCTTTATTGTCAGTTTCTTTCTTTTAAAGATGTTTATGTATTTTTAACATTGCTGTCAAAGCAGTTAATTTAAGAGAAACAAAATTTTAATTAAAAAATTAAAATCAACTAACATGATTTCTGGGTCATATGAGCAATTAGATGAGAGACAAAATATTTTCTCTGATCCTCATGACCTTTGAAATCTCTCTAAAACAGAAATTTGTACCAAAGGTAAAGTAACTAAAGTGACTTTTGTCTAGGACTCCCTGAGTTCACTCAACACCCCTTCTCCCAGTTCCAACACTACTATCTAGCATTGAGGCTATATTAGCAAACCCAAGAACACAACACAGACTTTTCAACTTGTATCTTGTTCTCCACTCTCTCTTTCTAGGGCTATAGATATCCTGGCTCCAGGATACAAAAGTCTTCTCAGACATCAACAGACAACTTGGTCACATACCTTCAGGAGCAAAAGCCTGCTAGGGACTGTAACCTAGAAGCACTTGTGCTGCAAAGCTCTGAACTGCTGGTGCCACGGAAAACAAGCTCTGACTTACGAGTACTAAGCCAAAGAACAAAGGAGAAGCTAGAAGGAAAAAGAGCACCAGGAAAGTGCTATGCAGCTCTCCAGCAAGCCTAAAAGAAAAAGCACTGTGTCCTGTTGGGATCATTTCTGACTACACAAAAAACAAATGGAGCAGAATCCTAGCCTTTTGAAACTTGAATTTCCCAGAATGGAAGTGAATTGAGACACTTTGAGATCTAGCCTCTAAGGAAACCACAATCAAGGAAGAGAGAGTCAAGAAGTGAGAGATAAGGGAAATAAGGGTGGGGAAGGGAAAACTAAAAGTGCAAAAAATTATGGGAAGAAGAAATCCAAAGACTTTGAACATAAACAAATAAATAAAAAGGAAAAACAACAAGAGAAGGCAATGTGGCTTCCAGATCAAGTAAACAAGTTTAGACACCTATAAATAATGCTGCAAAATTAACAAGAATGTTCCAATACTTGATTAGACAAAGGACCTTGTAGAATTTGAGGGCAATACAGAACTACCACACACTGTTTCTTAAGTGGTTTAAAAGAGAAAGAGAATGATGAGAGCAGAAATTATAAGCAGAACAGAAATATTTGAATCTGCTATGATAAGCCCACCAAAGCAACAAAAGAGAGAAAAATAAATTGGGGATGTAAATGCAAAGAAGTGAAATACAAACAAGAAGAAGAGAAGCAAAAAACAAAACTTTAAAATAAAGTATGTTCCCCATGTAAACAAAAGATAAGATGTATAAAGACAAATTAAGGACCATAAGTCTCCCAGAACAACACAACATGACAAAAAACCTTAACACCATGTGAAATAAATAATAGAAGAGAGCTACCCAGACCTTCTAAATATAGAAAATGAAAGGCACATAATGGTCAAATTGAATCACTCAATTCAAAAACAACAAATTCTACAAGTCATAAGGAGAAAAAACATCAAATACAAAGAAAATATAATAATGTGAGACTAATTCTCATTCACTAGAAAAGGGAGAGAATGGAATAATGTGTTTTGAAGAGCATGAGAGTCCAAGATACAGCCCAAGGTGATATATGATACAAATCTGAGCTTAGCCATAGAGGACAAAAGAAGGACATTCAAAAATAAAGAAGAATTTGAAACATTTTTAGAAAGATAATCAGAATTGAAGAGATCATTTTCCTCTCAAACACTGCAAACAACACAAATGCAAGAGGAGTACAGACAAAAGTGACAAAATGGCAACAAAAGACCAATAAGAGATTTCTTTCTAAAAATACACAAGGTTGTGTGCTTGTGTGGTTTGTCCTTCATTCTCAAAGAGGATCATGACATCAGGGAGATGATGAAATGACTTGCAGTTTACTTTGTTTGAGTGATGGAGGGCTGTGCAGGTCACCAGCCTCACTTTCTCTTCCAGAGCCATCTGGGTCCAGCAACCAGATACTGATCAGGATGACCCAGGATTCAGTGGGAGATCTTGGACCTTTTAAGCTAAGGCCTTTTCAGATTCTCACTTTGAGTAAGGCAATGGCCCATTCAGTGAAGAGTCCTTTTAAAGAAATGAATTAAGAGATGCACCCTTAAATTAAAAAAAAAAAAACATCAAACCAGGAGGGGCAGACCCTCAGGGTTGCTGGCCAAGAGAGAAACAGTTATTATTTACATTCACTCTGAGCCAGGAGGGCCTGCAAAATAACCATTAAGCATGGTTGGCAGGGACCTATTGTTATCAGATCCATGACATCCAGAGTCAGTTGGGTTTGGAGCTTGGTCTTTGAGAGAGAAATTTACCCATTAAACCCCAGTTAACTAGATAGCTTTTGGCTATCAAAATATTCCCTTCTTTGGGCAGAACACCCTCTGGTAAGGGGAGAGGAGCAGCCCACCTGGACAACCCAAGGAGACAGTGGGGAAGGCAGCAATCTGGTGAAGGCTATAATACCTATAGAGACAGATAGGGAACATTCTGGACATATCTTAGTGATGTCTTGCCTACAGATAAGTGCTTCTTTTGTAGGACTACATTACAGCAAGGGAGGGTACATGAGGTGAGAGGTGAAAGGGGAATACGGGGATAGAGAGAAGTAAGTGATGTGGCAAGGTCAAATCAAAATCTAGCAATTAGGGGAAGGTGACCTTTGTGGTCTCTGAAAGAGAAGAATCTATGGGTTGAGCGAGTATGGAAGAGGGGAAAAACTGAAAAGGGAGTGGGGAATGAGGTATTTCCCTAATAATAGGAGGGAGTTCCGTTAATGAAATGCTTTTATGGGTGAAGGGATTGGAGGACCTAATAATGGATGAGGTCTAGGGGACTTAGTGCCGGAAAAGTTTACTCATGGGAGGAGAGGAAGTAAACTGAAGTAATAAGAGAATATTGACACAGAGAGAAGCTTACTGAGCAATAAGGTCAACAAGAGACTATATATTAGTGTAAGGGAGAAGTGGAAGCATAAGAAGAGGGAACCTAACATGGGACAGTGTTTTCTGTCACCTGTAATAACTTACATTGTTCCGAGAATGAGGCATAATGGAAAAGAGAATTCAATAGGGTAAGAAAATCCTACAAAGTAGTGACAACAAAAAGCAAGGAGAGGGCAGAAACTACAATGGAAACCTTCGAAGCTTTTGATTGTATAAAGATATAGAGAAAGAAGAGAGACCAGATGATTGTTTGTAGGCATCATGAATCTGAAAATGAGAGTAAAGAGCAGAGGTTCCCAAAACTCTTGGCCTATTGTTCCCTTTAAAATAAATTACTCAGTGCTTCCTAGAAATCTACTTTCTTTAACCTATCAGTGTTGTTTTTATTTTAATTTGCATCATTTAAATAGATTTAAATAAATAAATAAATATTTGCATCATAAAATAAATATATATTTAAATATATAAATAAATTTAAGTAAATATAAAATTTTATTTAAATTTGCATCATTACATATATATAAATATCATTTATATCTATTTAAATGATGGACATCTTCAATTTAGTAATTTATTGTAAATTTGTGGATTTTTCCCTACACTGTGAAATTTTGGGAAAGCAATTTAGAATTATAATGAAGTATCTAACATGTCTAAACTTTTAAAACTCATTACTGGGCTTATACCCCAAGGAAGTCATTCATAAGAAAAAGTCTCTGTATACTTCAAAATATTTATAGCCATAGTTTTTATGATAGGTAAGAATTGGAAACAAAGCAGATTCCAATCAATTGGGGAAAAACTAAACAAATTGTGATCTATGAATGTAATGGAATACTAATTTGCTATAAGAAATGATATGTGATGAATAGTGAAGCATGGAAAGATCTATACGAATTGATCGAAAGTGAAGCCAATAGGGTCAAGAAAACAGTACACCCAGTAAGTACAATGAAAATGTACAATGACATAAATCAAAACTAAATATAACAAAATTATTACCTGTGACAGATGATAGATATGAGAAGAAACCCCCAATCTATCCCTTCATGGAAGTGGGAAATCCGTAATTTTATACATTTCACTATTTTCTAGACTTTTTCAATGTATTGATCAGCTTTTTGTCTCTCCAAAAAAAAATTTTGTTATGGGGGATGGCTATTGAGGAAGGATACATGGGATACTATGGTAATATAAGAATGAGAAAATAACAATAAATATTCATTTTAAGAAAGCAATTAATGCATCGGTAATGGCTATCAACATTTACCTTACTATGTAACTGTAGATCACTAGTACTCTACTAAGAGAAAGGAAGGAGGAAGGGAGAAAGAAAATATTTATTAAGCACCTGTTATGTCTCAAGCACTTTACAAATATTACCTGATTTGATTCTCACAACAACTCTGAGAGATAGATGCTATTAATCGTCCTCATTTTACAGTTGAGGAAACTGAGGCAGATAATATTCCCAGGGCTAGTTAAGAGAATTTGTTTTTCTTCCTTCCTGGTCCTTGATAATCTTCTATATTTTGGTTCTTTTTGAGAACAAAAGACAATCAACCAACCACATCTTTTTGTATCTGCAGTGATTAGCATGGTGTTTCCCATAATTAATAATTGTTTATTGATTAATTGACTACAAATAGCCTGATAATGAACTTCCAATTATCTTTTATTACCTCTTTGTCTGTTTCTCAGTATTGTTTTGACAGAACCTGCTAAAAAGTGTAATTCAACTATATGGTTAGAAGTCATTCTGCTTTGTGGTGGTGAGTTGATATTATCTGTAGCTAATGTAGTGTATTCCAATTAACATGGTTGGAAAACTATTCCTCTCAACCTAACCTCCCTGATTTTGACCTAGCTGGTGCAAATTGTCAGCAGAGGGGAGGAATATTCATGAGCCAGTAGCCCTCTGGCCTGATATCTGTCACCCCACCACACTTACCAACTTCTGATCAAAGTTACACCCTAATTTTCTCCAACTTTCCTGTGTCCCTAAATCTTCCTTGTCCTCCTGTTTGATATATTTACCTGACTTTCCTAATTTACCTTGGCAGATTTGCTACTGTTTAGTTTTAATGTTTCCTCAGTGTTAACATATATTATGTTAGCATAATTATAATTAGCAAAATGTCAATTTATAGGTTTTCCTTAGTGAATTTATTGATCTGTATTAAAAATATTTGTATTTTTCACATCTAATAGCAATCAACTTCTAGGCTCCCTTTCAGCTCTAAATTTTATAAAAATTAAGTATAGATACAACTTCCTTTTGGTGGGTGTGTGCTCCTACCTCTCTTCTCCTCCCGTCCCCCTTAACCAGGCTCCAATAAAGTTGTTTTGGAAGGTTGATCTGTTAAGTGTTAGCCTCAGGCTCTATCTGAACATAGTTCCTTATTCATTAAACACTTTATTCTCTTAAGTGCTGGTTGTTTTGGTTTGAGTTCCTGACTAAATCTGAACCTTGCTGGCCTAGCCCCAAACCTCCAGAAAAGCAGGGTGGGTCCAGTGAAAAATTCTAAGTTCTTTCTCCATTTTTCTCTCCATGTATCTTTTTTTTTAAAATAGAAATTCGAGTATAATGCTTGCTTCTGATTTCAGATAGATGTTTTTCATCCTGTTAAAAATGTCTGTATATGCCTATGATTTAATAGGATTTTAACATGTGGTACACTTTGTAAAAGACTTTGACTATAATCACATAGTTTTAAATTTTTTTAATACAATCAATTACATTATTTTTTCCCTAATTTTAAACCATCATTTATGACTAATATAAATTCAACTTGATCATAGTTGATGACTTTTTTAATTTGTAAGTTGCCTTAATCTTTTTACCATGATTTAATTTTTAAAATTTTAACAGACATTCATTAATTATATTATTTTATAATTCACTTTGTTTTAGGCATTTGGGCTATAATTGTCTTGTAAAAGGAATACAATAGAATATTTTCTTTCTCAAATTCTGAGAATAATTAGAATACTATTTGAATACTATACTTAAAATTATGATGGAATTATTCTATAAATTCATCTTTACCAAGAGATTTTTTTGGTGTTTCCTTTGTAGCCAGTTCAATGTCTTTAATTAAATAGAATTACTTTCAGATTTCTATTTCATGTTCTATCAGTTTGCATACTTTCTATTTTATATGAAATCTGTTACTTTTTTTAAGTTTTCTGCATAAAATTTTCTTTTAATAATTCTTTTTTATTTCTTTTATTTTACACTTTTATTATGTTAAATTGTTCTCCCTCATTTTTAATCAGATTGGCTAAAAATATGTCAATTTAATGAAGATTTCAAAGTATTAGCTTTTATTTTGTTTATCAGTTATTTAGGGTTGTTTTTGTTTAAATCCATTTCTCTGAATTTTAAGTTCTTTGGGTTTATTTTAGAATTGTCAGTTAGTTTTCTAATTTTTAGTCATATATTGAGTACATAAAACTTTTATTTTTTTCTATTTTGTTAAGGTATGTTCTTAGAGATATAATTTTTCTCTGAAGTCTGCTATGATTGCATCTCAGAAATAAATCATTAATTGCTCAGAATGTTTCCTTGAGTCTTCATTTAGTTCTGTGTCTTCTACATGTGATCCTAGTATAGATTATTGTTTTATTGGGCTATGCTCTATAAATGTTGTATTTAGTCTTTCTTCTTTTCTATGTTGATTACATAATTTATCTGTGCTCTAGTATATGTTCTGGTTTTGTGCCAAGTAGTACTGAGAAATCTGCATATTCTTTAATGTTTCAATTCAGAAGATTTTCTAACCCTTTGAGTTCTTAATTATCTAAGTTTGTTTACTGCCATATTTTTCAATTTGTATTTTCCCCTTTTAAAAAACATTTTCAAAATTGCAAGTTACAAATAGTTAGAGACAAACTTGACACACAAAAAGGGTATCAAGAAAAAATTATTAGAAATGGGGTCCAGAGGAGGAAAGCCCTTCTATGTTCCTTCCCCTGAAGGAACTGATAGCTTCCAGCATGACTACTGGAAAGAATAGGACCAGGTCAGGATGAGGCAGGACTCTTAACATCTTGGACTGTTGTCTCCTGGCCCTGTGACTTCATGTTCTCTGATAGGCTTTTCCTCAAATAACTTTGACATTTGACACACTGTACTAGGTCACACCCCTGATCAACCAGTACTGTGGAAACAGAATTTCCGGTTTCCCACAAATTACTAACTCTTTCTCAAGCACCTTCCCCACCCATTGAGAAGATAAACAATATGATATCAATTTTACATTTAAAGTCAAGCAAAACATACTTCCATATTAGACCTATTGCCAAAAAAAAAAAAAAAAAGAAAGAAAGTGAAACAATTTAATCTATAGTCAGAGTTCACTTCTCTCTCTGAATGTAGAGAACGTTTTTTGTCATAGGACCTTTGGAATTGTCATCGATCATTTTGTCGATTATGGTACCTAAGTATCCTTACAATATTGTTTACAGAATATTGTGGAGGGCCAGAGTGGAGTGCTGTTGACAAGATCAGGAAAGACCTTCAGGGAAACTGTTCTTTGAGACTGTGCTCATTATCATCCGGAATGGCTCTCCATGCCCCCCAGATGTTGTTGTGACAAACAAGAGAATTACAGAAAACAAGGGATATGTAAAATAGATGCCCCTAGGCTCAGTCTGATTAAATCAGTCAACTGAATTAAACACCCTGACTGATTTAATCACTGGGACAGGAGATGAGCAGAATGTCACGTAGACTTGCAGTACCTTGTCTATATAAACCCTAACCCTCAGATCAATAAACGGAATTGGTCTATCTTTTCCTGCCTCCAGTGTGTCTTTTCTTCAACCACATCACCAAGCTATGTAGGGACGCGGGCCATCCGCTACAGAATATAATGTTCTCTTTGTTCTATTCACTTTACTTTGTATCAGTTAATGTATCTTCCCATATTTTTTCTGAAACCATGCAGCTCGTAATTTCATACAGCATAATAGTATTCCATCACACTCACATATCACAATGTCTTCAGATATTACCTAATTGATAGACCTCCCCTCAGTTTCCTACTTTGCCATCACACAGGCAAAAACAGTCATAAATATTTCTGTACAAGAAGGTTCTTTTTTTCTTTAATCTCATTGGGATACAGATCTACTACTTCTATGGCTAGGTCAAAGGGGATGAGAAGTGTATTAGTGCATTTATTTTTCCATATGCCCTCGCGCGTTTTCCTTTTCCTTTCATGTCATGTTATCCAGTCTGATAGGTATGAGGTGGTATAACAGCATTGTTTTAGTTTGCATTTCTCTAATCAATGGTGATTTAGAGTATTTTTTTGTATGATTTCAATTTTTCTGAAAATTGAATGTTCAAATCCTTTCACCATTTATCAATTGGGGAATGGCTGTTGTTTTTGTAAACTTTGGTAAGTTCAACCATCTGTTTGAAAAATGAGGCTTTTATCAGAGAAAAAATTCACATTTAAAATTATTAAAATTTGATTTTACTTTCTTCCATTTGCTTCTTTAGTCATTTTTGTTTTCCTTTGTTTTAGACTTTTTTTTTTTAAATTCTCATCCTCAATGAGAAGAACCAGGAGAAAATTATACACAGTAACAACCAAAGGGTGTAGGAACTGCTTCTGGTAGACTTAGCCCTTCACAGCAAGGCAAGGACCTAAAATATTCACAAAAGACTTTTGATGCAAAATACCATCCACATCCAGAGAAAGGACTATGGAGTCTGAACACAGAATGAGGCAGACTATTTTCTCTTTTGTTATGTTTTGTTTTTCTCATGGTTTCTCCCATTCATTTTAATTCTTCTGTGCAACCTGACTAATGTGAAAATGTGTTTAATAAGAATGTATATATAGAACCTATGCTGTCTTGGGGAGGGAGGTGAGAAGGAGGGGGAAGGTGGGGGAGGGAAGGGAAAAATCTAAGATATATGGAAGTGATTGTAGAAAACTGAAAACAAACAAATTAATTTGAAAAATAAAATAAAAGAGAGAGAATAAAAAAAAAATTGTAAGCTGTCTCAGGGAGGGAGGGGGGAAGGGGAGAAAATCCAAGACTTATGGACGTAATTGTAGAAAACTGAAAACAAATAAATTAATAATAATAAAAGAAAAAAGAATGCATGTGTAGAATCCATGTAAGGTTGGGGAGGGAAGGGAGAGGAAGGGGGAGAAAATTTAAAATTAATGGAAGTGATTGTTGAAAACTGAAAACAAATTAATTATTAAAAAAATAAGAAAGTGAGTTCCAATAGGAGAAAATAACATACTCAAGGTTGTATAAAAATCAAGGAAAAGAACTAGATCTTTCCACTATAATATAAACACTATCAGGGCACTGTTGCCTTTGTATCAATCGATTAAAAAGCATTTGATTAGTAATTATTTTGTACCAGGAACTGTGTGAGGCATTAAGAGTACAAATAGCAAAATGAGACAGTCTCTGCCCTCTAAGAAGCAATACTTCACATCATGGGTTTTTAATCCAGGGTTTGTAAATTTAAAAAAAAAAAATACTTTGATAACTGTATTGCAATAAAAAAAAGAAAATTACACTCCCTCCCAAAGTTCAAAGGCAGTCTGAAATAATATCCCAGTAGTACTTTTGCTGTTCCGTTGTGTCCAACACATTGTGACCTCATGAGCCATACTGTCAATAGGGTTTTTATTTCTCAAAGATACCAGAGTGATTTGCCATGTCCTTCTCCAGTGGATTAAGAAAAATAAAGGTTAAATGACTTCCTCAGGGTCATACACCTAATAAGTGTCTGAGGCCAAATTTGAACTCAGGTCATCCTGACTCCAGACCTGGCACTCTATCTACTGCATCACCTAGCTGCTCCTGTAGTACACATACCCTCCTTCTGAAGTTTCCTCCAGTTTATACTATACATAACTTGTTTGTACATAACTTGTTCCAATGATGTCTCTGATCAGAATATTAACTCCCTGAGAGCAAGGACCATGTTTTGGCCTTTACTCTCCATCCCTCTGCCTGGAGGTGGAGAACTCCTCCCAGAATCTCTATTTAAGGAGGGTGACAAGGCAACCCATTTGTTCATTTTCTCACCCTTCTGCACTCCATTGGTGAAGCCGAATTCAGGAACTTCTTTTTTAAAGATTCTTTTTGTGCTGTATTCCACCCACTAACTTATAAGGTCCTTGATAGCAGAGGTTATTTTTTTCTTTGTACCCCCTACAGTTAGCAGTTACTTAATAAATGTTTGTTGACTGACTGACATAGTGAATACTGAGGAAATGTGATGATGATTATATAATTGCAATAATTGATTCCTCTTCCCCTCTGACAGTACTCTTTAGCAGATTCTCCTCCACCTCTGCTGGTGTAAGCCCACCCCTTTCAGGCCCTTAGGTTTAATGCTTCGCTTCTGTCTCCATTGTGCTACAGACCCTCTTTTTTGGCCAACAGTCTGTAGGAGTCACTATCCTTCCAGTGTTTACCTATGGACTCTCTCTGTCTCTGTCTTTCTCTTTCTCTATGTCTCTGTCTGTGTCTCCTCCCTGATCTATATAGTCAGCCCTAGTCTTTTGCCTAAGCTGCAGTCTCATATCCCCAGTTGTTTGTTAGCTAGATTTCCAAGACATCTTAAACTCAATTTGTCAAAAATTTAATCTCTTTCCAATCTTCTTCAAAAATGTCCTTTTTCTGTTAAAGGTACAATCACTATGTACAATATCTCAGGTTTATAATCCTTTACCCCATGTATCTAATCAGTTGCCAGATATTGCTCCCTCTCTCTCACAACATCTCTCATATCCAATCCCTTCTTTCCACTCCCATAGCTACCACTTTGTTTCAGGCTTTCATCACCTCTCATCTAGATTATTGTAAATCTTCCTAACTGGTCTCCCCACCTTGAGTCTCTCACCACTCCAATCCACTGATGCCAAAGTAATTTTAAGCACGTGTGTAACACGTGTTTAAACACATGAATGGGCTCTCCTATTCAACTAACTCCAGTGGCTCCCTAGACCTCTATGGTAAAATAAATACTATTCTGTTTAGCTTTTAAAACCAGAAACAACCTTGATCCAATCTACCTTCCAAACACATTGGCCATTATTCCTCCCAATGCAGTTTTCAATCTAGAAAATTTGGAATTCTCTCAATGGAGAACTCTCCTAGATCCTTTATTTAAGGAGGGCTCAAGGTAGCTATTTCACTTCTCATCTGGTTGCAGGACTTCATAATATCCTTTTTGGGGATAGTCTTTCTCTTCAACCCCTGTCCCTTGCTTTTCAGCTTCTTTGCATGGGTTACTTTCTTCCATTAGATTGTGAGCCATCTGAGGGCAGGGACCATTTTTTGCTTTTCTTTGTGTCTCCAGTGCTTGGCATAGTATGCTTATGAACTTGACTTTTCCTCTGACATGACTTTTCCTCCTCCTAACTCCATGCCTTTCTACTTGCCATTCGTTAGACTTGTAATGTATTCTCTTCTTATTTCTACCTCATAGAGCTCCTCTCTTTCTTAAAGATGAAGCTCAGATATCAACTTCTGCATAGTCCTTCTTGAAACCCCTGAACTTCTAGAGCCCTTTTTTCAAAACTTTCATGTATTTAAATACTTCATATGATTTGTATTCATTAACTTTACATTTATGCTTTGTATGTTTTTATATGCACTTGTGGTCTCTACTATTAAAATATAAGGTCTATTATATAATAAAGACTATTTAATCCTTGTACTTGTATCCCTGATGCCAACAACATAAGTCAATTGAAAAATATTTATTGATTGATCTCTCTTAAATAACCATTAGAATTAGTTAACTGATTCCCATTACTTATTTTTTCTCTAATAGCTGTATTAAATTATTATTATTTTATGCTGAGGATACTTACAAATTACGTATTCTGCTCGTCATTTTTCGGTATATATATACATATATTTTTTTTTTTAACCAAGAATGTCTCAGATACTTTTCTTTTGTTGAATATCTTTCTTTTATTCATTGATGATGAGGCTTGGGTTTGTAGAGTGTGTCATTTAATTTTGGAATATATCTTGAGCTTCTTTGCTTCTGAGAACATACTATTCCATTTTCTTTTATGGTTTCTCATGACTGTTGAATAATCTTTTGCAGAATTTGCTGTCTTTGAAATTATTAAAATTAACCACTATTCACTTTTGTGTTAAAAGTGGGTTTTTTTATTTTATTTTTACTTTTTTGTTCCCCTAAAGGAAATCTGTAGATTGTTTCAACCTGTTCTTTGTTACCTGTTTTTAGAAGTTCTGGGTAGTTTTCTTGTATCATTCGTAAATTACAATTTTTCAGTCTTCTGGGAGACCTACGGTCCTTTAGCTATCTCTGTGCAGGCTGTCTTCAATAATTGAATACTTTTTAAACTTAATAGTTTTTCTAAGTGCATTTTATATGTAATAATATATTGACAGTGACTCATAGCAAGCATAATTGTCAATAAATGCTTACATTGAATTATAGAACTGAGAGGCTAAAGGCTAAATCTATATAGCAAGTGACATGTCAACTAATAAATAACTCCTTTCTTCCTGACTGCCTAACTTAATTCCTTCCTCCTTATCCCCTTTTCTTCCTCTTTCAGTTTATTTTTCCTCTTCCTTTCTTCCTTTTTTCCCTTCTTTCCTTCCTTCTTTTCTCTCCTAGTTCTTTCTTTTTCTTCCCCACCATGATGCTACCATAATTTTACCTAGGATTCACCGAATGATTTTTCCTAGTAGACTGCACATTTTTGCTTAATTTCTATTTTCTTTATTCTGAGAGTCGGGGGAGCTAGGTGGTACAGTGGATAGAGCAAAAGTGCAGGGATGAGGAGGACCTGAGTTCAAATCTCACCTTGGACACTTGACACTCACTAGCTGTGTGACCTTGGGAAAGTCACTTAACCCCAATTGCCTCATCCTGGGTCATCTCCAGTCATCCTGATGAATCTCTGGTCACTAGATTCAGATGGCTGTGGAGGAGAAGTGAAGCTGGTGACCTGCACAGCCCTCTCTCACTCAAAACAAAGTCAAGTGCAAGTCATGTCATTATTTCTCTGATGGCATGGTCTTCCACAACAAAGCACAAATACATTCTGAGAGGCAGCATAATTTGGTGGATACTAAGTTGGCCTACAAATCAGAAATAATGGTTCAAGTGCAATCTCTGACACATAGTAGCTGTATGATCCTGGGCAAGTCATTTGACCTCTTAGTGTCCCCTATAACTCTCCAAGATTATAAGATACAAAGATATGAGGCAATTTCCTCAATAGGGTTCTTCCCTTAGGCCAATGAAACCATATATCCAGTACCATTCCATAATATATCACTCCCAAATTTAGAGTTTACAGTTTAGAGAGAGTCATTCTTGATGTTATGTTCTCCATTATCATAAGTTTACATTTGTTAATCCCTGAAAATAATAAAAAGTGAAACAAGGGTGAAGTTTATTTTCATTATACTTATATTCATGAGATATAAGCCTTGTGTGCATTTTCTGAACCTTTTCTATTTTTTCCTTTCCTTTTTTTTCCCCTTTAAATAATAGAGAGACAAGCCTTTTGATGAAAGGAGCTCAGACTCAAATTTTCATAGCATTAATATTATGTCCTGGCTATTTTCCAGTTTTACCATGGCAGGGAGAAAAAACCTCCACTTTAATAACTAATTTAATTTTTTCTTCCCACAACAGCATGGGCAATTATAAAAGTCAGAAAGATCTTGGCAGCCTCTTCCACTGGTAAATAGAATGATGAATTCTCATCATATGATTAATTAATGTTCCTGATTCAAGGAGATATGAAATCGCTTTACATTCCTTCTGTTATTGAATAAACTAACGTGTATTATTACTCAGGTACATTTTACAATCATGCAGTTAAATGGCAAGTAATAAGTCACAAAGACCCAACTTTATTCTGAATGCTCTAACTTGGGAAGAGGCACCATATACAGGAGAAGTGAACAAATGAGGTGCAGGGCAAGCAATAAAGACAAATAGATGGCTGCTCTAATTGCTACTGTCTGAGGAGCTTCTCTTTGGCATCTATTCTGACCATGGTTTATGATGTGAGTTTGTTCAAGTCATATAATCTCATGTTAACAAGTTTTCCTATTTGTAAATCAATATGATACAATATTTCTCTGAAAGCATATAAGATCTCTGTATCTACTTTTGAGTTTAAGAAAATTTTATTATGATGGATGAAGCACTTCTCACATAGGCATAGGTCTGGGTTCTCTCAGTAAATATGTGTGTGTGTGTGTGTGTGTGTGTGTGTACCTTTAGATATATATATATACATATATATATATATATACACACCCCAAGAACATCATTTTTACAAAGCTAAAATTTTCATCCCATCACATCATCAAATAAGCACACCTTTCCTGACTGCTGTATCACTACCAGCAGAAAAGGACTGAACCTGTAGTAAAGAACTCACCCATACGCAATAAAACTCATTGCATGGGTTGTTTCTCATGATGAAAGATCAAATGATGGTCAGAAATGGGGTTTAGGATGAAACTGTCACAGAGAATGACAGGCAAAGGAATGAAGTGAAAATACACAAATTTTAGAAAAATAAGAGAAGAAATAGTAACTTGTCTATGTGCAGATAAAGAAAGGGGAGAGCAGATAGATACAATGCATTTCAAAACAATTTTCCTCCAGTCTCTCATGTAGCATATATTATCGAGTCACTGAAATTCTGCTTTACTAAAAATAATATTTGTTAAAACAGAGTGACTTTCAAGAAAGGAGAACAGCTCCATTTTATAAGTAATATAAAAAGTAAAAAGAAAGTAATGCTCTTGAATAATTCAGGAATCTGCTGAACAACCACATTTCTAGAGTATTAAATTCTCAAAACCCCAAAATTTTGTCCTTTAATGTAATATAATGGGAGGTAAGCCCTTATGATTTTGATAGAGATGATTGAATTGTGCTTGAAGTAATGGATAAGGGTCCTAACAAGGAAAAATTATTCTGCTTAACAGAAAATGACAGAATGTTTTCTCTTCCCATTTGGCATTATAAAATTTTCTGATCCAGTGTGCATATTCTTGCAGCTATTTAAGAATTCTGGAACACACATCCAAGGTAGGAGCTGTAGCAATAGTAGTAGTTGGGGTAGCAGCGGCAGTCACAATAGAAGCAGCACAGCAGCAGCAGCAGTAGTAATAGTGTAGTGGTAGTAGTAGCAGTCAGTGGTGGTAGTAGTAGTGATAGTAACTAACGTTTAAACATAATTACAAGCATTCACTTACTTATGTTTTGGTGGTACAGCAGATAGTGCTGAATCTGAAGTCCAAATGACCTAAGTTCTAGCTTTATGATCCTAGGCAAGTAATTTGACTTCTGTCTGCCTCTCCTGTAAAACGGAGATAATAAGAGATAAGTGCCTTGCCGAGTGCCATATTGCTAGTTAGCGTGTGAAATGGTCATGTCTGACTGATTCCAAGGCCAACACTATTTATATCCCTTTTTCTCCAGTTCTATGCATAATCTATTATTCTTTGGGTGACATGGCCTGGGTTTCCTACATCCCTAGTACATTTTTTAAAATTAATCTAAAATAATTTCCCAATAAATAACAGAAATAATTCCATTACCTGCAAAAAGGTTAAAATATGTTCCATTTTTTTTCTGATTTCCTTCCCTTCAGTTTTTCACAGTGATAACAGTATTCTTTGAACCTTTTTATAATAATCCCAATGTGGATAGCACTTTAGATTCAGTTGTTGTTGATTGTATTTGTCCTTCATTCTCGAAGAGGACCATAACATCAAGATGATGACAAGACTTTGATTTCAGCGAGGGAGGGCTGGGCAAGGTCACCAACCTCACTATCTTCTCCTGAGTCATCTGGGTCCAGTGGCCTGATATTCACCAGAAAGGCTTGGAGACAGCCCAGAATGCAAGGTTAGTATATTAAATACTAAATAGTAAGTGTTTTTCTTTTACTCAGGAATCCTGAGGGTCTTCTCTTCCCAGGTTGATTTTTTTTTTTGATTGAAAGAGCCATCCCTTGAGTAACTACTTAAAGAAGCCTATTCATTGAATGGGTGTATCTTACTCAATGTGAGAATTCTATAAGACTTTAGATTCCAAGAATCTAAAAATATGTATTCTATTCCCATCTGCCACTGGACATTTTTGTATCTATAAAACATATAATTTAATTTTTTTTAAATTTCTTGGCTTCTCTCTCTATTAAATGAGGATAACTCCTGCTCCCACAAGGATAATAGATAAAGGATTGTCTTCAGAGCTAAGAAGACTTGACTTTGTTATGTCTCTCATGCTCACCAGCTGTGTGATCATGGGCAAGTCACTTAGCCTATTTCTACTGGCACTTCTTGAAGACTAAGTTAGACTACAAAAAAATCTCTATTGTGGGAAGGAGTTTGCACACTGAGATTTCCCTCTATGGAAGAAACTATTGGTATCTATCAAAAAAAATAAACAAATCCTTCTAAACCCATAATATTATGGGGCAAAAAGAAATGACAGATGTGGGGAAAACTTTAATTCTTATAAAAATTCAAAGTGTTATGTATTCTATAATTCCTTAAGAGTTGCAAAATTTGTTTATGAGTATTTATTAAGGTCCTACTATGTGCCAGAATCTATTGTGAAGTGGAAATACAAAGACAAAGATGAAAAACTTCCTATCTTCAAGTTTTTATTCTTTTGGTAAGGCAACACATGTGTATGTACATACATATATGTGCATACATAACTATATGTATAAGCTTAAAAGAGCACTTTTAAGATCATGTGCATGTATAAACATGAAAATATATAGAAAATGAGATGAAGTTTGGCATTAGTATATTTAGGAATCAGGAAAGGCCTCAAGTAGAAGTTAATGCTTTGAGCTGAACTTGAAGGGAAGCAAGGATTTTAAGTGAATATGAGAAAGGAATGCATTCTAAACATGGGAAATACCCTGATAAAAATCAAAACAAGGGAAGATGTAGTATTATGGATGAGAAGCAATAGGAAGGCCAACTTAGCTGGACTATGAAGCATGTCAAGAGACATAAGGTTAGAAAGGTAGATTGGATTCAAGGTGTGATGGTTTTCTATGCCTAATATAAGAGTTTTTATTTCATCTTAGCAACAATAGGGAGCCCCTGAAATTTTTTGAGTAGGGAAGTGATGTGGTAAGACCTGGCCTTTAGAAAAATCACTTTGGCAGCTGTGTATAAGATGAATTAGAGAGATTTGAGGTAGGGAGATCAGTTATGAAGATATTGTAGTAATCTAGGTCAGAGCTGACTAGGACCTGAACTACACTGATGACCAAGTAAATAGGGAGAATAGAATGATGCAAGAAATGATATAGATATAGAACTGATAAGACTTTGCCAA
This sequence comes from Potorous gilbertii, assembly GCA_028658325.1. Taxonomy (NCBI): domain Eukaryota; kingdom Metazoa; phylum Chordata; class Mammalia; order Diprotodontia; family Potoroidae; genus Potorous; species Potorous gilbertii. Next base: position 135,031,569 of record CM053770.1, read on the forward strand.
TGATTGATTCAACATGTGGATTAAGGGCAATGACATACCAAATGACATAGCAATAGAGTAGGTTTACTTCCAGCTCTTCTCCTATGCTCACCGAATCTTCAGAGGTAGGTTGATTAGATTTCCGAGCTACTGGCTAATTAGTACCCAGAATGGGGAAAAAATCACTCTCTTTCTCCAAATTCAGATTTGAGAATTCTGTGAAATTATGAAAAACACCCTCAACTTCCACATCTTTTGGCTCAGTAATTCAAATTGTAATCTTTCATGTTACAGAAGAGAAAATGTATTCTTAAAAATGCAATTTTCATTTTAAAATGGAGCAGTTCTATTGAAGTACACAAATGAGGGTCTTAATTTTGTTCCCAGGCTACCAGGAAGCTGAGTTCCACTAGAAACAAATAGGGTAGGAAGCTTTAGTATGCAGAAAGCACTTGCTTAGAGTTGATCCACCTGCCAGTCGTGATTAATTTGCTGTTTCTTACAACGTCTCACTTTGATTATTAATGATAATGGCTTGATTTATGAGTTCTGTCCACTGAATAGTCTCAATTTCCAAAGATGTATCCTTTTGGAGGAAAAAAGTGAGAGAGAGGAGAGAGCAAGAGAGAGCATATCTCTTGGGGAGATAGCGAGTCAGGTAATGGAATGTGGCATCATTTACTTCTAGGCTCCAGTTCAAATCTATCTCCCTATATTTTCCTTTGGAGTAGTTGGAAATCTGAAAGCTAGGGCACCGATATTGTACATAATGAATGAGAGAGGGACATCCATGATGACACCTCTGTTCCGTGGCTTTGTCTCTGTTTGTGTTGTAGGACTAGAGAACCTTTGGGACCAAGGCTTTTGGATTAGTAAAACTCAAATTAGTCTGGGCAGAGAATTAAATCACAGATACTGTTCTGAATACTAGGATGTCGTTGCAATTCAGACTATCTGTAGAAGCTGAGATTTTTAAGATTGAATGCTACTATGCTAGTTAATAGAACAGTCAACATAAAGATTAAAATAATTTGATCTCAATGGTACAATATGCATCCTCAACAAACTATCAAATTCTGTGACAAATGTATGCCTTGGTTGATTCAGAAAAAGAAATTTCAGAAAATGCCATTTTGATGCTTCCTCTCATCCCATTTTTAGGCAAACAACTACAAAATAATGAAAAACAACTGAAAAAATGAAGACTAGTCTTTTGTGATGAATGACTGAGGTAAATTTGAGAGAAATAAATTATAGAAATAAAAGTAGCAATGATAAATAGATAAAATAGCCCTTAAGTATGATGCCAATAACTAACCTTCCCATGTAGTTATGGTTAAATAATCGCCAAAGTTTCTCGAGCATAACTTTGACTGTGAGATTCCTATCTGTAATCTGTGTATATATTTCATTGTAGAGACAGGTAACTGGTGATGTCTTTTTCCCACTCCTTTTATATGGATTTTGGAAAAACAACACATGAAATGGCAAGAGGTAAAACAGAAGGTTTCTGATATGCACAATTAAGCATCTCTAATTTATATTATGACACACCAATAGCTACATGGTACTATTTCATTCCATGCAATTGGAAAAATGCAGATCCATCCCTCCTCCTAAAATTCAACTCTTATGCTTTTTCATTTATTTCTGTTCAAAATGCAAGGTAAAATCTAGTCAGTATGTTATTTATCAATAGAAAATTAGTTCCTGACTTTGGCAAATGTGAGACAAAAAATATTTCTCTGTAATATTTTATCAAAAAAAGTGAAAAAAGTTTATGTGCTCTCCCATAGGATAGAAATGTATATTTTAACCTGATATTGTCATTAATTAAAAAAAGGTTCTGTCCTGAAATACAATTTCATTATTTGGCAACCTTTCTTGAGTATCCATTGAGTGCTAAGCATTATATCATTAATAATACTTAACATTCAAAAGATTTTCATAAAAATCTCCTTTGATCCCTATACAGATCTTACAAAATGCTCAACTGATGGGGTATGAGAGAAGGATGGAGAAGAAAGGATCAAATATGATGCCAAAGTTATGAACCTAGATGACTGGGAGGATGAAACTACCCCCATTAAAAATTGGGAAGTTTAGAGCACAATTATCATTTAATTTTAGGAAAGATAATGAGCTCTATTTTGGAAATGCTGAATTTGAAACACCTGTTAGACATCCAGTAGGATTTCTTGTGGGCAGTTGTCAGTGCAAAAGTGGAGAAAGAAGAGGGCTGGATATACAGATTTTTGGGTCCTCTGTGACCACATGACCCTGAAGGAGATAATGATATCTTCAAGATGGCATACATGTAGGAAAAAGAGAAGATATCTTTATTCCCTCTGGAAAATGAGCCTCTTGAAATACTCAGGATAAGGAAGCAAGAAATGTATGAGGATCCTGAAATGGAGCCTGAAAAACTGGGAAGTAATTCTACAAGTAGGAAGAAAGCCAGAATTATCTAAAAGTGCATTGGGTTACCTTCGAGTTTGTTTGACTCCTTTTGATTGAAAATCATCAAGTATAACCTAGACGATCTCTTGTTAAATGTGCCATAGAGGGAAGTCTTTTTCTTTCTCATATATGGGTTGGACCATGTGGCATCTGATGAAGTTTTTCCAATTCTGAAATTCTATGAGTCTACATATGTTGAAGTCCCCCGGTATGATGCAGAGGTTAGGTTGTTGAGGAAGTATACCAGTCAGATACTAAACTACTTGAGAATGGTAGAAGAAAGAACTTGAGGCTGGTATGTAACAACATTAAGAATCTGGGAAGGATCATATAACAGGATGAGTCATAATAGAAGAGAGAAATTGTTGAATGATAATGGCAGAAAGGGTCTAGAACTGGCTGTGAGGCTTAAGGTATGTGTTAGCTCCTTCTATAGGCTCAGTATGTTAGGGAATATGACAAAAGGAACAGCTAGTACTAAAGATGGTGTCCAATAATTGTTTTCCAGAAAGATCCAGGCATCTGTGAGCTCAGTAAAATGGGAAGCATACAAGAAGAACTCAAAGATGAGAGATTTGTTAACAATTGGCAGATGGAAATTGAGAACAGAAGAGAAGGACTGAAAGTGGTATGACTGAGCTGGATGGGAAAAATAATATGGGGAAAGCCAGAAAAAAAATAAGGCTCTCCCAATGGAAGATGCCAATTCTGAGTCATCAATCTATTAAACCACAAGGATTTATTAAGCATCGTGTACCAAGAACTGTGCTACGATGTAGGGATACAGACCAAAAATGAATTAGTCATTTGGGAAAAGGGAATAAGCATTTATTAAGCATGTACTATGTGCCAAACACTGTACTGCTTTACAGATATTATCTCATTTGGTCCTTACAAAAACCGAAAGAAGTAAACGCATTTTAGAGCTGAGAAAATTGGGGTAGACAAAGGTTAAGGGACTTAAGTGTTCAGAATCACATAGTTAGTAAGTGTTTGAAACTGAATTTGAACTGGGCTCCTGGCCCTGAATTCTAGGTACTATGTCACCTAGTAGAGGAAAAGAGTAGTCTTGCTTGTCTATCACAAGTATTAAATAGTTAGTGTCTTCCTAACAGAACTATGTCTTGAGAGAAGACAATACTGGTAAACTTGAGAGCTCTGAACATCAGGGAGCCAGAGATGATAACAGCAGGAAATTCAAGTTGAATTTTAGGTCTCCAGACACTGAGCTAAGTGAGCATGTGGTAACAACTAAGTAGTTACAACTCAGCATGGTAGTAGATGAAGCACAGTCAGAACATAGCACACATGTGCAGTATGAGTTCCATTCTCTGCCAGAACCAATGTCTGAATCTCTAGGCCTTTTGCCATTCAAGCTGGCATCTTTAGCCATAGTCAGGACAGCCCAAAGCCTCTACCCATGATCCAAGTCTTGCTAACTCCAGGAGTAATGTCTCAATTCCAATGCCATTAACCCTAGGTCCTTCAAGTTCTCATCTTCCTAGCTTCAGCTATGATGTGAGTGCAGGGAAAAGTTGTTGCCTGAGTTCCAAGTATTGATGACTCCAGGAAAGTTATCTGAAGCCAGACTCCTCAGTACTAGGCTTTTCTCTCATTGTCTATGCTTTGGTGCTCAAGGCATCTTATCTTCCCAGCATTACACTTTTGCCCAGAGAAGGAAAGCAAGACAAAGAGAGGCTGAGATTTGTCTAAGTAAATGCTAAAACTTGAAAACAATCCTCCTGATTCTTGGTCTTTCAACTGTAGGGACATGTATGCTTACATGGTACAGTCGAATATCTTCATACTCAGCCTGATTCTCTTGATTTGTGGGCTGGCAAATTCTAGTCCATGTACTGTCTGAGAAGTAGGGAGAAGAGTGAGTTTTCCACATTAATAGTGTACAGATTGCTGCGGTTAGTGGTAAAGGGACTGGATTTGGAGAGAGGCATTTTGATGTCAACTTTGTCACTTGCTGGCTGCATGATAATAAGCAAGTTATTTAAACTTCTCTGAGTCTCAGTTTCCTTATCTGTAAAGTTAGAACAATAAAACATGTGCTTACAAGATCAGTGTAAAAATGAAAGGAATTAATGTAACGGACCTAACACAAAGCAGAGAGCTTTGTAAACCACTGAGCATTACATAGAGTACAGTAAAAGTCTTTATACAGTTTAGAACTATTAAAGCTGAAAACTGTGCCAAGACTTTTGGTACCCCCCCCCCCATATAAATATTATCTATTAAAAGCAAGAAAGTCCAAATTATTCCCGCTATTACCCTATATATTTTCCCATATTGTAAATTTCCTTTAAGCCACTGAGTAACTTAATAATAAGCTATGGTCATATACTAACAATTTAAACTAATCAAATGATCAAATTAGCTAAGGTTTTATCTATCTCCTAGGATACTAAAAAAAAAGAAAGCCCTACAGGACAAAAAATATTCAATAAAGTGTGTATGTTTTCAAATGCATTTTAAGTGTCAAAGGATAGCAAGGACAGAAATTTTAAAAGGCCTTGTCCTTAGGGAACTTAAATTCACTTTTGATTGGGCTTGGGGACAAAAGGAAAAATAATCCATAACAAGGGAATCTCATGAAGAATCTAGGAGGAAGGCTGAATTAAAGGAAAATGCTAAAGAGGCAAAGAGAGATACTGAAACTGAGATAGACTGGCTTTTTCAAACAAATTTTCACATTTATTCCCAGAGAAGGCTCTGCATATCTGTTCATTTTCCTAAGTGTTTATCTTTAAAAGGAGAAGACCACAAAGAAAAAGCCAGCTTTAGACCAATATCCTGGAGGCTTACTTTGGTCTTCCTTATTCTGGAAGTGCAATAATCCTAGATAGCAACTATTCTTTTCCCCTTAACCAAAACTCATTAAATGGACTTTTTGTCTCATTTTTCAGGACAACTACTATCAGTTGATTGTCAGATTAGGAAGGAGATGACAAATTAGTTTGAGGCAAAGGATTAATTCCTGGAAAGGTACATAGATTATTAACTATCATTGTATGTATGTATGTATGTGTGTATATATACATACACACACACACATTGTAATGGTCAAATTCCATTTTAAAATATGTAGACTGATATTTAGTGATTAATTTTCAGGAATTAAGAAAACAGGGAAAATATTTTGGTGTGGAATTTCCCAGTGCTCTTCCAGTTAAATTATATAAGTGACTGTCTATTTCATCATAAAGGTACTTCTCCTGACCATACCTGATAGCTGAGGGACCATTGCTTCCCATTAGCTATAAACCTGACGTAAAGGGAGACTACAGAAAGAAAGCAGGGGGACTCTTTGGAAACAAAACCCATTGGTCAAAGAGTCATAGACTTTTAGAATTGGCAGAGATCTTTAAGAGTGTATAGTCTAATTATTTCCTAATAAAGATGCTTGAAGACATTAAGTGAGTTAAAGTCATATCATGAGTTAGGTGATAGAACCAGGTTTAGAAATTAGGTTTCCTGATTCCCAAATAAAATATGTTTTTTAAGATCAGTTAATCAATAAGTCATCATTAAAGTGCTTACTATGTATCAAGAACTACATTATATGCTACAGACACAAAGACAAAAATTATAGTATCAGTGTTTTCAAAGAATTTATATTCTTCATTGCATTACATATTACATTATATTACAAGTTCACATTGGTCTCAACCATCTAGGTTTTATGTTTCCAATTCTCAAACATTTTCATCAAACACCAATTCATCCATGCAGCTACTAGATTAACAACATTATTTTGAGCTGGATATCCAGTAGACATCTTAAATTCAACAAGCCCAAAACTGAACTGATTATTTTCCCCCTAAATTCTCCCCAGCCTCACAGCTTAAATATCATTCTCTATTTCTCCATATCCAATATCATTCCTCCATATCCACATCTCTCACCTCCCCCCACATTCTATCTGTTGCCAAGGCTTGTTGATTTCACCTTTGCCACATCTCTCTATACACAGTTATCTCTACTCTCACTGCCACCACTCAGATGTAGGTCCTTGTACTACATAGACTGTTGGTGAGTCTGCCTGCCTCACGTCTCTCCTCACTGTAATCCATCCTCCAGTGATCAAAGTGATTTTCCTAGAGGGAAGTTCTGATCAGGTGACCCCTTACTCAAAAAATTCCAAAGTCTTCCTATCATCTCCAGGATCAAATACAAAATCTTCTGTTTGACATTCAAAGCCCTTCATAATGCACCATGCCTCCTAAATTTCCAATTTTCTTATTCTATGAATAAAATGCTCCATCTCTTGGCTCCAGACATTTTCTCTGGCTGTCTTCCCTACTTGGAATATTCTCTTTACTTATCTCTAACCCCTGGCTTCCCAGGTTTCTTTCAAGTCCCAACTGAAACCCTGTCTTCTATAGGAAGACTTTCCCAATCCCACTGATTTCCAGTGCTTTTCTTCTTTTAATTATTCCCCTTTTTCCTGTAGATAGCTTGTTTATACATATGAGTTTGTTTGTTTCCTACCCCTCAATAGACTATGAGTTCCTTGTCTTTTGCCTCTTTTCATAATCACATCACCTGGCACATAATAGGTTCTTAATACATTTTATTGACTATTACACATTTCTAGGATGCTGTTCATAGAGAAAGCACAAGGTACTTAATTTACCACAGCTGTACAACCTAGAAAAAGTGGGAAATAGAATAAATCCCATTTAATTAATGCAATAGAGAGAATGAATTCATTAGAACAAGAATCCAGTTCTTAATAAAAATCATTAATAACAACTTTTAATAAAAATACTAATAAAACAGTATATAATATATTATTGTTATGTTATATAATTATTTAATATAGTATTAAATTATAGTATATATTATAATTACATAATACAATTATAACACTATGTAATATAACAATAACTTAGTATAATATAATAAGCTATTGATAACGAGTATTTATATAGCATCTTAAGGTTTTTAAAGCTCTTTACAAATGTTATCTCATTATCATCTACACAACAACCATAAGAGGTAAGTGTTGTTATTTACCTCCATTTTATAGATGAGGAAAATTAGGGAGATAAAGATTAAGTGACTTGCTAATACATGAAGTAAGGTCTTCATGATTCCAGTGCTTTGTGCACTGTGGCACCTAGCTGCCTACCTACCATAATAGCAACAACAAACTATACAAAGGGATTTAAGATTTACAAAACCCCTTCCTCACAACAACTCTGAGAGATAAATAATGCAGACATTATTGGATCCATTTTATGAAAGAAGAAGGTGAGAATATGGGAGATTAAGTGGTCCAGATAGCAGTCAATCCCAGAATTAAATCCAGATTTTCTGATTTTAAACTTCAATCTACTTTCTATTTTTTTCAATATTATGATAATAAATAGGAGAATGACAAAAATTATGCTGAGGATGAATGGTAATAGTCATGAAGTATGCTAATTTTTGCCTGATTTTTTTCTAAACATTATCATATTTGAGAAGTACCCATCCATATATGATATCAAAGCCAGAGTCAGTGAAGTCTTCTCTAAGACTAAGGGACCACTAGCAGCTCTTTTCTCTAATAGAAGCATTTGGGGGAGGGGAGTGTGTGAAACTTAGATACAAATCCATATTTAATATCTTTCTTAAAAAATGTCTCTTCTGGTTTATAGGGTCAACGCTGAGAAGCCATGCAGAATCTTTCTGTCCAACAATAATATAGTTATTTTGCCAGAAGAGGGATCAAGAAAAAGTCCTTGATGGATTCTTCAATAGCTTCCACTGTATCCCTTTTAACTTGTCAGTGATTTACTCCTGTGGGAAACAATAACACTACCTACCCCGCTGGGGACTTGTGAGATTCAGTAAGAAACTTGATTAAATTCTGTCATATAACTGTTTAATCCATGATATATCTTGTCCATCAGATGTGAAAACCCCATTATGTACCTTAGAGTTTCGCAACACTTTAACACATCACATCAAACAAAAGGGGATGGGAACAAAATGGTATCATGATATAAGAATGAAAGAATTGATCGAAATCAAGTGCCACATGGTACATGGATTTCACTTCCTGCTCCATCACACAACAAGAACCACACAAAGCACAGACATTCTTACTATCTGCTGATGTAGAATCAAAGGGAATTTTTTGAAGAGTAAATTCTCATTGCCATGTACTGGGAATCAAGCCCTTGTTACTCTTAATGGATGTTGCATGCCAAGTTCCCCTGGCCTACGGCTGAAAATTTCCCCTAAAAAGACCTGGAAGGAATTCAAGACAGCAAAGGGCTTGAATAAAACCCTTCTTAATGTGTATTGTACATTTTTATTACCATGAGATGACACGTTATAATTACTCCCTTAAATTATGTGAGAAAGCTCTAAAACACATCAATAACAAATGATGGTATCCTTAAACTAAACCAATTTGGTACCAATGTATTCAAAGAAGGAGATGAAATGGGTAAGTGTTCTGTAGGGCCGACAGAGCTGATAAACATTCATGACATTGATAATTAAAATGACCCTGATGACAGAGACAGAACAGCCAACTTCTGGTGGACTTCAATGTCTGTCTCAAGGGATAAACAACTTTTTTGACCCGGTCAGAGATAAATGATCATGATTTTTTGGTATGCACTTTTTAAGAAAGAAATTGTTTCCTGGAAAAATAAAATAAAATTAGAATAGACAATGGCAGGAGGAGGGGCTGTCTTCTCTGTGTAAATAGCCCTTTTAAATTAGTTCACTAGAATTTGACTCAAATTTTTCTGTAAGTTAAAGGTAGGACAAGGGGAAATTTTTTTATTATGAGTTTTGTTTGTTTTTACTGAATAAAAAATATTTGAGAAGAAACGAAAGGAGAAATAATTTGCATTTTTCTTTCAGCTTTGACGACATCTTTTTGCACCTACGTGGTCCATTAAAAGTTAACAGAATTCTTTACTGCTAAGTCATATGTAAGGAATTTGGATTGAGAAAGAATTATCTTTAGGTTCTTTCCACATCAATTTGCATCTGGGAGATTTTTATAAAGCACAATAGAGTTTTCTATCTTAAATTAAATTAAAATTTCAGATAGTAGCCCAAAGTTTTTCTGCTTTCATTGGACTTGGTCTTCACTGGACTTCATTTTGCCTTCACTTTGTACAGGATTGAAAGGATGATTTTTTCCCCCTTCCCTTTTTGGCATTCCTTAGGCTGGTGGGTGCACATGCAGGTAGGGGCAGGTTTCCTAGTGCAGCCTCAACAGGGCTTTTTAGAAATGGCTGGATCCCAGCTGGAGGTGATGCACTGTAGGTGGAGGCTGGCTCTTCCATCACTTGATTGAAGATCAAAACAGCTTTTGTTTTTGCAAATGCATTTTAAAAGCAAAAACCTCAGAGCATTTAAAAGTAACACTTCTGCTATGCTTCAAGTCAGAAGGGCTGGAAGACATTTTGTAGAGTTTTTCAAAAGTTAAGTTGCCATGACTCTTTAAACAGAAAGCCAGAGCAGAAATCTTAGTTGAACTCATTTCAATTTAATCTAAAGCAATTTATTAAGTGTTACTAAGGACCTACTATATGCAAGCTAGTGCTCTAAGTATTGGAGATGAAAAGATAAAAGGAAAAATAGCTTCTGATCTCATACAGATAAATAAGTACAGAATAATTTGAGGCAGAAGATAGAGAATGTTAGCAACTAAGTGGATCAGAAAAAGCTTCCTCAAAAACAGCACTTCTCAAAATTTTGTGCCATCAATCTCTTTGGTAATATGGTTGAGACTTATGGATCTCTCTCCAAGAGTAAAATGTTTAAATGCATAAAATAAAATGCATAGGGCTACAAAGAAAACCAAATATATTGAAATAGAGTCATGGAAATACATATATTAAAATTTTTTTCACCACCCTAAGTGACTTATTATTTTCCTTTAAGAAAGTAAATATTATAAGAGATAGAGGGGTGGGGAGAAGAAAGAGAAGTATACATTCAAGGGAGGGGGAAAGAAAGCTTATTTAATAGAGTAAAAGATGGAAGGTTGACTTTGGAAAGAAAGGAAGTCGGTTTTGTGTAACATTAATCGCTTGAAAGAAGGCAAATGTGAAATAAGCTTGGAAATGTTATATGGAGCCATACTGCAAAGGAATGAAAATGGCAAGGTAAGGGTTTTTGTTTAGTTTTTTTTGTTATGTTTTAATCAGAGGGACAATAGAGATTCACTAAAAAAAATGTTGAGTAGGAGAATGTCATAGGTCAGATCTTTTCTTTAAGAAGATTGTGTTTAGTGGCCATATGTACCTTAGATATAGGAGAGAGTGGAAGCAAGGAGAACAATCTGGAAATAGTATAGGAGACATGAGGGGAACTTGGATTCATATGGTAGCTTTCCAAGGTGAGAGAGGAGGATATACACAAGGGGTATTGTAGCATTGAACTGATAAGATGTACAATTGATTGGTGTGTGTGTGTGTGCTTGTCCTTTGTTGTCAAAGAAGACCAAGCCATCAGAGAAATAATGACATGACTTGCATTTGACTTTGTTTGGAGTGAGGGAGGGCTGTGCAGGTCACCAGTCTCACTTATCCTCCAGAGACATCTGAATCCAGTGACCAGATATTCATCAGGATGACTGGAGATGACCCAGGATGAGGCAATTGGGGTTAAGTGACTTGCCCAAGGTCACACAGCTAGTGAGTGTCAAGTGTCTGAGGTGAGATTTGAACTCAGGTCCTGACTCCTGCACTGGTGCTCCATCCACTGTACCACCTAGATGCCCCAGAATTGATTGGCAAGGGAAAATGAAAAGCTGAAGGTGATTCCTTACCTTGTGAATATGGGTGATTGAAAAGGTGATCCTCAACAAAAATAAGGAAGTTAGAAGAAAGTTCAAGATAGAAAAGGGGAAGAAAAGGGAGGGTAGGTTTTCTTTTATGTATCATTATTGAGTGAAGTCATACAGATTATGCATACGGATATGTGGCACAAAGGAAAGCCCATAAAGTCATAGAAACATGAACTAGAAATTATTTTGCAGCTCTTCTACCCTCTGTTTTTCCAAGAATTGATTATACAACCTTTGACTCAACATGTTAAGTGTCATGAAACTCACTACTTCCTAAACAACCCCATTTCATTTTAAAACATTTGTAATTGATAGAAAGTACTTCCCTGAAATTAATTCAAACTTGCCTCCCCATAATATATAGATTTACCTCCAAATGTTTGATAAAGACGTCTCCAGAAAATTAAAGTGCCACAGTTTACTTCTTTTAATTTGAAATAATCAATTTAGCTCTCTCCATTGATCATATCAACTCATCCATTGTTTCTTCTGTCTTCACATGCAACTAAATAGCATTTTCTTTCCAGAGAATGGCACTTTTTAAAAAGTTCCAAATACCTATCAAAATAAAAAAAAAACAAGTACACAAGATTTAGTTTTTAATATTTAAAAATATTGTAGTAAGAGGAGTGATTTCCATCAGTTAATTGATGTAATCACATAAAGTAAGAGATAGATAACAGTGTGTTTAAAAACTTAATGAATTGCAAATGCAAGTCTATGCCCCTGCTATCCTTTTACAAGTTGTAAAGAAATTCTTTGAGGGAATTGAAAGAAGAATCAGTCTTTTTGTTGTTCTTGTTCAGCCATTTCTGACTCTTTGAATCCCCATTGGGGTTTTCTTGGCAAAAATACCAGAGGGTTTTCCCATTTTCTTCTCCAACTCATTTTACAAATGAGGAAACTGAGGTAAGCAGGGTTACATGACTTGGCCAGGATCACATAGCTAGTAAGTTGTCTGAAGTCACATTTGAACTCAGATCTTCCTGACTCCAGGGCTAACACTCTATCCACTGTGCCATCAAACTGTTAACTGCTAGTCTCATTGGCTAACAAAAAAATTGACCACAAACCTACAATGTCCTTAAAAAACTAAATCTGAAAGCCCTGGAGAGAATCTGAGAGAGGGAAAGCCAAGAAGCTGTCCACATTGTAAACTGTGAACATGTACCTCAAATACGAAGCCACACAAAACAGATGGAATTTGGCTCTTATCCTCTGCCCATCGTTCATGCTGTCATTCAGAAGAGCTACTCAAATGGAGAAAAGAGATTCATGACCATTGGCAGCGGAAAAAGAGGTTCACTATAAATTCATTGAGAACTAGTCCCATAAACTGTGTGTTTGTTTCGCTAAGTGGAGAATAAACCAGAAGCCCAGGTTAGCAACCTACCTGGAAGAGATGACGCATCTAAGGGCAATATTGTGAGACCTCAGTTTCCTCATCTGTAAAATGAACTGGAGAAGGAGATGATGAACCACTCCAGTATCTCTACCAAGAAAACCCAAAATGGGATCACAATGAATTAAATACAACTAAGCAACACTATGGAAGAGAAAGCACATAAAGACTGCTCCACTAGTGGTGTGTGTTGCTTTGGCTACATTTTCCTACAAGAGTTCCTCACTTCCTGTGTACTCCAATTTTTCACTCTTTAAGAGGGATGCTGTGTGAATTGTGGAATATTACATATCACTTTTATGGGAGAGATATTTTGAATCTACTGTTCTTACTATGCTATCTTTGAAAATATCTTCACTTTGAGCTAAGAGACAAGTAAAGGGTAACTCACAAATAGGGTTCATGGGACAGAGTTTTAAGAGTGCTAACCCAGAACCTATGAGAATAGTCACAAACATGGTGAAGCAATATGAAACTCATTAGTAAAAATTCGGGGAGCTAGCATAAAGGGGGCATAACATTTTAAAATCATAAACTCTATCAGAAATCAATGCAGATCTTAGGCCCATGGGACTGAAAAGGACTTTACCAAGCATCGAATGCAATCCTTTTATTTTAGTGATGTGGAACCAAAGTCCTATAAAAATAAAGTGATTTGCCCACGGCCACACAACTGAAGAAACAGAGTCTATGTTTAAATTTGTTTTGGAGGAGATCTAATCCAGGCCAGATTACTGATAGTTTAGGTTAGACACTGAAACACAATGAAGCAATTTTCAGTCATTTAATGGATAATAAATGAGATTTATTTGGCCATATCAGGAAAAGAATATTCAATAAGAATATGCATTAAGAACACTTTTGATTGGTTCAACAACCTTGTTTGAGATACCAGCCAAACACTAGAACATTTCTGGAGCCCTGCATGGCTGTTTTTCACTAAAGCAAAAAGGAAATTATATTTTTATGGATTTTCAGTCCCCTGAGAAAAGTGAGTGTTAAAGATTATCTCAATTTCTTTAAAGGAAAAAAAATTACTAGCTTGCATGAAGACAATATCCTATGACATGTCATCCCTTTGTGTTAAAGTCCTTAAGGTCTTTTTCTTCAGTGACTCAAATGATTTTGGTACTGTTATTTATTTAACCCTAGCCTCCAATAATCAACAAGCCAGATGTAGGAAGTTCTAAAGAAAGAAAAGAAAAAAAACCAGAAATATAGCAAAATAAAAGAAAATAATGAAACCTAGATATAAATGATTAGATTCAAGGGGTTAGTAATGCCAAATCTCAGTAGTATCCAATGGTTCTTTCACTGTATAAAGTTAAACACCAGCATATCAGGGATATAACAAAATTGATAACCTTTTCGTTCATGGTCACTGGACCTCATCACAGGTCAAAGAAAATTACCCTGTAGGACTATACACTTAGTGTGCTCTAGCCCACCAGCAAATGACTCCTATTTGCTAGGCACCGTGCTAAAGAATGGCTATATAAAAAGGCAAAAGTTAATCTTTGCCTCAAGAAGCTTACAGTATAATGGGGAAGACAACATGAGAACAAATTATATATGCATATATATAAATATATATATACACATATACATACATAAACACAAACATACATACATATAAAATATATATGTGTATATATCAAGCTATATATAGAAAAATTGGAAATAATTAATAGAGGAAAGGCACTGGAATCAAGAAGGGTCAAGAAAGGTTTCCTGTAGGAGGTAGGATTTTAGTTGGGACATAAAGGAAGTTAGGGAGGTCAGAATTAGGAAAAGGGATAGCATTCCAGACATGGGGGACAGCCAGGGAAAATGCCAGTAGTTGAGAGATGAATTGCCTTATTTGTAGAACAGCCAGTAGTCTGGTGTCACTGGATCAAAAAATATGTGAAGGGTAGTAAGGTGTAAAAAGACTTAGAAGATGGTAGGAGGACATTGGGTTATAAAGGGCTTTTAATGCCAAATAGAACATTTTTTATTTGCTCTTGGAAACAGGCTACTGCCATAGTTGACAGTTCATTGAGAGGGATAAAAGTACAAAATTTTAAGATTGATTGAGCATCTGTATCATGAAGGGGGTACAATGAACACATCTGTCCATATTCTCAAATCCAGAAAAGTAAGTAGGTCCCTGTGGAGAATTTAGTATTTTTCCTTGAACCAAAGAATCTCAAAATAAAAGATTCATAAGGTTGCTTTTCTAAATTCCAAATTAAAAACAACAACAACAACAAACAACTAAGAGTTCAAGTAGTTTCTTTAGCATAGTCATTAGGCAACCCTAAAATTCTAGAAATCTGTTTAATTTTTCAGACTCTTTTCACCTGGCCTCCTCCAAGGTGATAGGGTAGTAATGTCCATTATCAATACAAATGCATCAAGTCCCAGCAAAAGCTGAACAAAACTAGAGCTTCCAAATTTGTCTTTTTCTAATGAGAGTAAAAAAATCTCTTTCTCAACTTCGCCCCACCCCAAGTCAATCTCTCTATGTTGTTTTAAAGGTAAACTGAGTTTGAAAATTCCAAAGAGATTTCTTGGTCAGCTCCCAAATCAGCAGGTTGAAAGACCCAGCAAAACTAGAGGGACTTAGAGCAATTTAGCTCAATTATCTTCTAGGTAGAGCTTTAAAAGACATGGAGAATAATCTTATACATCTCCCTTTGCTGAATGGCCACAGGCAGTTCATTGTCTAGTCTCCCAGGCTTAGGGGTGGCTCAGAGAGGTAAGTAACCACCATCTCTAGAGGCATCATAAAAAGTGATATCAGAAGCATGAAGACCATTTCAGGCTCATCTTCCTCTGTATTGCCCATCCCCCACTTCAAGGAACCATTACTTTCCAGTCCTCTAAGACTAAACCAATTCTGGGCTGGGGCCAGTCCCTTAGTGGTTTCTTTTGGTTGTTGGAATAAAATGACACAATCATGGATTACTTAACAGCTAACAAAAGGATATTTACTTAGACAAAGCAGGAGATAGGAGGATAGCAGGAGATGTTTAACCCAGAGAGATAGAGAGGATACCTTGAGCTGCTAAACTTTCTTAACTGAGTTCCCAGCCAAAAATCAGAAATTCCCTAAAATTCCTTGTAGCTGTTTTTATACTCAAGTAATCAGGAAAATAGCCTAAATTTTTAGTTGCCTGAGTCATTTGAGTCTTGAGATGGTCTTAAGACCTTTTAAGGAAAAAGTTGACTAATTTGCATGCAAACAGGGGTTGATATATTTCTCCTACCACAAAACCCAAGGCAAAATTTATAAGAAAAAGACTTTAAGATCTCTGCTAAATGAAAGATCTCTTCTCTTACTTTGTGCATTCTTGAAATTGACCTTAATTCAGTTAATACTTCCCTCTCTAACTGTAAGCCAATAAGAAATACTTCCATAGTTTTCTATCTTTCCTTTCACAAACCAGCATTTCTCAAATTGTTAACCAAACCAATAGTGGAGCTCAAAAAGAGTTTCTCCTTAGTAACAATAGTTTGTGAAAGGAGCAACACTCCTTCACTGTAATTTTTAAAATTTGTTGTAACATAAAGAGTGTAATCTCTAAATAGTACTTTGGTGGTGTTGGTACCTACAGAAGAAATATGAACCTCCCTAGTGTAAAGAAGATATGTAAGCCTTAGAGTCTTTCAGATAGTTTAAAAGAGAAGAAAGGTTCTATAATTAAAGCTAGTAGAATGCAGAGTGAGCTGTGTACTATATTTCTGTTCATTTACTCCAACCATCTAAAATGCCTAACAGTGGATTCTTCAATCTACTGTTAGGAGTTTGGACAAGAAGATGTTTCTAAATTCCAACTGTAAGGTTCTATAAAATTCAGCTCAAGTGGCTAAGAGTTATTTATGAGGCCCAATTTAAGTTATTTCTGTTTATATTCCCTTACTACTTGATTAGCTCCTCATATGCATATTTGTGAAAGCAGAGAGACAGAGAACTGCAGAGAAAGAGGATAGAGTTAGCCGTACTAAATACTCATTGCTAGAATTTGGAGGAGACTACAGTAAAATCTATTTGTGTAGGGCCTCTTTTATTACTATTAATTGCTTTATCACTATATCAGTTCAGCTGTGGATTAAACTTTTCAAATATAGTGTCTATCATAAGGGTAAGCTATTTGGTGAATTGACTTTATTTAAGCATTTACAATTATTGTTTTCACTTTAAGAAAAGACCATCAGACACAAATTGAGAAACTTCTATTTCCATATCTGTAGAATAAGATACTGTCCTGTTGCAGATTCCAGATAATGAGGAATTTCCAGAGGCATCAAAAGGGCAGGTTATCCAAGTGGGTTGCCAGGTAAAATGCCTGATTACCTTACAGTTTAGTCTTACAATAGACATAACTGAAAAAGCATAAACCAATTCCTCTGCTTAATAATTAACTGTACTAATGATAGATTTATATATGAGGGAAAATGCTTCAATTTTGGGAGTGAGTGAAAGCAATTGAGTTACATGTCTTCTTGATTTAATTATACGCACTATGCACGAAAATTAAATTTGGACATATAAAGTAATAATCATTTATGGTTTATGTATTAAGATTATCAATAGTCTGCATCAAATAATCATAGGTTAGTAAGGCATCTCTAAAGGTGTTTGATATATATCAAGGATGCTTATGCTTTAATTGAATTTTTTATAATAATCTGTAACTATTTTATATCTAAGTAATGAAAATCCAATAAAAATTAATTAACAAAAATACAGTGAATAAGGTGATAATGACAACAAACTTTAGGGGAATATAATCATGTTTCATATTGTGGATCTGTATTTAAGACATTGTGAAAATAGTAAGTAAATAAAGCATATCGTTCAAACCATTTTATTGATATAATCATGATTTCATTATTATTAGACTTTCTGTCCAAAGATATCCGTCCATTCTGCAAATGTCGTTTAGTCTGTGATGAGGCCAGCTGCTGAAGTAATTGAGGCAAGGAGAGAAATTACATATCTCAATTCCTAAATTAAGTCTATGCTTGGAACTTTCTGACTATTTTCCTTTGACATTTGAGGTTAGCTCCATAGTATGCTAGCTCTATTTTGAAAATAAGATGCCTTTCAAAAGTTGTCACTATGAGGAAATGCCAAGGAGACATCCAAACCAAAACAATCTGTGTGCTGCTACTACCCAAGGTATCAAAAAGTTCCTCCTTAAGCCCAGAATTCTTCAGTTCTTTTCTATCATGAATTACTTTAGTTGTACCTATGGATTTCTTCTCAGAATAATGTTTTACATTCAAAATATAAAATAATAGGATTAAAAAGAAACCAATTATATTGAAATGCTCCTATCAGATTATTTTTAATACATCATACATCCTAAAATCAGAACCTAAGCTGTGGCTCTAGAAATGTGGCCTTGCCTTCTTAGTTTTTCTCGTTACCCCTTATGTATAGTGAATCATAACAATAAGTCAAACTTTTAGTGCTCAAAATATCTTGAGATATAATATATTTGCTGGTTAGTGAGAACAGCATTCTCATGCTATCTAATCTTATCTCCTTTAAGAGATAAGGTTGATTTATTTACTTGGTTCCATTTTATTTTGGTTATTGAGAAAACAAGTCTCTCTGTGGTTCTCTAAGTACAGTTGGAAGATTCTGAGTAAAAGTCATATTTTTCCTGTTTCTCACTAAATAAAATCACCTTCTCCTTGTTTACTAGTATCTTCATTATCATTCTGGATACCTAACAATGATTTGCATTGCTTTAAAGTTTGCAGAAGTGCTTTACATGATTATCTCATTTGAGCCTGACCATACCCTTACAGGTATTGCAACCCTCATTTTATAGATGAGGAAACTGAGGTAGCCAGAGATTAAGTTGTTTGTCTATGGTCAGACAAATAAAAAAGTTTAGAGGTGAGATTTCAATCCAGATCCAGTTGGCAAGTCGTAGTAACTCTTCCAAGCTGATTTTTCCAGTTGCTACTCAAAACACCTCCAGTTTCTCTTTTCCAACCATCATTTTGACTGCATTATTGTTTTAAATATTGTTAGCAATATTATCAATATCATAATTAACTTTTTTCTTCTTATTCTCATCTTTTTCATTAGGGTTCAGATAAAAATGATTCTGCAACAAGTTACTATCCTTCAATTATTCTTTTATATTCTATCAATTATTGAGCAGATGGATAAAATAGCAGAAGTTAGAGTTGAATAAAAACATAAGGATATAAAGTTCGTCTTCTGTTGGATCACTGAAAACATGCTCAGGAAAATCCAGTAGTAGACAAAACATTAAGGATGATCTATACCTCACTGTTAGTCCAATAATTGTAGTTTTATTTATATTTTGAAAATATATATATATTTTTAATTTCAGGTATCTTGGACATTATGAGCACTCAGTATAGGAGCATGGTTCTTTAGTTTATCTTGCTAGGATATCCAGATGATTGTGAGCAATAGGTCAGAGTATGATAATGGTCCAATTCTAGCATAGTTTATTTGTTAGTTTATGAAAAGGAGCAAGCTGCTGATGTATAATTCTAGCTACCAGAACATAGCTTGTTAAATATCCAGTTGAGCTCTCAATCTTTGCAACCTACTACATTTTGCACGATTTTCTATCATTTCAATGCGTAATCTACATTAGTTAGTAAGGCTGGATTTCTTAAGTATAACCCTTCTGTAGTTTCTGGTGTCAATAATCTCTGGTCTTCATTTGTCATCAAAAACACTCTCTTTTTCCACTAGCAAATCCTCTCAACTCAGCCATATGTTTGATTCCTCTTTGTTAACATACTCTTTATTAAGTTTGTGTATGGGGACCATGCATTCCCTTTTGGAGTCTTAGTCATTTACTCATCAGTAAATCACTTTTTGTTTCATTCAACAGATTTAAAATAATGTACCTATTATGATCTTTCGCTATTGTTCAGCGTTGCTACTGTTGTTCACTATTGCTTGTTGCAAAAGTATTTCTATAGCTTTGACAACTGTAGCATGTGCTCTAGAAATATTTATCAATTCCTTTTCTCATTTTTGGCAACCAAATATTAATTTTTCAATAGTTTTTTTAGGGTGATGGGTCCTTTATCACATTAATATTGTAAGAGCTGTTGTTAGGATACTTTCCAAATATGTTATCGATTATTTTATAGATCTCAAAGAATACATTAAAACTACTATTGTCAGGCAACAACATACTTGGAATCCCTGCTACTCAGGAAGCTAAGACTAGAGGATCGCGTGAGCTATGAAACTCTGAGCTATACTCTGGTTAAAACCAATTGAATGTCCACATTAACTCTTCAACCAATGTGGTGAGTCCTCAGGAATTGGAGATTGCCAAACTACTTAGAGAGGAGCAAACCAACTCAGGTCAAGAACGGAACAGGTCAAACCTTCTATGCCAATTAGCAGTGGGGTTGGGCTAGCAAGTGGCAATTATATTTCTAGCCTGATTGAGATAGGACAATAAGTCTCTAATTAATTAAAAAATAAAAATAAATGAATGAATAAAAGACATTACATATTTCTGCATGGGTATAAATTGGTTTAAAATATGGTTTTTCCTTTCAATATGACAATAAATTCCAATATATTCAACCACAGACTTCCTCTTGATATCTGTATAATTAATGTGTCTTTCCTAAAGTGAACCAAAATTTTTGCAGGTATTGTCTTCATCTATTTCTTCAATGTGATCTTGAAAATCAGATTCAAAGTTGTCAGTCTGTATCTTTCTCTGTCACTGAGAATTGTAAACTTACTGAGTCCATATGACATTTTAATATCATTGGAGAAAGATTCACAAGGTGAAATAACTTTAAAATTTGTTTTTCATAGAACCATATAGTTTGATGTCACATATATATGTGAAATGATTAGTAAACTGTTTTGACTTACTCTCTTTTTAATTTGGAAGCCATACAAAGTTCTACTTAGGAGCTGGTTGGTCATAGAAGAAAGACTAGATCCATAATAGATTTAAGATTTTACTTTTAATTTCAATTGTTCTTGATATTGTTGTGTTGGTATCGTGTCTTAAACTGAGAACTTTTTCGTGTACATGCCAAATACTTTAGCATTCTTATGCTATTTTACCTCAAAAATCCAAAATGGGAAAGCACTGCCCTGGGAGGTAGAAGTTAACCAAGAAACCTGAATAACGTGGTTTGAAACAAAGCTAAATTGATTATCTCACCTAAATATTAGTTCCATTTAATATATCTGTAGCACATGAATAAGCAGTGTAGACATAAGTGAGTCAAAGGGTTTTTTTTTAAATAATAAACAAAGAATAAATGTTATGCAGCTTTCAGGAAGCTTATACAGTAATTATGGAATAAAAAACAAACTTTTCTTTACAACATTTTTAGGCACACCACTTTTGCTTCTCAGTCAATATATATTCTTCTGATATGTTTTCATAGTTTTCTTTTATTCATACAAGCTGTGACTACTTTGGATAAAATATACAAATACGCAATCAGAATATGATTGTAGGGCTCACTGTTTCTCTTATTTTGGTAACAGAAATATGATGAAGCTTTCTGGGGGGGGTCAGGCTTATGTCACTGAGGAAGTTGGTGAAGTGTTGCTAGCCATCGATACTCCACTGAGGAGAGTTAGAGTTAATAATCATAGATTTTTATCTGGCCCACACACTTTTGAATTTGTCAGAGAAGCTAAGGTTTCAGTTACTTCCCTTGATGAAACTGTTCAGCTGGTTCTTATGGTAGCTATGTGCAAGCTTTCCATTTTTTTTTTATACAACTTGAGTTTTTATTCATTGGACTTCTTGTGACCACATAGGTAACTATAAAATTTTCATGTACTCCTTTCTTGGGGGTTCTTTTTCTCCTCTGAATTTTTGCTTCTTGTGTTTCTTTGGTACAGTGAATGAAACACCAAAATGAGAGTCAGAACATGTGTTCAAATGCTGCCTTAGACACTAGATGCTGGAAAGACCTTGAAGAAATCATTTACCCTCTCAGGCTCAGTTCCCTCATCCATAAAAAGACCTTTAAAGTCTTAAAATGCTATATAAATGTTAACTATTGCAATTATCACGATTATTGATTTATTCTGAATTATTTATTCTTTTCTTTACAATCTTTGTATTGCTTTAAGTTTTTATTTTCTTTAACTCATGTTTATAGGTTTGCTGATTAAAGGAATCTAAAATTTCAGATATGCTTTTGTTTGTCCCACTTCCTAGCCCCAATTATAATTGGGCAAATATGACTTTCAAGTTTATTTTTGATTTTTTAACTTGCCTCTTTTATGAGAGACAATTTGCCCCATTCCATTTCTCCCTTTCTCCTTCCAATATATTTCGCTCTCACCCCTTAATTTTGTTGTTTTTAGATATGATCCCCTCTCTCTATGTGTGTGTGTATGTGTGTGTGTGTGTGTGTGTATGTGTGTGTGTGTGTGTGTGTGTGTGTGTGTGTAATCCCATCAACTACCCAGATACTGAAAAAAATTTCAAGAGTTACAAATATTGTCTTTCCATGGAGGAATGTAAACAGTTCAACTTTAGTAAGTCCCTTATGATTTTACTTTGCTGTTTACCTTTTCATGCTTCTCTTCATTCTTGTGTTTGAAAGTCAAATTTTCTTTTCAGCTCTGGTCTTTTCATCAAGAATGCTT
>CM053770.1:135054364-135192189 GCA_028658325.1 Potorous gilbertii
ATCAATCATTCCATGAGACATCAGACAGTACTCTAGTGAAATCAAAAGACTGGGGAAAAATCTAAAAATTAAAAGATATTTAATATAAAAACACAGCAGAGAAGAAAATAGTCAAAGAAATATAGTTTAACAATCACTAAACTCCCATAAAACCATGATTAGAAAATGGCTTTAATGCTATATTTCATAAAATCATAAATGGAAACTTGCCAGATATATAAGTATCAGAGATCAAAAAGAAGCTAGAAATGAAGCTGATTATCCTTTCAAACAAACTCCAAAAGGAAAAGTCCCAGAAATATCATAGCTAAAATCTAAAGCTTCCAGGTCAAAGAAAAAAAAATACTTCATATATCCAGAAAAAAAAATTAAGCATCAAGGAGCTACAGTCAAGATCACAAAAGACATACCAGTTTCTAAATAAATGAGAGGAAAGCTTGGAAGACAATGTTCTAAAGACAAATGATATGCCTTTTTAACCAAAAATAATTTATCTCTCAAAACCAAGTATAGTTGTAACAAGGAAGACAGCAGACCTTTAATGAAATGAAAGCCTTTTAAGCATCTCTGATGACAAGAGAAGAGTTTAGTAGAAACTTTGGACTGCAATAAAATAGTAGGTGTCATGTTGTTGTTGTGTTGGCCTTTCATTCTCAAAGAGGACCATGACATCAAGATGGTGACATGACTTGCAGTTGACTTTGATTTGGATGAGGGAGGGCTGTGCAAGGGTCACCAACTTCACTTTCTTCTCCTGAGCCATATGGGTCTAGTGGCCTGATACTAATCAGGATGGCTGGAGATGGTCCAGGATGCATAGGTTTA
Organism: Potorous gilbertii; assembly: GCA_028658325.1. NCBI lineage: Eukaryota > Metazoa > Chordata > Mammalia > Diprotodontia > Potoroidae > Potorous > Potorous gilbertii. The sequence continues at coordinate 135,055,190 of CM053770.1, forward strand.
ATAAGCATTCCATGAAGGGTCCTTAAACTAATTGGAAGAAACTGTGATAGCCTGATTTAGGAATGAGTTTTATACATGTTTAGCATGTTTCATTAAGAGTAATGAAAGGTTCTTAACTAATAGTAATAACTCCACAAGAAAGCTTTCCTTAGATGGTTTATTGGGGAAAAACCAAACCAAGCTATAACTTCTCCCCATAACTTTATGCAGCGTTTTATCTTGCATTCCTGTACCATAACACAGGTACTTGTATATACATTCTTTCCCCTTAGTAAGAGGCTTAATAGAAACCTCTATTATGTACTAGACCCTAAATAGTCTGTAAGGTTCTTAAAGAAATTGTCCAAGTCCTATTAATAATTTTATCTCCCCAACACCTCTAGCATATTATTTTGCATACAATATTTAAACAGGTGTCTAGAAAGGTAGATAAGTGGAAAGGTAGACAGACAGACAAATAGACCGAGAGATGGACAGGCAGATAGACAGATAGAGAGATGGATAGATGGATGGACGGGTGAGTAGGTGGATAGACAGATCAACATTTACTAAATGGTTACTAGATGACAGGCACTATGATAAATGTTGGGGGCAAAAATACAAGGAGACAATTGTAGTTGCTGCCCTCAAGGAGTTTATAGTCTAATGGAGTAGTGATGGCTGAGAAAGAGGCAAGTAAAAATGAAGCCCATATGTATATAGTAAATTAATAAATGTCTGTTGAACAGAACTAAGTTTAAAAACCCTGCTTCTTGTCTTGATTCTGTCTCTAAATTGTTATGTGTCCCATAAGATAAATTCACTGAATCTCTCGTATGTAACATGAAAAGTTCTGGAATTGACAACCTTTAACTTTCCTTTTCACTCTAATTTTCAATGAATATTTAAGTGCCCCAGTAGATTGTGCTGTTTGACAATGTTTGTAGCTTTAAGGTAGGAAGCAAAAATGAAAAGAAGAGAAATTCTCTCCTTTCCTCCTCTGGATCTTGGAAAGGTGGACATGGCTACACTTCCTAAATCACAACTTTCCCTGCTTACCTATCATCTGTATCCTCACTATTCTTAGCATGCAAGATGAGAAAACAATACAAAAGAGCACTTGGCTACAAAGTACTTTTCTCCACACTACATTGCCAAAGCTATTACTAGTTCATCGTTTCAGTGAAGGAGAAAATAAAATGGAGGATCATATTCCAATAACTTAGTCTTCTCTGCTATTGAAAGGTTTATGGGTATCATAAACCTTTCAAAAGCAAAAAATAAAGAAACTGAGATACTTAACTACCTCTGTGGCTAACCCTTGGCAAGTCACTTAATCTCTGTTTGCCTCAGTTTCCTCAACTGTAAAATAGGAATAAAAATATCACCTACTTTGCTGGCTTGTTGTAATTATCAAATAACATGTATAAAAAAGCTCTTAGCACAGTACCTAGCACCAATAAATGTTAGCTCTGTATAAATGTTTACTCACTCTTGTCCTTCCCAAAGTACGAGAATCAAGAGAAACCTAGAAAGGTCACTTCTTCTGAGGAATTAGATAGAGTTGTATACTGATGGAGTGCTAATATTCTAATGGAAAAAAAAACCAAATATTCCTGCATTGCATTAATATTTTCCTAGAATTTTGAGAAAATTAAATTGGAAAAACAGAGGTACTAATGGAAGGAAGGTTTTATTCTAAGGATTTTAAGAGATTTAAAGGAATATAATTGTGTACAAAGGAAGACAGGGCAAAACTTGAGATATGTCATAATTGGGATATGTGAGACTATACTAGCTTTTTTTCTAGAGGAGGAAGGAACAGGACATTATATGAACCTTATTCTTTTCTTAACTAAATGATTAAACCATACACATACACATACAGTTTGGTGTAAAAATTAATCAAACTCAACAGGGAAAGCAGGGGATTGGGGGGGGGGGTGTTAAAAAGGAAAATAATTTCTGTTGGGTAACAGTTACAAGCAAAACTTGTAACTTTCAGATCATAATGAGGAGCTGGGGGGCGAGTAAATCATTGCAATCAAAGGGGGGGGTGTCCATTTATTGCAGAATGAGTGAACAAAATGTGGTGTAGAATATAATGAACCCATATTGAATTATAAAAAGTCATGAGACAATATCAGAGAATCTTGGGAAATATGAACTAATTCAAAGTAGTAGAACCAGGAGAATAATTGGTACAAATTATTGCACCAATAATTATAACATTATATATATAACAACATTATAAAGAAGAAACAATTCAAATATGTGAGAACTTTATCAAAGAATAATGAAACACACTTCCAGAGGATCTATGATGAAGCTCATTACTGACGTTGTAACAGAGAGGGGAAGAAGCAAAGGTACAGAAAAAGACATAGATTTTTTTGGACATGATCACTGTGTAGATTTGTTTTGCCTGACTGCACTAATTTGTTACAAGTTTTTTTTCTTTCTCTATTTTTAATTTTAGAAGTGAAACAGAAGGGAGGAGAGGATAAATTATGTACTTTTTTTTAAAGTGGTAATAAACAGAGACTCATATTTTCATATACAATTTTCTTTTTTTGGTTCTCTGTATAGTGTCCCAAAAGTCTTAATTCAGTTTCAAGCTATAAAGCTTAAAAACTGAGCTAAGATTTTTTTGAACTCTGTAAGTGGAAATGTTCATATTTTCACATTTAAGTTCAGAATTAAATATTTGTAAAATACTATAGTGGAATACAGTTATTCAAAATGTATAAAGCAAAATTAACTTTTAAAAATCACTCTGCTTTGGTAGAATTCATCTACTTTTTTTCATTCATGCCAACATATTCAAAACTAACTGTTTCGAATTCCAGTCTAAGTATGCACATTTTCTTTTGGAAATTATTTAAACCGTTGGTGTGTCTTTTGTCATCTATTATTAGGTTTATTTTCTAGAGTTTGCACTAAGTGATGGTTTTCAATGACCTCAGGGCCTTCAAATTTTCATCACTTTTGATTTTAGCAACTCTTCAATTCCATATCTTATTTCACCTAATGTGGGCCCAGGGATGAAGTTATTTTCTCTGATTGCCGTGTGCTAATTGTCAACATATTGTGTGACTCCGAGGTCACTGACAAAAAGCAATATAAAACCTCTACTTGTAACTGGCAAAATCTGTTTCCAAATTTGATATTGTATTATACTAGCCCATACTGAAACTACTCATGTCTTCAGTCCATTTCATATATACTTGCAGCTTGCCTGCTAGAGTGGTCAGCACCACATGCACTGAAGCATTTTAGCCATTGGAATAGGGAGCTTTCTGAATGGTTCCATAATATCATCTCATTGTGTGAGTATAATTCCACAACATAAGGAGCACCATTCCTGCTGCTATCCTCTGCATCAAGCTCATAATCTTGATCATTTTGAGAAAAGTTAGCCTGAAATCCTGTCAGTCATTTTTTACGATATTTATAAACATTTGCACCACAATGGCTATAATCAATGATATTATTGGCACCAAACTCATGGTTCCTGGTATGCTTTTACAGTTACTAAAAAGCTTCAGAGCACATGAAGTCTCACATGTTTTTTACCTTGCCTCGCTATCTTTTCCCTTATCTTTGCCATTCCCCTCCCCTCCCACTCAAGAGCACATATCATAGATGATGGGTTGGGCACTGAAGGATATTTTTTGTTATTGCTATTTTTCATTATTATTACAAAAACTGACAGTTATTTGGATTTTAAACTACTTTATGTGCATTATCTCACTTGATCCTAGAAACAACTCAGAGAAGGATGTGTGACAAGTCTATCTCAATTTTACAGATAAGATAACTGAAGTTCAGAGAAATTAAGTAATTGATCTATGATCACACAGATCAATTATCTGAGGTGGGATTTGAACCTAGATCTTCCTAAATCCACATTCATTATTCTACACACTGTGCATTAGTTTCCCCCTAGTGAGTTAACATAAAAGTTAGTATTTATATAACACTTTGAGATTTGCAAAATGTTTTACAAATATGATCTCATCTTATTCCTAGGATAGCCCTATGAGGCAGGTCTCATTATTTATGCCTATTTTACTGATGAGGAAATTGAAGAAGGCAGTGGTTAAATAACTTGCCTGGTCAGGCACCTAGTAAGTATCTGAGAATGGCTTTCAACTGAGATTCTCCTGACATCAAGTCTTATGCTCCATCCCCAGCACCATTTAACAACCTTCAATTCTGCTGATGCTATCACAGCATGGAAGTAACCATGAGTTCTTGAAACCTACTCCAGTGACTCACAAGTTAGGGAAAGTCCCACCTAGCTGGAGGGTTTGGATTATGAGCCCAATAAGAGACTAAGGACCACCCTAATTCAGCCCAATGTGGTCATTCTTGTGAAGATTAGCCTTCAAAGTATGTGTTTTCTCACAGTAATTCACGAAAATGCCCTCTAAGGCATGGAAGGTTGAGGATGATCGGCATTGCCAGAGAAAGTACCCAGACTGATAAAAGCACAAATTGTTTGAAGTATTGAAGAAAGATTTACTCCTAGTAACTTTCATTCTTTTGATCTTCCCTCTTCTACTTACATTGGCATCAACTTATCTATCCCTCCCTTGTTCTCTCACCTGTCAGTCCATCTCTAACCCACCACAAAATTAGCATACACAAGAGCAGGAAACCCTCTTGATTTGCAGATTCAGGATTCTCAGTTTCAAATAGTTGCCTGGTGACTTTCCAGCTGACTTCAAGTTACCTTTACACCCTCATGAGCACTCAGTATCAACATCCTTTGTAATAAGATTGGCACGTATCAATGAGAGATGTTAAAGATTATTAGTTTTAAATAGAATTTTTTTTTCCTGATAGAATCAGAAGTAGAAGAATATGAGAAGAGATCCTCAGACAGAATGTCTGTTCACATGAGACCTCTAAAAACTCCAGGAGCTGGTCTTGGAGTCAGGAGGCCCTGGTCTTTCTCTCACATATCTTGACTATGTAACCATGGAGCTGTCACTTAATAGCTGATGATGTTCACTCACTTAATAGTTGATTAACTATTAGAAGATGTGTTATCAATAAAGACTTCCCTATACTTATAAATCACTGGTCCATGCCAACAAAAGAAAGCAAGAGAGGGAAAGAGAGAGAGATAGAGGCAGAGAGAGGCAAGGCAAAAAAGAGATAGAAGATAGATAGATTAGATACATAGGTATAAAGAGTAGACAGAATAAGACAAGATAAGAAGCATACAGAGGGCAACAGAGATGAAAACCATGCTATATGAACATCATTTTAAGCAACGGGGAATATTTGATAAGGGAAAGGGAAAAACTTAAAGAAACATGATAGCAATGTTCAGGTATTTGAAAGACTAACTTGTGGAAGAGGGATGAACCTTGTTCTCCTCAGTCCCGTAGAGCAATACTATAGTAAAAGCAATGGATGGAAGTTAAAAGGAAGTAGATATGGGATTGATTAAAGGGAAACTTTTTTTTTAACAATTTCCAGTCCTGTCATTCTCTGTCCCTGTTCAGGTTGAAGTGTATGGGTGGGGAGAAAAGAGCAGGAAAAGAAAGGGGAAAAAGAAATTTACATGAAAACTTTATTATATATTTAAAAGAAGCAGCAAGTTGTAAATAAAAGATTTTCAGTTTCATATGAAATCATCTTTTTTATTATACTACGTTATGGAAATCTTGTTTTATTCCATAAATTAAAAATTAAATAAATTAATTAGCTTAAATGTGTTCAGTTCTGTATATCTTATTTTAGGAAAAAAATATTAACAAGTTGGTTCACATTCAGGGGACTATAACTAGGATGGTAATAAGACTTGAAAGCATTCCATATAAAGAACAGTTGAAAGTCATGGAAATATTTAGCTTGAAGAAGAAATTATTTAAGGGTGATATACTAGTTGTCTCCCACTATTTGTCTCTTCCTCAATATGTTGTAAAACATATTTTTTTTTTGCTCAGCTTCAGAGGTTGGAAGTAGGTCCAGTGGGTGAAAGTTAAAAAAATAATCTCCATACCAGAAAAAGCTTCAAAATAATTGGAGCTATGCAAAAATGGAATGGGCAGTTAACCTTCTACTATTGGAGATCTTTAAGAGGGAAGTGGATGACTATCTGTTGGGTTCACCTAGAGTTTAATAGAAAGTCTAAAGAATCATTTCCAACCTTTGCTTTGGATGTTGAAGAGAATCACACAGTATTTGGTACTCTTGACTTTTATGAGTCATACAAAGACTAAACATTATTAAGGAATAAAAAATAAAGAAATATTAGCAAACAAATAAATGTCACTTGGTAGTCAACCTTTGGGTGATAAGTTCTATTTCTAAAATTATGCTTCATCGTGGGTTTATAAAGTCACTTGTTTGATCCTGTTGTCTGTACAAGCAGAGCAGAGTGTTATAAAGTCCTACTAAATATGCCTAAATAACATCATTATATTGTGGTAAACAAATTCAAACTATTATGAGAATTCTAAGTCATTTTTATATTATTTCTAAATAAAATTAATTCATTTATTTCTAGAATAAATCCAGATTTAATAGTAAGAGAAGGAATACTGAACCAGATATTCCTGTGCCAATGAAGGAAGCATGTTTCAACTGATTCTCCTCAGTCATAGGTTGAGTATAAGTATCTGTGATTAAAAGGCCCTATAGAACTTTATAGCCAATGTTTTCTCAACTATACTGAATTGTTGTCAATAATCAGTACTACACCAAGTCAAATGTACATGAAAAAGAAACTGAATACTCAAAGTTGAAGTTAAAGACTGGTTGCCTTCTATATACTTTATAGATCTGGGCCTGAATCCTAGTTTGTTAATTGCACCTATAATCCCTACTTTGCCAAATTTTCCCATAGCATTAGTCAAACTATTATCCATGCCTAGCTCTGATGCTCTCTCATGCGATTAGAACTTATTCTGGATTGTCTCTTGTACACAATCTTGCTATAGCCCTAGCCAGAACCTTATCAGTTCCTCTAACCATCATGTCTCCCCAGTGATCAAACCATAGATTTCCTGGCTTATTCCTGCAACATAAATTATTCCCTTCTGTCTTTTTATCCGCAGAGCTTAAAATAGTGGCTAGTACATAGAATCTGTGAAATAAATGCTTGTTCATTACTTCCTTGATTAATTTCAACTTCTATCCTTTGGCTCTAATTCTTTCCTCTGGGGTCTAGAAGAACACATACATCTAAACTCTCTCTAATATTAGGCTATCAAATATTTTAAGTCTGGTTTCATTCCCATCCTAAGTTTTTTATTGCCCCATTTCAGGGAAAAAATGTGGTAAATTTATTTGACTTACCTTCCTGTGAAATATTTGTATGTCCCTGTGTATCCTGTTTACTCAGCTTGTCAAGATCCTTTCTGTGGTATCTAGATCTAGGTGCAATAATGCAGAGGATGCCTAACAGGACAGACTACAGTGGTACTATCCTATCCCTCACATTTTACATTATTTAGAAGATGTCACTGTATGGTAGAGAGTTCTAGACAAGGGGGGGATACCTGAGTTAAAATCTCAACTTTGTCCCTTATTATCTATGATTCCAAGTAAGCCGTTTCAATTCTTTGGACCTTCTTCATCATGTGTAAAATAAGAGCAATATTAATTGTAGTGAGTGTTCTCTGAGCTCACAGTGCCAAAGTTAGGCTGCTAAATATTCTCTTCAGGGTTCTAGGTGTAGCTCTGAGGTTTTGGGCTGTCATTAACATGAGTTCTTATTAAGAGTGAGTTCTCTGCAAGTTGTAAAGGCCAGGTGGTAAAGACCTCATTGTTAGCCAACAGTGTCTATAAATCCAATCTCACTTAAGCAGTAATATTCATTGGCTTTTAGAAAGGGATATTTACTTTGAGGATATAGAAAAAAAAACTGCAAGGATTTCATGCTTGCCAAGAACTCAAAGTGCACATACCCCTCTATATCATCCTGGTCTTTAGAAAGAGTAAACCTAGACTTAATCGTTTCTACATAATGTTAGCCCCATCAACCAAACCCTCCAAAGGTGGCATCACTGCCAGATGAATCCTTGTCTCAACTACAGCTGAGCTGGGTCCTAAAGGTGTCTCCTTGACCACCGGGTCATTGGCACTGGCCTGGCTGCAAAACTTAACATATTCACTCTATTCTTGGGCTCCAAGATTTCAAATAATTCATTCTCCACATTTTTTAAAAGTCAAAAGGTCATTTCCTTCAACTTCCCTCCACTGATAATGAAAAAGAACAAACACCAAGGCAAGAAAACTACAAAGGCTTCTCAATGTCTCTTCTCAGTTGCCCAGTTGCCGTCATCAGGGGAATCAAATTAAGACCAAAAGAGGGAGTCAGAAGCTAAGTAACGTTCTTTTGAATTCCTTTGTGGTAAGTCAAAGAGCTTTCTATTCACCCCTAGGGAACTCACCCCAATCATAGAATGTCTACCCATGATCCAAAGTCTCTCCAAAATACTCTCATTACATATCTTCAAGGCTCCCCAAGGATTCCATCAGCAGAGCATGCGGATATACTCCACACAGGCTTATAGAGACTGGACTCTTTGGCCAGTCACTGATTTTGTGTGTGTGTGTGTGTGTGTGTGTGTGTGTGTGTGTGTGTGTGTGTATGTATGTGTGTGTGTATTGTATCTAGGGGGAAGGTAGGTGCACAGCGTATAGAGTGCCAAGCATGCAGTCAAGAAGATCTTAGACACTTACTAGCCATATGACCCTGGGCAAGTCACTTCACCTCTCTCTGCCTCAGTTTCTTCAACTGCAAAATGAAGATAATTAATAGAACTTACCTCCCAAGGTTGTTGTGAGGATTAAATGAGATAACTATTATAAAAAGCTTCACACAGTTGCTGAAACACAGTAAGAGTTATATGAGTATTAGCTATTATTACTAGTATTGAAAAGGCAATGTGATACATTAGGAAGATCATTGACTTTGGAGTCAGGATTTGGCTTCAAATCGTGCCTCTATCATTTGTCACCTGTGTGACCTTTAGCAAATCACTTAATTTTTATGGGTCTTGTTTTCTTCTGTAAAATGAGGGGGTCAGATTGGAATTTGTGATCCTGTATATCCTAGTCTGCAGTATAATACAAGCTCACTGTGAACAGAGTTGCTTTTGTTTTTGTCTTTTGAACCCCAGTGGTTAATAGAGGGCATTATAGGAGTTAAGAAATGCTTGTTTAATTTAAGAGAATTCTCTCCTCATCCAAGTCAACCTGACCAAACTGAACTCCCCTCCCCACACCAGGCCCCCTGCACTAAACCTGCCTTTCATCCAAGTTCTCTATTTCTTTTAATTATACTTCTACACTCCAAGTCACTCAAATTTGAAACATCAGCCATTTTTTAAGTATCTCTTTCCTTTATCTCATGCATCCCATCAGACGCTGAGTCTTGCCTTTTCTCTGTCGGTGGTATGTCTAACCTGTCCCTTCCTCCCACTATTCTCATTTATTGTAGCCCTTATCATTTCTCACCCACACTATGATAATAGTCCCCTGTTCTTTCTTCCTGCAATCTATCAGCTATTAAATCAGTACTTTGCATCACTCTCTGAGTAATATCCCTAAGACGTCATACTGAACAAGTCACTCTGTTCCTCAAACACATCACTGGTTCCTATTGCCTTGTAAATAAAGTATAAACACAATCCCCTAGCATTCAAGCCTTTTCACAATCGATTTTACAATCTACATCTCTAGACTTCTGTCTACTCTTAAAAGACATCTTTCTAACCAAATCAGAGTACGTTTTGTCCTTCATCCTCAATCTTCCCTCAACAACAAGGTTGTTCATGGAAACTCTATGCTTAGAATGAATTCCACCCCCATCAATATCTATAATTTTCAAAGTTATTCTTTTGTTTCAAGGTCTGATTTAAGTACCACTTTCTCAAAGAAAGTGTCCCTAATCTCTCTCACTCAGATGAAAGTAATCTCTTACTCTTTCTGATTTTCATAGGATTTTCCCTGGGTTCCTCCCTTGCACTTGTATCATTCTGCCTGATCTATATCTGGCGACTGGAACCAGATGACTGGAATAGAAAGTGAGGCTGATGACTGCATAGACCTCACTCCCTCAAATCAAAATCAATTGCAAGTCATGTCATCTTCTCTGTGATGCCATGGTCCTCTGAGAATGAAGGACAGACCATGATACAAACTAATATCATTTATTCCTGTGGAAAGAAGAGAGTAGAGAGATGTATCTCTCTAAACATAGAAATAGACAAGAGATAAGCAGAGAGAGATAAGGTTTTTTAAAATGGGTATTTATTAAGTATCTACTGTGAATCTAGGAAAAATACAAAATGTGGAAAGACAGATCATTCCCTCCACTTTTGATAACAATGGAAATGAAAGTTCATAAGAAGAAGAAAAAGAAAACAACTAAGATACAACATAAAGCAGAGAAGAACATGCCACAAACTAAATTACCCCAAAGTAAAAATATGTGGAATAATCAATAGGCATTGATTGGGAGCCTACTATGTTCTAAGCTCATATATTAGAATACAAAGAAGGAATCAAATGAGATTAATACATGTAAAGCTTTCTGAAAAATCTCAAAGTGCTACATAAATGTTGCTTATGGTTATTACTGTTAATGAAACAACCCCTTGAGAGTTCAAGGAGTTTACATTCAGTAAGCACATGTAGGATCAATATATATATATATGTATATATATATATAATCTATGGAATATAAATACAGATGAAGTAAATGCAAAGTAGATAGAACATGAGGCACTAGTAGGAAGAAGGGAATAAGTATACAGCTCTCACTGTATGCCAGGCACTGTTCTAAGTATTTTTTTAATAAATATTCTTCTCATTTGATCCTCTCAAAAACCTCATGAAGTAGGTGCTACTATTTATCTTTATTGTTATTCAGAGCCTTCATGACTCCATTTGGGGTTTTCTTGTCAAAGATACTAGAGTGGTTTACCATTTCCTTCTCCAGCTCATTTTACAGAAAAGGAAACTGAGGTAAGCAGTGAGTTACCCAAGATCACATAACTAGTAAGTGTCTAAGGCTGAATTTGAACTCAGGTCGTCCTCACTCCAAACCCAGTGCTTTCACACTGACCTGCCTAGCTGCCTCTTTAGTTGAGGATTGCGGAGGGATGAGGAAAGGCTATACAGAAGGTGGTATTTGGCCTGCATAAGTACAAAATATGAGACAGTTGTGTTCTTCTATGTTATGGAAGATGTCTGTTGAGCACAGAGAATCTTCAAAACAAACAGAAATGCAAAATAATTAGCATAAATACATGTATCATTGTGTAGTATATCTAGTTTTAGAACCAGAAGACTGAAGTTCAAATGCCATCTGAGACCCAGAATAACTCTATGACCTTGAGCATGCGATTTAAGTTTTATGACTCAGGCAGCTCTATAGGGTTTGTCACCTAAATCACAGAGAGGTTGCAAACTAAGTTGGTAGATGTTCCCACACTGGAAGGTCCTTAGAGTTCCTTTGTGAGTTGGGGCATATGCATATTTGGTCTGAATCAAAGATTTCATCATTGTGGAGGAACTCCCTCTGTAGAAACTCGCTCCCATGAAGATTAGAAAACCGGCTTCCTCTCTAGCATTTAATCAGTTAAACTTTGGTTTCCTCATCTGTTAAATGAAAATGCACGTTCTACCTGCTTCATAAAGTTGCTATCAAGAAAATGCTTTGGAATACTTAAAAGTATGACCTACCTGGGAGTTACTATTTTCATTATTTATCATTCTTTTCCACTTAGACAGTTAGCTCCTTAAGAGCTGTATCTACCTGAAAGGTCTCTCTTTTTTTGTAGTCAAGCTCTCAGTATAATGCCTTACACATGAATGACAACTCGCGCGCGTGTGTGTGTGTGTGTGTGTGTGTGTGTGTGTGTGTGTGTGTATGTGTGTGTGATACAAGAATGGCAAATCTATATATAAAAGGCAAAAGATCATTTATCCAGCAAAATAAGTTTTGTATTCATGGAAAGAACTAGAGCCTACTGAAGCAATTTTGAGTTGGGTGTTTTCCATTTCAAATGCTTTGACAGCATGCTGACCATTAAACAGCCAATCTGAAGACAGACCCATGGCAGGGCAGACATTTTTACAAGCTACAGCTATCTGAGTAGTTGTCTAGGAATGTCAACCAAAACAGAAGAGAAAAATAAACACGCTAATCCTTCCTTAAACCACAAAAACATGCATTCATTTTATAGCTAGCCTTACACAGAAGTTGAATTAAAAAAAAAAAACATGTCATCAAAATTTCTCAATGTAGAACCAAACAAGTTGAGAGATTTAAGATAATTTTCACCTCACAGTACAATTCTTTGAAATTAACCCACAAATTGGTTTTACACTGATATTCATATTTTATCACCCATCATTTTGACGTAGATATTTCTTTTCTTGGGATTCTTACAAAGATACTTATCTGATATGCGCCATGCTGAAGACTTTAGTGGGTTTAATCTGAGTTTAACATCTCTGTATTCAGTGCATTTCTGTTCTTTCCTCTGATCATCTACAAGTTCAGATGTCAAAACCAAAGCCCTCCTGACATAGCAGTCGAAGTATCAGATCAATATGGCCAAACTCTTCAGCTACTGTAGCACCGAGCATGAAAAAAAAAGGTAGCTTTAAAAAGCCTGTCAAGGAATAGATTCTTATCATTAACAACTGGAATTAAGAACAGGGTCAGCCCACAATGAAACCTTCTCCCACTCCTGTTGTTAATGCTATATATGTTTGAGAGGAGTAGAAGATTCAATTGGAGTCAGAATCCCTGGGTGCAAGACTTACTACTTTTGTGACCATTGGAGCAAGACATTCTACTTCCCTGTCCCTAGTTTCCACCAATATAAAATGAGGGGGATTGGACCAGATGACAATTTTGTTGTTGCTAATCAGTCATTTCAATTGTGTCCAACACTTCATATCTCCATTTGGGGTGTTCTTGGCAAAGATACTGGAATGGTCTGCCATTTTCTTCTTCAGCTCATTTTACAGGTGAGGAAACTGAGGCAAATAGGGTTAAGTGACTTGCCCAGAGTCGCTCAGCTAGTAAGTATCTGAGACCTGATTTGAACTCAAGGAAATTAAGTCTTCTTGCCAGCAAACCTGGCATTCTAATCACTATGCCATCTGATACTTAAGCTTTCTTGAAACTCTAAATCTATAACCAAATAAATAACAAAATGTTAATTAGTTCTAGATAATAGACCTAGAACTAAAAGATCTAGAGGGATATTTAGTCTACTTCCCCTATTCCTCTTTTGACAGAAGAGGTACCAGTGGCCCAGCAAGGCTAAATAATTTGCCCAATATCATGAAAGTACTAAATATCAAAGGTGGGATTTGCACTTGGGTCCTTTTCCTCTAAAATTGGACTAAACAGAGTGAGAGATTGGCATTGCTCAGGCAATTCACAGGTCAGCATGAGATTCAAAATTCAGACTTAAAATTGTTTTTGCATACCTGTGTTTCTCTTATAACAGATTTTGGCTTAATATAGTAATATATAATAATTCCTACTTGCAACTATCCTTATGCACTTGGTATATGTGTTCCTTGTGTTTGGGAGTAGGGGAGGGGTGTTGTAAGAGAGGTTGGCTATAGGTGGGTGGCTATTCCCAACGTGTGAAAACTTCCTATGGTAGAATGGGCTGATGAAAACAATTTGTTCCCACAGCCATGAAGGCAGCTGAAGCTGCACAATGGAGTGCCTAAAGCTTGGGAAGTTAACATCGAAGATGCCAAGGTCATCCACTGCATTTCAGGCCATCATCTTGACTTTTGTCCTGCCACTGTACTTCAATGACCCTGGAAGGAAGAGTGAGGCTGTCAACTTTGTGTAGCCACCTCACTTAAAACCAGTTCTCTCTCAAGTTAAGATATCGCTCTGTAATTGCATCCACCCTTTTTGAAAACAAAGGACAGACAACAATACCCTAGTTCTATCATACTATTTTATATCACATAATGTATTATTCCCAAGGAGTTCACAGTGTTTTCTACATAGCAATCTTTACTCTGGAGACAAAAACTGAGATAGGCAATTAGATGCTCTAGAGGATAGACTGCTGGGGCTGGAGTCAGGAGTCAGGAAGATCTGAGTTCAAATCCTGATTCAGATTCTTTATTTTTCCTTTTATAATTTTTTAGTTTGAGTATTTTTTCCCAATTATATGTAAAGATTATTTTCAACACTTATTTTTGTAAGATTTGTAAGTTTTTCTCCCTCCCTTCATTCTCTCCCCCCAGCTCAAGACAGCAAGCAATCTGACATAGGTTATACATGTACAATCATGTTCAATATGTTTCCACGTTAGTCATGTTGTGAAAGAAGAATCAAAACAAAAAGAAAAACATGAGAAAGAAAAAACAAAAAAAAAAAATGAAAACCATATCCTTTATCTGCATTCAGACTCCATAGTTCATTCTCTGAATGTGGATAGCATTTTTCAATATGAGTCTTTCAGAATTGTCCTGGATCATTGTATTGCTCAGAAGACCTAAGTCTATCATAGTTGATCATCACATAATGTTGCTATTAAAGTGTACAATGCTCTGGTTCTACTCACTTCACTCAGCGTTAGTTCATGTAAGTCTTTCCAGTTTTTTTTTTTTTCTGAAATTTGCCTTCTCATCATTTATTATACAAAAATAGTGTTCCTTTACATTCACACACCACAAGTTGTTCAGTCATTCCCCAATTAATAGGCATCCCTTCAATTTCCAATTCCTTGCCACTACAAAAAGAGCTGCTATAAATATTTTTGTAGATGTGGGTATTTTCCCTTTTTAATGATCTCAGGGATACAGAGCTAGTGGTGGTATTACTAGGTCAAAGGGTATACACAGTTTTATAGCCATTTGGGCATAGTTCCAAATTTCTCTCCACAATGGTTACATCAGTTTACAACTCCACCAACAATGCGTTAATATTCAAGTTTCCCACATCTTCTCCAACTGTTATCATTTTCCTTTTCTACCATATTAGCCAACCTGATAGGTGGGTCAGGTAGTAGCTCAGAGTTGTTGTAACTTTCATTTCTCTAATCAATAGTAATTTAGACCATTTTTTCATACACTATGGATAGCTTTGATTTCTCCATCTGAAAAATGCCTGTTCATATCCTTTCACCATTTATCAATTAGGAAGTGACTTGTATTCTCATAAATTTCACTCAGTTCTCTCTATGCATTTGATAAATGAGGCCTTTATCATAAATATTGACTATAAAAATTGTTTCCCAATTTTCTGGTTTCCTTCTAATCTTGGCTACATTGGTTTTGTTTTTGTAAAAACTTTTTAAATTTACTGTAATCAAAATTACTCCTTTTGCATTTCATAACGTTCTTAATCTCTTGTTTGGTCATAAATTCTTCCCTTCTCCATACATCTGACAGGTAAACTATTCCTTGCTCTCCTAATTTGCTTATGGTATCACACTTTGTGTCTAAATCATGTATCCATTTTGCCCTTATCTTGATATAGGGTGTGAGATGTTGGTCTATGCTTAGTTTATGTCATACTATTTTCCAGTTTTCCCAGAAGTTTTGGTCAGATAGTGAGTTCTTATCCAAAAAGCTAGTGTTTGAGTTTATCAAACAGTAGATTACTACAGTCATTGACTACTGTGTCTTATGTACCTAACATGTCCTACTGCTCCACCACTCATTTCTTAGCTGGTACCAAATTATTTTGATGATTGCTGTTTTTTAATATAGTCTTAGATCTGGTGTGACTAGGTATAAAAGCAAGCACCCCAACATACTCAGGAAGGCCTACTATCACAGGTTTTTAGATCTGCTTTTTAAAAGGAAAGGCAACTTTTGAAGGGTCAACAATCATTTTAATCAAACACATGTATTGTTCCCTTAGTTCAGAGGAGAAAGTCAGCACCCTGAACTTCAGGGAAAATATAGAGAAATCAAAATCAACAAACATGCTTCCAACTGCCTGATATAAGCAATACATATATCATAGATCAATAGACAGATTCAACTGTCTGACCATTACATACTTACATAGCTACCACACAGGGAAGCACCAACATCTGAGTTTTCAAAGCCAGGTGCTGCTTAGCGGCTTTCCAGAGTCTCATCTGGCATCCAAAGGTTCTTCCAAAAACTAAGTCCTAAAGGAAAACCAATTTGAGAGGAAGGGAGAAAAATTTGAAACTTAAAATCTTATAAATCTTATCTCCCTCAATGTGTGTACTCCTTCCTATAAGCTGCACCCTTTTCTTTCTTCTCTCCTTTCCCATTTCTGCCCTCCCTTGTATCACCCCCACCTCTCTTCTTTCCACTTTTCCCCCCTACTTCTGTAGAGGGTAAAACAAATTACTATACCCCATTGAGTATATATGTCATTCCCTCTTTGAGCCAAATCTGATGATAGTAGTGTTCAAACAATGCTCTCACCAACCCCCTTCTTTCCTTCTAATGTTTTGTCTTTTGTGACTTTTCATGTGATATAATTTACTCTGTTTTTTTTCCCTTTTTCTCTTCTCCCAATACAATTCTTTTTTTCACTCCTTAATGTTTTCATATCATCAAATCAAAGTTAACTTATCTACATCTCTGCATATGTAACTATGGGCTTCTTTGGCAACAAAGGACAAACACACAATGTAATAGAAATTCAGTTGTCAAGAGTTACCATTATCATTTTCCCATGGAGGGATGTAAAAAGTTTAATCTTATTGAATAACAATTTTTCTTTCCTATTCACCTTTTTATGCTTCTCTTGAGTATTGTATTTAAAGACTGAATTTTCTGTTCAGCTCTGAACTTTTCATCAAGTAAAATCTTGAAAGTTGTCTATTTCATTGAATGTCAATTTTAAGATTATGATCAGTTTTGCTGGATAGTTAATTCTTGGTTATAATCCAAGCTCCTTTGAATATCATATTCCGAACTCTCTGGTCCTTTAATGTAGAAGCTGCTAAGTTCTATGTAATTCTGACTATGGCTCCTTGATATTCAAATTGTTTCTTCCTGATTGCTTGCAGTATATTCTCCTTGACCTGATAATTCTGGGATTTGACTACAATATTCCTTGGAGTTTTCATTTTGGGATCTTTCTGGAGATGGTCAGTGGATTCTTTCAATGACTCATTTATCCTCTGGTTCTAGGAGGTCAGAGGAGTTTTCCTTGACAATTTCTTGAAAGATTCTATCTGTGACCTTTTCTTGATCGTGACTTTCAGGTAGTGTAATAATTCTTAAATCATCTCTCCTGGATCTATTTTCCAGGTCAGTTGTTTTTCCAATGAAGTATTGTCATGTTAATTAGAGATTCTTCCTCACCCATTGATGGGCCTGTCCACTAAGGGAAGGTTGGTTAGGGGAGGCCCACACCTTTTGTTAAGTACTAATGCACTGGTTCTCAAGGGTTGTGATGGCCTCTGAGTCTGAAAAGTGTATAAATACTATGAGGTGAGGTTTTACTTTGGGGCTTACTCATTAGAAGTTTTTGTTTGACCAGATGAGATTCTGGGTACCCAGTAAAGAGTCCTCCAGCTTTGAAAGCCCAGATGTTGGTGCCTCTCTCTCTGAAAACTCTGCATGTATGTAATGGTCAGATAGTTGAATCTGTCTGTTGATCTATGATTTATGTATTGCTTATGGTCAGGTAGTTGGAAGCCCTGTCTATTGGTTGATCTTTGTTTCTCTATTTGTATTTTCTCTGAAGTTCAAGGTGCTGACTTTTTTTCCACAACTAAGTGAATGATATGTGTTCTTGGTTCAACTGATGGTTGACCCCTGAAAAGTTACTTTCCTTTTAGAAAAATTGATCAAAGAACCTGTACAGCAGGCCCTCCTGCATATGCTGGGCTCCTTGCTGATGCAGGTATCTTACAATTTTCTTCTATTTTTTCATTCTTTTGATTTTCTTTGATTGATTCTTGATGTTTCATAGAGTCATTAGCTTTCACTTGCCAATTCTAATTTTTAAAGAATTATTTTCTTCAGCTAGCTTTTGTACCTCTTTTTCTATTTGGTTAATTCTACTTTTAAAGAAGTTATTTTCTTCAATGGAATTTTATTTTCCCAATTTCACTAATTCTATTTTTAAGGAGTGGTTTTCTTCAGTCAATTTTTGTGCTTCTTTTTCCAAGCTGTTAACTTTTTTTTTCATAATTCTCCTGCATAACTTTCATTTCTTTCCCCATTTTTTCTTCTACCTCTCATTTAATTTTTAAGATTCTTTTTGAGCTCTTTGAAGAGGACTTTTTGGAATTGAGATGAATTCATAATTCTCTTTGAGGCTTCACATGTAGGTATTTTGATAATGTTGGCCTCTTTTCTTAGTTTGTGTGTTGATCTTCACCATCACCATAGTAGATTTTTGTGGTAAGGACTCTTTTTGGTTTTTTGTTCATTTTTAGCAGTTTGGTTCTACTCCTTTGGCATAGGTAGCACTGTTCCAAGCTTCTTTTGCTGGAGGCCAGGGGCTTCATCACTGGTTTTCCACACAGGGGCTTCAGGTGCTGGAGGTTTGCCCACTATGCTAATGTGGCCTGACTTAGTCACACCTATTGTGCCAGGGTTATGTGGCTGGCAATTTGTCTTCTGTGCTGGGTCTGGAGGTCTCACAACAAGCCTGGTGTGCCACTAACCTGCTGAAGCAGAACCACAGGGTCTAGGCTACTGATCTATGCTGTGGCTAAGAACCTCTTGCTGGGTTATGTGGACAACAACTGCACTGGGCTGTTCTCCTCTTTTACCCAAGTGAGACAGATCTTTCCTGAAGTTCTTCCAAGTTATCTTAAACCGTAAAATTGTTTCATTCCATCTTTTTGTGGGCTATTTCACTCCAGAATCAGTTTAGAGGATTGATTTAATGTTGTTTCTGAGGGAAACTGGGGAGAGTTCAAGCAACTTGCTGGGTTCTCTCCACCATCTTGGCTCCTGATTCAGATTCTTAGTGGCTGTGTGAGCCTAGACAACTCACTTAAGCTCTTTATGACTCAGGTTCCTTATCTTCAAAATGGGAATAATTACAGTATCTATTTCCTAGAGTTATGAGGAAAAGATAACTTGAGACATTACTTGCAAAATGCTTTGAAAACCTTAAAATTCTATATAAATACTTGTCATTGTTATTATTTCATTGCTAACAACACCCTGTGTACTCAGTACATTTTTGCTCTTTCCTCTGATCGTCTCCCTGCTGAGATATCAAAATCAAATACCTCCTGGCATAGAAGTTGAAGAATGAGATCAGCGGGGAAAGAGGAAAACCCTTCTACCTGTACAGGTTTGCTTAGAGCACTGAGAGGTTTGGGACTTGTCTCAGGTCACACGATCAATATGTATGAGGTGGAATTTAAATGTAATTCTCAATTTCAAGGCCAGCTATCTAACCTGGTTCTATCCACTGTTCCTTGCTGTATTTTTTTCTATGGAAGACTAGAGTAAAACTTTCCAAAAAGAGAAAGAGAAATTGTTCATTGCATTTTCATCCTAGCTCATCTCTGAAATGTTTAAAGAAGACTCTATAAACTCTTAAGATGGTAATTTTAAGCCATTTTCACTCATCTCTTAGTAAAGACTCTTAGAAGATCTCAAAATTTGTTACACAGACAGCTTATTACTTCATGCTTCCTAAGTAAATGGTGCATATTTCTCCATGTACGTTTACTATGGGCCCTCAGGGGAGGGATTTTCTGTTTTCTGTCTCTGATACTGACCTAATATAACACACCATGTATAGCTACCCTCTTGCCAGTAATGTTAATGATGGTGATTATTAGTAATAACTCTGAGTAATGAGCCTTTCTTCCATGTACTCGAAATAATTGCTCCGTGTAAATCCACAGCAATTTTTTATGGTGTGCTAAAGATTAGGAACATTAGAAACTTGGCAGATCTCTCCTTTACTTATGGAGGTGCTTTACATAATGATCTAATTCAATGGTTCTCCACCTTTTCAGTGCTGGGGCTCACTGAACATTCAGCGATCTCCAATCTCTTGAGCATGAGCCAAATAGGGCACCAGATTGTATCTTGACATATTTTTAAGAAACTTTTAAAAATCTAATCTGTAGTTTAAAAGGGAGTAGCAAATGAGTTTACCAGCAAATAAAATGTAGGTTAATCCCAAAGGCTTATATCTTTTTAATGATAATTAATAATATATATATTTTAATATAAATAATTCTGATTATAGGATCATGTGTTTAGAACTAGAGGGACTTAGAAACAGCTAGATGGTATAGTGACTAGGGTACTAGACTTGAAAACAGGAAGATCTGAGTTTAAATCTTACCTCAGATTGCAGTGCGGTGGCATAACTGTGTGACCCTAGGCAACTCACCTAACCTCTCTAAGCCTCTCTCACCTCATCAATAAGTAGGATTTATAATAGCATTTACCTCAAGAATAATGAGGATTCAAAGAGAAAATATTTCCAAAGTGCTTTTGCCACCCAAGAGCACCATATGAATATTTGCTATTGTCAACTACTTTGTTTTTCAGATGATGAAACTGAGTGACTTGCCTGATGCCTCACATAGACATAAATAGAAAATGGAAGAGTTCAAAATTCAAACATTGGTCCTATGACTTCAGGTGGAGAACTCTTTCCACTGCAGCAGCAGTGGCATCATCATCATCATCACCATATCACATATAGCACCTACTGTGGTCTAAGCACTGTGCTAAGAGCTTTATAAATATTATCTCATTTGATTATCACAGCAACCCTCAAAATAGGCGCCATTGTTATCCCCATTTTACAGTTGGGGAAATTGAAGCAAACAAAGATTAAGTGACTTGCCTAGGACTGATCATATAGCTAATAAATGTCAGGGCAACATTTGAAGTCAGGTCTCCCTGACTCCAGGTCCAATGTCGCATTCACTGACCTACCTAACTGCCTCATTTTATCATACTGACTCCCTTTATTAAAGTAATTCTTGCTTTCCAGCCTAGGAATTATTTTCCCAAAATTTTAAATTATTATTAAATTATATGTTAAATGAGGCATGTTTAATCAACAATCAACACTAAATTAATGAAGACAATGTAGTAAAATTTTCGTGGTTAATAGTTACATTTGTATAGAAACCCCTCTTCATTGCCACAGTCCTTTTCTTACCTATGGCAAGATTCCCCCTTTAGAATGAAAGGGAAAGAAAGTTAAATAAAGAAGTGCTAAATAATGATATAAATAATGAAAAGGTAATTCTCACTCATTACCCAGGGCTCAACTTCTCTTGAACTCATCCCTCTATATTTTCACCTTGGTCACATGATTCATATATATGATTTATATTCAGAACTTGAAAGGGATCCTGTAGAATCTTTAGGACCAATAGCTGGAATGATAACAGTGATTAGCACATCAGTGGGTATGTAGCTAGTGGAACTTTTATTCTCTTTAGGAACCAGTAAGAACAAGAGTATTAACTAAGTATCTGGAGTCTAGCACTTAAGAAACTAAGATCAAATTCATCGACTTTGCCTCCTTGTCTGCCTGTCTAATGATGTACTTCCTTGACCATTCTCTCTGAACTCTCAGCTTCAGTCAGTTATTTAGAGACCTACAATATTGACAAAAGTAGAACTGAGTCAGTTTCCTCAACACTGTGAGAAGCAATTCGGACAAATATATTGCCCTAAAGACAATGATGTAGGGAAATTTGGGGGAATTTCACAACAAAATCAATGCCAGGTATAGAACATTTGCATAATACTCTTTTCATTGGTGGAGAGAATGATGGCTGAGGCTGTGTCTCTAAGGCAAGTAGTGGAGTTGGTAAGAGAATTTTGAAGAAGAGGCATTCTTTATTCCTGTTTCAATAAAGGACATGTGGCTATAGACTATTCTGAGAGAGATCCAGGAGAAAGAGACTTTGGAAGGTAGATATGTATCTGGAATCACAAAAAGAGCAACAAAATAAGTTTCCTTTTCAAAGCTCTAGCTAACTCTGTCCCTCACCCTAAGCTGACAGCCCTAAATTATCATTTGCTCAATCAATGAGAAGAGCTTTATTGCAAGTGTCCCATGCTTTTTGGAAACCTGGGTAACGTGTATTCTAGCAATCATTTTTTTGAAGTTTATTTTAATTTTGTCATGGGATTATAAATACAAGACCCAAAATGTTCATATAGCTTCCATTCTCAACCAAGAATTGCATCTTTAAAACCTTTGTGAGATATGGAGAACACAAGTGCCAGGCACCTAAACCAATATATATCCAAATAAAAATATGTCATTGACAAGCAATATATAATATAAATTCTAAATTAATTTAAATTCCTGATTCTTTATATTGTTCTAAACTCTTTTACTTACAATTGTGTATGTTTTTAAATTGCTTAGAATCCTTATTAGCTTGTCTAATGTTTGGTTCACTTATTAATGTCAAAAATTTGATTTCTTCCATCATTTAGCTTGACAGTATGATTGTTGAGGATCATCTGTTTCAAAAGTTTTTTTCATAGGAAAGGTGTCTTGAATAAGGAACCATATTTTCCTGGTATCTTCTCTCCATGTCACTGTGGGATTGCATGCTGCCAAACAACTATTTAGAGGTAACGCTGAACTGTATAATAGTGATTAAAAAACAGAGATAAAATAAATGGAAGATAGACTAGTCTTTTCTAGACTATATCTACATGCTTAAACAAAGCCTATCTGGGAACAGTCTTTAAACAGCACCTGAAAGGAGCTAAACCTCTTCTGTGAAGTAATACATAAGAAGTAATCATAACTTGTATTCAAATGTGGTACAACTTATACTCTTCCCAATTGCCAGAACATTATCTAGGTAATCATGGTTTCCTCAGACCATTGCTTTTCCCAATCAACCCTTGTTCAATTCAGTACCTCATAAAAAGTTTGCTTGCCTTTATTCTGGGTCCTTTCTAATGAAACATCTCCACTCTTGGTCAAGGCTAAAGTGCAAATCATAATGGTTGGGAACAATGTCTTTGTCTTTAGTCTTGCAAACACAATCATTCAACTGAAAAGTAAGAGGTAAAGAGGAAAAGCTGCAGCATGTATCCAGCTACTAAGTAAAATTGTATAGATACAATGTAGAAAGAAGAACACTAATAGAGGTGTCCAGGTATTTATGGGAGAAAAGTAATCATGGAAATAATTCATTAATAAAATCCATGAGCTTATCTATATTGAAAAGAGGAGGGAAGCATTGTAGAAAGTATTTACATGAAGAGCAACAAAGACAAATAAATATAAAGGGAATACTGGTGTACAGATCACATGAATAGAGAGAGAAAAGGAATTCAGGAAATATATCACATGCTCCAATTAGAGCCATGGTATAGCAGTGCTGGGATATGGGTGCTTCAATTATCCAGATATACAAATGATATCTATTTCTCTCTCTCTCTCTCTCTCTCTCGTTTTATTGTGTGTTTCTCTCTATATACTCCCCCACCCTGTCACAGAGTAAACACTTAATAAATGTTTTTTTACATACCTACCAAATAATGCTATCACAGATTCTAAGATTCAGCACTCTCTTTTTTTTCTGAAAGTTACTTTGGTGATCAACTCCACATGTTTGATAAGATTCGACTCCAAATACCAGTTCCTGTTACCTTTCACACCTAGCTCTCTTCCTTCCAGTTTGGAAGAGTGTGGCTTAGCTGAGTCTCATACCAGATATTCACTCGTATAGACTTGTTTTCTCCTGAACTGTTTTTGTTTTTTGCCATTTTAAAAAATTACATTGCCCATAATTTTTAATCTTCATACTCCATAATTCAATATAAATAACTATAAACTCTAAATTAAAATTTCCCTTTGCTTTCATGTCTCCACTGTGAAAGAAAATCACGTATTTTCAAACTGAAGTGGTTTCTGGGCTCTGTGTGCCTTTTGTGGTAACTGTTTTACATTACTGAAACATTTATTCATTTTAATTTTGTTTTGTTTTTTTCCTCAGTGTTGAAAACTTGGTTTAAAAATGGAAAATTGAAGATTTTAATTGGATGCAATATGTCCTTTTCAACTTTATCCTTTCTTAAAGGATTCTTAGTCCTTTGCTCTAACTAATTGATGGTCTGACTTCAAACACACAATTGATTCAAAAATGATTACATCTGACATTTGCCTGTATCACTCTTTGTAAGTCACTTAAGTTTCCTGGGCCTCAAAGATCCTTTGCAGCTCTAGAATTTTGGTCTTTTAATGCTAAGCAATCTTTTCTTGGCCTATTATAAAATGATATAGTAAATGTTGTTTTATGGTATTCTTTCAGGATTGTTATGCCTAGTGCCTTTTCTTCTTAAAGAAATAGTCATGTGACACAGGTATGAGGGTCACGCGTGTAAGTTCTCCATGAGTCTTTGACTCCTTTCATGTCTCAGTTCCAAGCCTAATTTCACACACATACACACACATGCATACATATATGTATATGTACATATATACACACACACATATATATACACATATACACACATATGTAATATTCTCCTTGCCCTGCCTTATTCTCACATATCCATTAAAGACATTGAATACAGGGATATGTTGACTTGTTTTTGAAAATCTTGTCAAATTCTTCAAAGAATTTGTCTATTTTGTCACTCTCAGGTATAAATGTTGGCACATATATTTCTTGTTGGCACACTGTAATTCTTTTCCTGGGGTCTTTTTGTTTGCCCTCATCATGAATACTATAAAGTAAGATGACTTCATATCTAATTAAGTGATTCATTTCATTGGGATTGGACCAGAGACCTTGAACCTTACTAGGAACATAGGAGATTTTCATTAAAAAAATATATGTTTAAAAAACAATGGAATATCATACACTAATTGTCTCAGAATTGCCTATTTGAAGGTAAATTTAATCTTTAACCCACACAAAGGAAGTGTAAAGTCTATCTTTTAGATAAGCAGTATGCAACAACAGTCAGGAAACTGTCAGAAAAGGCAATGAATTTATGGTTATAACAACTCATGAAACTATCTACTGAAGCATTGGAGGGATTACCATCTACATCTCTAGGCAAGAACCAACAAAGGTGAAATCACAGAAATTTTGACAGGTTAATGTATATTGTATCAATTACTTTGCCAATTATTAAATAATCTATGTAGTATATGGCATCCAGTGATAAAATCCAGTGACTCAGAACTAGGAAAGCATATCAGAGACAGTTTATCATAACATTTTGGAGGCTAGAAGTCTCTAAAGAATACTTTTCATTCTTGGACACACATAATATCATGATTGATCAAGTCAACTTTTTTAAGAATTTCATTAGTCAAGTCAACAAGCCAAGTTAAAAACATTTATTAAGCACTGACTGTGCACCAGGCACCATACTAAGTAAGTATTGAGCGTATAAAGAAAGAGAAAAACATGATTCTTACAGGAGAAAACAAACAAACATGTATTCACGTACACAACATATTCAGGGTAAATGGAAGTTCATATCAGAGCAAAGGCACAAATAGAGAGGGAAAAGGAGGAAAATAGCCTCTTGAAGGAGGTGAGTCTTTAAGAAAGTCAGAAAGAGGAGGAGAAGCAGGATAGCATCAGGTGCATGAAGAGAAGCCAGTGAAAAGTCAAAGAGCAAGAAGATGGATTGTTATATGTGAGTAAGAACAAGAAAAGTCAATGTAGCTGGATCATAGAGCAGGTGGAGAATAAAATATATGAAGATGCAAAGATAGAAAGGGACCAGGTTGTGAAAGGCATTAAAAGTCTAACAGAGGATTTTTATACTTGATTGTGGAGATACTAGGGGGCCATTGGAGTTTAGAAAATAGGGAGATGATGTGGTCAGACCTGCACTTTAGGAAGATCAAAATGCCCAAAGACTGAGAGTAGACTGGAGTAGGGAGAGATGTGACTGCCGGCAGACCAAACAGTCCCATCTCCAGAGCTCTATCCAGTGCACCATGCTGTCTCTTGATATGATCTCCTAAAACTGTAAATTTTAACATCTGACCATAGTCTCCCATCATGCTGTCCCTCCTTGTGCCTTATTTGTCCTAAACCTACTCCTTTTCCTAACTGTGACCGCCAGTTCCTCAATTTTTTAGTGCTTCCTCAGACTATCATCTCTATTCTGGCTCCTTTTTCCTTTCCTCCCAAACCTAACTCAATAACTCCATAATCAATTCAACTTTACACCATCTTCTGCTATCAAATCCCTTGTCCTCTTGTCTTGAAGATGCTCATGCTTTGACAAACCAGACTGCATCACTCCATCTGTTTGCCTCCTCTACTTCCACTCACCTGCTACCAAACAGAGATGGAGGAAATCACAGGTCCAAGCTGAGTTCACTACTAGTTTGGGTTCTTTAATCTCAGTTGGTTCCTTACTGGTTCAAGATGTTCCTTTGACTCTTTCCCACTTGGTTATTCCACTTCTCACATTGACTGTTCCAAATCTCTTCTTTCCTCAATCCTCCAACTTCATTTCTTCCTCTCAAGAGTAAAGTAGCACTCTTTTCCCACTGAGAAACTAGGGGCTATTTGTCATGAACTTCTTGTTCTCCCCTCTTCTACATTTCAAAACACTTGGAAATAATTTCCCATCCTCTCATTCTTCTTGTCACATTTAGTCAGGTAAATTACCCATGAGGAGTATGCCCATAGTCTGGCACATAGTTGTTGTTTGTCCTTCATTTTGAAAAGGACCAGTAACATCAAAGCATAATGTCTTGATTTGTGAGTGAATTGGATTTCAGTGAATCAGAGTTGCACAAAGTCATCAGCCTCGTTCTGTCTTTCAGAGTCACTGAAGTCCGGTGATAAGAAAAACGTCAAGATGACTGGTGGCTCAGGACAAGATGGCTCAGGATGCAGTGGAAGACTTTGACATCTTCAGTGTCTGATGAAGCTCTAAATGCTCCACAGCACATATCTCAGCTGCCTTCATGGCTGTTGGAACAAATTGCTCTCATCCACCCATTCTGCCAGGGAAAGTCTTCACATGCTTGGGGTAGATTTCCTCCTAACTCACCAACAACTTTGAGGCCTATCCGCAGAGATGACTTTACTAGGGTGTAGTCACTGGGCATCCTACAGCCTACACCCAAGAACAGAACCACAGGTGAGACTTTGTTGATGGGTGGCACATAGTATCTAATGAAACCACATTAGATGAATGAAATGAATAAATGAGAAAGCAGTGGGATTGAAGGAAAAAGAGAAAACTTGGAGAAATTGCCTTTAAATCAGGTAAAAAATAATAGGTATACTTCACTGCAATGAGGATGCATTAAAAATGAAATAGTAATTTTACTACACAAATTCAGCATAACTGTGTGACTTTCTCCAGTGGCACACAGCACCTTGATTAGGAGCAGAGAAGGTAGATTGGAGAAAGCAGGTTCTGATCCAGAGTAACAGCTTTTTAAATAAGTAGTGGGACAAATTCAAGGATGGCAAGCACTGCAACATTGAACAAGTCAACCACAGAGTTAAGACTCCATAGTTGATGTCAGGAAAATCTTTCTAAAAATTAAAGTTATCCAAAAGCAAAATGAGCTTCTTCAGGAGACAGTGAGTTCTCCTTCACTAGCAGTCATCTGGCAAAGGCCAAGATGACCTCGGAATCAAGTATGTTATAGAGGGTATGCTTGTTCAGGTAAGAGTTGGAGTGATCTTTCCTTCTCTTAACTTCTGTGATTCCATGACTCCGAAGTGAGGCTAAGGCAAGACCAGGGGTGACATATTGGGGAAAGAAAGAGGTATGGAGATCCTGGAGTTTATGATTAGGATGCAGAATAGGTTTAAGAGAACTGAGCATGAAGAATAGGTGACATATTATGTCTCTTCCAACTCCAAATCTTTTGACTGAAAATACCCATAATACATTGAGATGATATGACATACTTAATCCCCACCCCCACAACCCACCCTAAAAGAAGGAAATCTAAAGTTAAGTAGCAGTAAACAGACTATTGGCACTTAGGGATTAGAGCTAGGTCTCCTTTTCTGTAGCAAGGTACAAATGAAAAGACACTGGAGGAAGAATTATGAGACTATTAACTTTGGGGATAACTTCACCTCTCTTAGCCCTTGGTTTTCATATTTGTACAATGAAGGAGTTTTCTTACATAGTCTCTGAAGTCCCTTCCAACTTTAAAGGATCTCTATATACAGGGATGGAAGGATAAACAGCACCAAAGGCTGAATAGTAGTTGAAGTTTGGAACCAAGGGGCAGCCAATTTGCCATGAAAATGGCTGTTGGCAATGAAAGACATTTTAGCCACACCCACACATTTAGGGAATGGCCCCTCACTCCCTTTAAGTATTAGGGACAGTGACATGAGTGATTTTTGCAGGTTTTCATTTCTTTAAATGGTAGTAGCCTGACTTCTTTATCTCTTACTACTTTCTTTCTGATCTTATGATCTGCAGGCTTCCGGTAACTTGCCTGACTAAATATAACATTGTTTTTTAGTTCCTTTAGGAAGAAAGATTGCTTTGAATAAAGGAATCATTATTGAAGGCAGATAATATATAAAAACCTTAATGCAAGTTCCATTTTAAAATCTTATCCCTGCATCAGCTCTAATCTCACATGAAATTCACAGAGGCAAATATACGCTCTCTCTTTAAGGGACACTTTATTTTATGTATGGAAAATATATATAAAGATAACATCTACCTTTGATAAAGGGGAATCTTGATGGTCTACCTTTTTTAAGCATTAGCAATTTCTGACTGTATAAGTTCGATACAATCCTTTAGGATTAAAAAGAAGAAAATGACTTCTATACAATTTTTCAAATTGTTTTAAGGAGATAGCCATATTTCATCATTTGAAAGCAATTGTTTTCCTGACTTCAGTGATGACAGAAATATAATTTTGCTATAAAAATTCTACATGCTATTTATATTACTGAAAAATATACATGGGGCCCATTAATCCATGTTATGAATCATGTCCTCCTGAGTTAGCTTCCTAGGTGGTCCAGAAACTTCTGTAAACAGGCAAGAGAAATCTGAGAGCAAACTTTGAAGAGGAATATTTAAACCAAAATAGATTTAGGTTTTGGATTTTCAGTAAATGAGCAAATTCAGTACCAAACTGTGTGTATATATATATATATATATATATATATATATATATATATATATATATGTCTAGATATGAACACATTTTGATGTATACAGATATAGATTACAGGTTATAACTATAGATTCAGATATATTGATATTAGAGATATAGAAGACATAGATTAAATATACAGACAATATAGATTGCTACCTTTTAGTTCATATATAGAAAGATATAGCTATATAGAGGTTATAGTGATTTAAAAGTAAACCATTTTGGAGGGGAAAAGATAGATCCTTAGGGGTTTGCTATAACCCTATAATTCTGTGATTCCACAGCTTTCAAGTCTGTGCTCCAACAATAGCTGGTCATAAGTCAGAATCTCCTCCCTTCATCTCCTGTATATCCAATCAACTCTATGACTTCAGAAAAGTTGTAACCCCAGCTTCAACTTTCCCACCATATCTATCTAAGTTAGTGGGGGAATTCTCAAAGGGACAAAAATTCTTTTCCACCCTCAGCAGAAAAATATTGCAATGCCATCAACACTTATTACATATGAGCAAGGATGTTATATTAATTATTAGTAACTGATCTACAGACTAATATTAGAAATGCTTCTTCATTTTCAAGGAGCAATTTCACCAAACCAATCTCAGTGAGGTCAATGGGAAGTAAAAAAAAAAAAAGCTTTCTTTAATGCATCAGAACTCTTGCAATGTAGGGGTACAACGATATTTAAGGATATTGTGATGAAAACCTACTAGAAAGATAAATCTCTCTCACTTCAGATTTAGCAGAAAGTAAATTAGTCTGTTGGGATGTCTCTCTCCAAAACAAATGGCACCAGTCAGTAGCTTTTAGTAATGTTTATAACTGGCCTTCCTTTTGGACTCCTTGGTGATTGATTTGAGATACAAAGGGAGGTAAACACTGCGCTATTAGCAAGTCTGTTCTATATTCTGATTTGGACCAACCTCTCTAAAACCCAAAGGAGATGAACACCTTAAAAGTAACTCATAATCTCATTATTTTAAAAACATACTAGTTTAAAACATTTCATGATGAGAGTAAGGATTGTCTGCCATTTATTCTTCCAAGGTAATACTTTAATAATATTTATAAATAGGGGGAAATTCCTTTGGAAATTCTTGAAGAGGAAGGAATTTGTTAAAGTAAAAGATGCTAAGTAAATCCATGTTAGCTCACAGAAGAAAGAAAAAATGGTATATAACTTTTTTTTTGTTTAACATATTGATTGATTCCATTACTTACTGGAAAACCACAAATGGGGAATAAAATAAATGCCTGTAATTTTACTGATGCTATTCTGTGCACCTATCACACTCTCATCCTCCCTCTCTCATCTTCTGCTTATCTAAATCTTAGTCATCTTCTTAAACATAGCTCACTACTTCTTCTATGAAGTCTGCCCTGATCAATCTAGCTCCCAGTTATCTATTAACTTTAACTGCTTTAGCATTTACTATGGAGATGCCATTTCATGTCATTTGTCACTTAGGATATGCTATTTGGTAATGTTACGTATCTTTTAAAGTGTATGTCCTGTGCCCTCAATGTAACTGTAAATTTCTTGTGGTCAGGGATTATATTGATACTTTCATCTTTTCTTATTAATCTTCAGCCTTTCCCTGTCTACTGCATGCTTCCCTGCAGTCTATGAATATACCCATGTCTCACTCATCCCCCAAAAACACTCACTCGATCAATCTTCCCTGTTAGTTATCATTCTATATTTCTCCTTTCTTTTGTGGATAAGTTCCTTCAGAAAACCATCTAAAATGGGTACCTTCACTTCCTTTCCTTTCACTCTTTGCAGACTGGCTTTCAAATAATCTGAACTGCTCTCTTGGAAGTTACCAGTGATCTTAATTGCCAAATTCTTTCTTCTCTTGACCTCTGTAGCCTTTGACGATATTGACCAATGTCGTCTCCTTGAAACTCTTTTCTCTATATTTTGGGACATTGCTCTCTCCTAATTCCCCAACCTGCATGCATACTCCTTAGGTCTCCTTTACTTGCAATCTAATCAGCTCCCAAAAAATCAATTACCAACTCCATGCAAACGTTTTTCATAATTAGCTATCCATCTGACTTCCTATCTTTTATCTAGAACTGCTTCTTTGACTTCTCAAACTAAGTGTTCCATAGTCACCTTAAAGGCAATATGTTTCTCCAAATTCTCCCTTCTTCTTAATTTCCATATTACTATCCAAGCTACCACTATCCCCCTCCCACCCAAGTCATCTAGATTTAAAACAAGGTGATATCCTCAACTCCTCATTTTCTCATTTCACATAACCAATCAATTGTCAAGCAATGTTGATTCCACCTAATAAAATATTTGGTATATATCCCCTTCTCTTCTCTAACACTGGCATTACCTTCTTGCATTACCCATATCATTTCACATATGGGTAATTCCTATAGCCCCCTGGTGGGTCTGACTATCTCAGTTCCCTCTCTATCAATCCATCTTCCACTAAGATTTCAAAATGTTTTTCCTAAAACACAATTCTAAGCATGTCAACCACACAAACCCTTACCATTGTGTACTCAATAAACTCCAGTGACTTTCTAGTACCTCCAGGATCTAATGCAAAACTCTTCATTCAGTTTTTAAAGCCCCACCTATCCTGCCCCCTTTCCCATCTTTCTAATCTTCTTACATTTACTTGATTTCAGATACTCCATCATTCAGCTACACTGGCTTTCTTGCTATTTCTTCCTTATACATGATGCTCCACTTCCCAACTTTGTTCCTTTTTCTTGGCTGTCCTACATGCCCGTCTTCTCATTTCCCATGATCATTAAAAGATCACTGATAGGGTCTGTGCAATAACATTTGTTATTTGTTACTTTGTTCTGGACCCAAAGTTGGATACCAACTGGTTCAGATGATTTGAATTCATCAAGGGCAAAATGAAGAGAATAAGTAAAGTGTATGGGGGAGGAGCTTTGAATATTAATAATATATACAAATATTTTAGGCAACAAGAGAATCATAGTGAACATTTCAGGGAAAACCATAGGAAGAAGAAAAAGTAGTATGCTATAGATCACCTGAACAGAAAGAGAACATTGAAAAAACTTCTTCCTTCCCCATCCCCCCTCTCCCACTGCATTCCTCTTTTTCATTCCCTAATTTTATTTTTGAAAGCATCCCATCATAGTCAACTCACACCCATGCACTCTGTCTATGTAGACTCCTTCCAAGTGCCCTAATGATGATAAAGTTTTTAGAGTTACAGGTATCATCTTCCCATATGGGAAACAGTTAAAACTTAGTGAGTCCCTTAGATTTATTTTTCACGTTTCCCTTTATAAGATTCTTTTGAATCTTGTATTTGAAAGTCAAATTCTCTAATCAGCTCTGGTCTTTTCATCAGGAATGCTTGAAAGTTCTTTATTTGGGGGGGGGGTGCAGTAGAGCCAAGATGGTGGAGTAGAAGCAGGGACCTGTAGAGCTCTCTTCACATACCCCTCAAAACCCTGTAAAAAATAACTCTAAACAAATTCTAGAGTAGAAAAGTCATAAAATGACAGACTGAAGCAAATCTCTAGCCCAAGACCATCTGGAAAGTCAACAGGAAGGGTCTATTGCACTGGGATGGGAGTGGAGCACAGTTTGGCATGGGCCATGCCAGCATGGGCAGAGCTGGAGTAGACTTTAGGGGACTACATTGCTGATGGCTGCTGCAGTTTCCATACTTCTCAACCCACAAAAGCCAAACATAGCTTCAAAGGTCAGTGGGAAAGGTCTTCTACCTGGATGAGAGGGGATTGTGGCCCCAACCCTTCCCCAGCCTCAAACATGGCCTTAGACCCAGAGTAGTGGCAGCCACTGCTGAAGCTGCAGCTGCTTCTGGAGCCTTCCACTTACCAAAGAGTTCAAAAGTCTAGTAATTGACTGGGGAAATGAGCAAACAGGAGAAAAAGAAAGAGACTATAGATACTTACTCAGAGAAAAGGAATTTTCTTATATTATTGGTAACAAGGAAGATCAAATAAATAACCAGAAGAAGAAAACAAAGTCAAAGCCTTCAAGAAAAATATGAATACATCTCAGGCCATGGAAGAGTTCAAAAAGGGTTTTGAAAATCAATCAAGAGAAGAAGAGGAAAAATTGGGAAGAGAAATGAGAGTAATACAGGAAAATCATGAAAAATCAGTCAACAGCTTGCTAAAGAAAACCACAAAAAATGCTGAAGAAAATAACAGCTTTAAAATTAGACTAATCCAAATGGCAAAAGAGATCCAAAAAGCCAATGAGGAAAAGAATGCCTTAAAAAGTAGAATGGGCCAAATGGGAAAGGATGTCCAAAAGTTCACTGAAGAAAATAATTCCTTAAAAAATTAAAATGGAGCAAATGGAAACTAATGACTTTATGAAAAATCAAGAAATTATAAAACAAAACCAAAAAATAAAAAAAAAAATAGAACATAATGTAAAGACTCTCATTGGAAAAACAACTGACTTGGAAAATGAATCCAGTAGAGATAAGTTTAAAGTTATTGGACTACCTGAAAGCCATATTAAAAAAAAGGAATCTAGATATTATCTTTCAAGAAATTATCAAGGAAAAATGCCCTGATATTCTAGAACCAGAGGGTAAAATGATATTGAAAGAATCCACAGATTGCTTCCTGAAAGAGATTTCAAAAGGAAAATTCCTAGGAATATTTTAAGCAAATTCCAGAGGTCCCAGGTCAAGAAGAAAATATTACAAGCACTCAGAAAGAAATAATTCAAGTACTATGGAAATACAATCAGGATAACACAAGATTTAGCAGCTTCAACACTATGGAATAGGAGAGCTTGGAGGTCAAAGGAGCTAGCATTAAAACCAAGAATCATCTAACAAGCAAAACTGAGTACAATATTCAGGGGGGGAAATGGTCTTCCAATGAAATAGAGAACTTTCAACAATTCTTGATGAAAAGACAAGAATTGAATAGAAAATTTGACTTTCAAATACAAGAATCAAAAGAAATATGAAAAGGTAGACAGGAGATTAAAACCATAAAGGACTTATAAAGTTGAGCTGTTCACACTCCTACATGGAAAGATATTTGTAATTTATGAGACCTTTCTCAGTATTAGGACAGTTGGAGGGAATATATGTGTGTATGTGTATGTGTATGCATATGTATGTATGTGTGTGTGTGTATCTCTCTCTCTCTCTCTCTCTCTTTGAGAGAGATGATATCTAAATGATGGGATGATATCTAAAAAGTAAAATTATATTTTGAAAGAAATGTACTAGGAGAAAGAGAAAGGGAGAGGTAAAATGTATTAAATCATCTCACGTAGAAGAGGCAAGAAAAAAGGTCTTTGAGAGACCTTTGAAGCTATGTTTGGCTTTTGTGGGTTGAGAAGTATGGAAACTGCAGCAGCCATCAGCAATGTAGTCCCCTAAAGTCTACTCCAGCTCTGCCCATGCTGGCATGGCCCATGCCAAACTGTGCTCCACTCCCATCCCAGTGCAATAGACCCTTCCTGTTGACTTTCCAGATGGTCTTGGGCTAGAGAGAGAGAGAGAGAGAGAGAGAGAGAGAGAGGAGAACCACAGGGTGAGCTGAATATGAAGGGATGATATCTAAAAAGTAAAATTATATTTTGAAAGAAATGTACTAGGAGAAAGAGAAAGGGAGAGGTAAAATGTATTAAATCATCTCACGTAGAAGAGGCAAGAAAAAGCTTTTACAATGGAGGGAAAGAGGGGGAAGGTGAGAGGGAGAAAGTGAGCCTTAATTTTATCTGATTTGTGTTCAGGAGGAAATAACATACACACTTAATTGGGTTATGAAAGTTTATCTTAATCTACATGAAAGCAGGGGGAAAGGAGATAATAGAGGAGGGAAAAGGGGTGACACGTTGGGAGAAAGGATAATTGGAAGCAAACACTTTTGTAGAGCGACAGTTCAAAGGAGAGAAGAGAATAAATGGAAGATTGGACAGGATAGAGGGAAATATAGTTGATATATATATATATAATATTTCATATATATTTCATATATTTGTATATAGTCTCACAATATGACTATTATGCAAGTGTTTTGCATAGCTATACATATATAACCTACATCAAATTGCTTGCCTTCTCAGTGAGGATGGGTAGAGAGAGAGAAAATGTGGAACTCAGAGCTTTAGAACTTAATGTCAAAAATTGTTTTTCCATACAACTAGGAAATAAGATATATAGGCAAAAGAATAGAAACCTATCTTGCCCTACAAGAAAATAGAAGGGGAAGGGATGGGGATGAATGAGAGCAGTGATACAAGGGAGGGCAGATTGGAGGAGGAAAGGGTAATCAGAATACACACTGTGTCATGTAGTGGAGGGAGGCAGAAATGGGGAGAAAATTTGAAATTCAAAATTTTGTGAAAGTGAATGTTGGAAAATGAAAATAAATACATTTTGAGCAAAAAACAAAGTCCTCTATTTCATTAAATATCCCCTTTACTTTTCCCCTGAACGATTTTACTTAGTTTTTCAAGCTATAATCCTAGTTGTAATTCTAGCTCCTTGCCTTCCAGAATGTTTATTTTTCAATCTCTCTGCTTCTTTTAAGTGGAAACAGCTAAATATCATGTGATCCTGACTGTGGCCCCGTGATATTTGAAATGACTTTTTCTGATTCTTTACAATAATTTCTCTTGACCTGAGAGCTCTGGAATCTGACTATAATATTCCTGGCACTTTTCATTTTGTGATCTCTCTCAGCCAGTGACCTGTGGATTTTTCCATTTCTTTTTACTCTCTGTTTCTTGGATATTAGAGAAGTTTTCCTTGATAATTTCTTGAAATATTTTATCTAAAATTTTAGGTAGTCCAAAAAGTCTTAAAAAAACCTCTCCTTGATCTGTTTTTCAAGTCAGTTTTTTTTCCAATGAGATCTTTCATATTTTCTTCTATTTTTCATTCTTTTGGCTTTGTTTTAGTGTTTCTTCATTTCTCATGAAGTCATTAACTTCCACTTGCCCAATTCTAATCTTTAAGGAATGATTTTCTTCAGTGAAATTTTGTACTTTTCTCTATTTGACCAAAATCTGCTTTTTAAGAAGTCTTCTCCTTAGCTAATTTTTGTTCCTGTCCCTAATATTTGTCCAATTCTGTTTTTTAAGATGTTATTTTCTTCGGTATTTATGGTCTCTTTTTTTTTGTTACCGAACTGTTGACTCTTTTTTCATAATTTTCTTGTATCACTTTCACTTCTTTTTCCAATTTTCTCTTACCTCTTTCATTTGATTTTTAAAATTCTTTTTGAGATCCTCTAAGAAATTCCTTTTTTGTCTCATGATCAATTCATTTTCTTCTTTGAGGCTTTGTTTGTAGCTATTTTGATATCATTATCTTCCAAGTTTGTGTCTTGATCTTCTTTGATGTAATTAGTATAACCATGTTCTTTTTTTGTTGTTTGTTCATTTTTATAGCTTACTTCTTGACTTTTAACTTTATGTTAAAGTTGGACCCTGTTCCCTTTGGTGCATGGGACAATGTCCAAAGCTTCAGACTTTTTGTGCAATTGATTTTAGAGCTCTGAGGTCTGTAAATTTTCAGTGATATGATCCAATGAGAGGTGTGATTACTTTACCCTGGTCTTTATCCAGGAAGGGATCTTGCTCTCCTACAGGCACAAGTAGTAGTGCCCCTTCCTGCCTTGGAACTATGACTAGGATTCCAACTCCCTTATGAGAAAACACCATAGTTTCCTTCATCCAGAACTATGACTACTGTCCTGTGGTACAAGTGCTTTCTGTCTTGGAAGTGCAACCAAGGTCCCTCCTGCCTTGAAGCAGCACTCTTCTCTGCCCTGGAATTGTGCCCTTCCAGGCAAGAACTAGTACTCCTCTCCACCCTTGAAATGCAAATGGAAACCTCATATGTGCAATGAAATAGAATCCTGCACTCAGTGCTAGCAAAAGTCCTCTGTAATCTCCTTCTGACCAAACCCCCTTACTGTCTCTGAAGTGAGAGCTCCTAAAGCTGCGGCTGCCACTTGATGCAGCTGCTTCCAAGGCTCACTGCTGGTATGGGCAAGGCATGCATTATGCTCTAGACTGGCTTCCACCCCAGTGTCACAGACCTTTCCTGCTGACCTCTTTAGTTGTCTTGGCCTTGAAAAATGTTTCACCCCAACCTTTTGTTGTCTCTGCTACTCCAGAATTTGAATTGAAGTGTTATTTTAAAATTGTTAGGAGAGGACTGTTGGGAGAGTTCAGCTAAGCTGCTGTCTATACTCAGTCATTTTGGCTCTACCTTAGTATATTCTTAATAACACTTATTCATAAGCGCAAAAATAATTATTAAAATACTCCTGTTTCTTTTTTTAAAAGAAATAACCCTAAATTATTATAGACCTATTTGTTTTTCATTATTTGTACAGTTCTTTCCAAATGCTCTCCAATTGCTTTACATTCCTTTAAAAATATAAATAAAATATTCTGACAAGGGGTTTAGAGGATAATATTATTTCACTTGATCCTCACAATAAATCTGCAAATACTTGCTATTATTATGACCCTTTTATAGTTGAGGAAATTGAGGCAAAGTGAGGTTAAGTGCCTCTCCCTAGTCTATGGCTAAATTTGAACTCAGGTCTTCCTCATTGTAGCCCTACTACTTTATCCAGAAAGAACGGTTAGCTTTGTCTCTTCAACTGCACTATTAGCCCCTTGAGAGTAAGAAAAGTGCTTCCTCTGTCTGTATTCCTTATCCTCCTAGCATAGTGTATAAGACATAAGAGTTGCTTATTAAATATTTGACTGAATAATTATAGGTCACAAAAAGGAAATTCACCCAAGACAAATGTATATATCACTTGATTTCAAGAAATTTGAAAACAACACTTTTGCCCTCAAAATATTGCTTCAGAAAATTTAAACAAATCTATAGTGAGTTCCCCAATTTAATATCTGGTATTCAATGCAGGGAATGAAAACAATAAAAAGAACCATTGACTTTTATCTCTAAAAAAAAATTTTTACAGAAAAATATACCCCAGACTGTTTGCCTAGCCTGAGACAATCTACACCATAGCTCTTTAGAACAAGGTATTTTTATTTCTGCTAGTGACAAGTTAAAACACAGCAGTTAGGGGAAAAAAACTGAAGCTCATATTAATGAATCAATTAATATATGTGTGATGGATGCAGCCTCAATTTCACAGGCAGCTACTTGTCCAACACAGAGACTCATCAGTCTGTTAACCTATCTGTCATATGAGTCAACCTGAAAAACCAACTAAAGGAATATCTAGACTATAAGTCAAGTCTTACTACTGCCATTGTACAACTTTTATTTCATTGTGGCCTAAATTTATATTAGCTTATAGCCGTGCACAGTGCTTAACTTAGAGAAC
Source organism: Potorous gilbertii (assembly GCA_028658325.1). Taxonomy (NCBI): domain Eukaryota; kingdom Metazoa; phylum Chordata; class Mammalia; order Diprotodontia; family Potoroidae; genus Potorous; species Potorous gilbertii. The sequence continues at coordinate 135,093,573 of CM053770.1, forward strand.
ATTTTATACTGAAGAGGAAAACAGGCCTTCAGAAATGGTATGCCTAGGAAATGAAACATAAACTAATAGCCAAGGAAGTTATGATGCTTAAATTCAACATGCTTCAAAAATACTTGCAAAAGGCAACTACAACACAAAAAGATCCTATTATCATAGATTTGGAATTGTAAGGGCCCACGAAGGTCATCTAGGATAGCCTCATTATTTTATAAAGAACCTGAGGCTCACACAGCGTGATTTGCCCAACATTCAGGGATGTTGGGAGGTCCAAATATGAGATAATTGATACAAAGCACTTTGCAAACCTTCAAGTCCTCTGTAAATGCCAGTTAATGGCGCTGTTGCTATTGGTGTCACTATTGTTGCCTGCTTACAGATATCTGACTTCTACTCTGGTGATAAGTTGACTTCATCCCTGCCAGCCTCTACTGTACTGCAGATAAGTTCAAGTAATATAAGAGTGTTTAGTTGAAAACAACTTAATTGTATGCGCACATACACACACACACGCATACTTTTTAAGTTTAATCAGCATTATCAATGCTTTCTTAAGCCTAGACAATCAAGAAAATAATAAATTAAGCCCTGATTTCTGATTGCTAATACCTGAAGCATAAAAGCTTCCATTGAAAATTTAACAATGGGCTCTCAGGAGCCAATAAGAGCTGGTTCTAGTACGCTCCTGCCCATATCACTTAGGAACAGAACAAGGATCCAAACCTAGGTCCTCTGACTGCAGATCCTGAACTTCTTTTCTTGCACTGCACTACCTTGATGAACTGGACAATTCATACTGACTTGTTCATACTCTATACAAATCTTTGTGGAGATGAATGAATGAATGAAAAATAATTTATTAAATATTTATTATGTGCCAAATACTGTCCTGTGTATCAAGGTCATAAATAGAAAAATGAGACAGTCTTTGACCTCAAGGGCTGGACAAATCATTTAACCTCCCTCTCAGTTTCCTCATCTGTAAAATGAGAATGATAACAGCTTCTATATCCTATGATTGTCATAAGGATAAATAAAATTCTTAAAATATTATTATTAGATACAGTTTTCTTTTTATCTCCGTATCTCCATTACCTAGCACTAGTGCTTTATACTTAGAAGCAGTAAGGTAGTTCAGGCGAAACACTGTGAGGCCTGGAGTCAGGAATTACTAGTTGTGTTACACTGAGCAAGTCATTTAATTTCTGTCCACCTCAACTTTCTCAACTGTAAAACAGGGATGCATACAACCTACCTCCTAGGGTAGTTGTGAAGATCAAGTAATATAATATTTACAATGTGCTCAGCCCACTGACTGTTATACAGTAGGTGCTTAATAAATGCATTTCCCTTTCCTTTCTTCTTTGTATAAAATAGGAGCTCACTAAGTTTTTATTGGAATTGAATTGAACTGAACTCATTGAGTTGAATTGAATTGGTCATCTGTTCTCAGTGGAAAACCTCCAATAATGGAGGCAAATTGTTAGCCAGGCACTGGACTATCCTATTGGATATTGAACAATTCTAATGGTTAGAAAGTTTGATTCTTCTTATACTGATATGAGATTCTCTGTCACTTCTACCCAGTGTTCCTATGTCTATCTTCTGAAATTATCCTGAATAATGAACAAGCCTTTGAACTTCCTTGGGCTCCAGTTTCCTCATCTGTAAAGTGAGGGGTTTGGATTAGCTGGGCTCTCAAGTTCTTCCCAATTCTATATTTGGGCTTGTATAAACCTTAGCATAATCTCTGGTATATTAGAAAGAGAACTGAATTTGAAATCAGAAGGTAAAAGTTTGAATCTAGGCTCTGCTATAAATGAAGTCATTTATTCCCACTAGACCTTAGTTTTAAGCTCTATCTAATGTAGATAATCTCCTAAAACCTCATTTTCAATATGGCACCTAAATCCTATGCTAAATCTTAACCTATCTCTTTGTCTCGTCTCTTCCCCCATTCAAATCAATCTCCCTTGATGTAGCCAAAGTGACTGCTCTTAAGCACTATCCAAGTACTGTGACTTTATTTCAGATCCTGTTCACCTCTTTCCTTGTCTATTATAATGGCCTCCTACTTGGTGTCTCTACCTTAAGTGTTCCCCCACACCAGGGGTGGGGAACAAATCCTTCTACTAAGGGGATTTTTTTTGTGTGAATTTTGGATTCAAAGGGTCACACTTCAGGAATAGAGGGCCATATGTGACCTTGAGGCTCCAAGTTCCCCACTGCTGACCCACACCAGTCCATCCTCCAGAAAGTTACCAGAGTGAGTTCTTTATGTACATATCTAACCATGTTGTTTACCCAACCCAGAATTCCATTCACTATCTGATGTTTCTAAAGCCATTCAGATCCTGGTTCCTGCTACCCTACCAAACTCACTATACATCACTCCTCTCATCCTACTCTAGGCCAAGATAGCTTTTTTGCTGTCCCATACATGGCATGCAATTTTCCCTGTCTATACTTTTGTACTGACCATGCCTCTATGTCTAGAATGTGCTTTCTCCTCACCTCTGCCTCATAGAATCCTTTACATCTTATTAGATAAAACCTTTTCTTGTCTTATAGCTGATACCTCCTATATAAGTTGCCTTCTCTAATTTGAATGTGAGCTCCTTGAGGACAGAGACCCTTGCTTTTCTATCTCTATTTCCAGTACCTAGCACATAGTGCTTGGTACACAGTAATTGCTTAATAAATATTTTCTATTTCACTAAACTAACTCTTTCAAATTTTATATTTATGCTGTATATACTTCTATATATAAATGTCTTTCTTGTTGGAATCCAAGGTTAGGGAGAACAGGGCCTGTTTCAATTTTGTCTTTGAATGTCCAATATCTAGCAAAGTGTCTGGCACACAAAGTAAGCTTGCAATAACCACTCACTGATTGGCTGACTGCTAATATGTGGCCTACTGTAGCAGAGTAAGAGGTAGTCTGGTCATGTCATCTGTTATGACAAGGTGCTTCTAGACGAATCAAAAATGGTGCAACTCTTCTCCTTAACTTTTAGATCATCTCTGCAACACTTTAACTAAACTGTTAGATCTAACTATTTCCAAAAAGTAACGTGAAATACATATAGAATCTAAAGAATCTTATCGGTGGAGTAGTTACATACTTGTGATAGATTAAACAAAAACTATTAATATAATATTTTTAAATTTGTTGAAAATTTAATTTTCAGAAAATTTTAGCATATAAAAAATTCCTGGGTAAATGTTCTTTACTTTCAATAATTATTTGTTTAAAATTTCCTTTAAAAGCCAGCAAATACTGTCAGAGGATATCCTTGGAATTTTGATCAGTTATTTTTGCTTTACAACTATGTAAAAGAAAAAAGAAAAAAGTGAATTTTAATATGAGGTCTTGTCACTCTGTGGGATCATTAAGCCACTCTTTCTAAAGAAAACACTTCGTGAAATTATGGAGATATTTTCATGAATAAGTAGAGCATGAGACACCTTGGGTGGGAGTGAGGGAGCTGATTTTCAGAAGGCCTTAAAGTTATTCAGTTTCCACAGAAAGTGAAGAGTTGGTATTTTGTACAGTTTTCATTTAAATGATTTGTCTCCCTGAAAAACAGAGCTCTTAAATACATCATACTTGAGGAAAAAATAAGTCACCATTTTATTCTCACCAATAAAAGCCATTTATCAATAATCACGGGTTCTATATTCTTCCAAAACAAAGGTTAATGGGAACTGATGGCAAAAATTAATTCACTTTAATAAATATATGCAAATTTTGTTTTTTAAAGTCCAGTGAAAATGAAGCTTAGACTATCTCTTATCAAAATATTTTAATTGTCCTGACAGTCACTGTTCTTATCAAGAAGATTCCTTCAACAGATTTACCCTTAAAAATAAGTGGATTAAGTTCCCCAGTGTGAGCTAGAGTATTAGCAAGAATCTCTTGCCCCAAAGTAATCCTTTTATCCTCACTATCGTACTTCACATCCTTTTGTTGCACTATATGAAACTCCACAAACAAGAAATTCATTTAAATTTCTGAACATCCTCTTTTAAAATGCAGACATCCACATAAGAGTTATGGGGCAGGGATAGCAGTTTTTCATACCTAGTATGAATTAGTTGCTCTGAATTGCTTTCTTCAACAGATACTTAATGGCACTGAATTTATATCAGCTAAAGAATGGATTTGGGAGAATATAAAAGCAAGGGTAGTTTGGGAACTTAGTGTATCCTAATGGATAGAAAGTTAGACAGATTCAAGAAGACATTGGTTTAACTCTCTTCTCTTTCATGTATTTCCTGCAGAACCCCATATATGACACTTAATCTCTCAATATGCCTATAGGTAAACACTGCAGAGAAGGCACACATCTGTATTGATAGAGGGAATCCTTCCAGAGATCCCTATTCAATGAAAGCATGGAACTGTTCAAAGAGTTAAACAAATGGATGGTGAAAGGGCAAGACTGAATTAAGCATTGTCTTGTGATGTTGTTGTAGGCAATTGGAAGGTGTTTTGAGGGCACTGGGTACTTAGGAGCCAGATAGAGATGTCAAGAAATGGAGAATGAGTACAGAAAAAAGGGTGATATTTTTCTTCCAAAACAGGAGTAGGAGAATGAGGACAAAGAAGAAATTCAGTGCCATTTCATCAATTGTCAGTAATCTCCTTATAATACCTTACATTTTTAGAGCACTTTATATTTTTTAAGTACTTTCACATACATCTCAAAGTGTTAATGTAAGGAGGGCAGGTCAACCACTGTCGTTTCCTTTTGACAAATGAGGAAACTGAGCCAGAGAAATGTTAAGTTAACCAAACTAACACAGCTAATTGATGTTTCAGTTACATTTAGAACTCAGGTCTCCTGATGCTAGAAGAGTGTTCTTTCCATGCTGTCTCCCTTTCCTCTCAAGTCTACTGTCTTATACACTTAAAAGAATAGTCACATTTATTTTTTATCCATATGTAGCAAAACCATTGTTATGTTCAGAGAGCCCAGAATACAAAGCAAAGAGTGGGGTCATGCACTATTGAGATCTGAATTTTGCAAAGCAAGTTCATAAATCAAGTTGACAGTAAATCTTTAACAGTATATAAACTTGGGAATGAGTAAAAGTGTAGTTTATTTTACTGGTATGATGATATCTGTAAAGAATGCTGCAGAGTGGTATGGGCAATGTTATGGCACACCTGTAAACTGCCAGATAAAAAGAGGGAGATGTTTGCTCTTCATCATTCCAGGAAAAAGCCCACTACAACACACCCTTACCTGGAGCCTCTATGTCCTGAGAAAATAAGCCTCAGTTACTTAAAATGCATACGCTGTCAATCTTCCTTTCAGTGATGAGGCACTTGGCCTCACAATGCTCAAGTTTTATATTATAGTTATGTTCATTGTAACTCCAGCATTACAGTATTGGTAGGTAAGTTCACAGAGAAGACAAGACCTTTGACAACCATATTGGTTCCAAGGATAGTTTGAGCAGGGCAGAAATGTATGCTAACGTACAATTCTTTAGAAGTTGGCCACAGTTTCATTTCTTCCATCATCAAGGTCACTATTGTTACTTTATCTCTATTATCTCTATTCATTATTTGCTCTATCTCCCCTAGGTTGTAAGTCTACAGGCCACTCATGGACCCCAATGCCAGCACAGATCAGCATGGAAGCTTTGACCTGCTTTGTCCCTGACCTGGGCCATTTTGCCCCTTTTTCGGTAGTCTGGTGCCCCCAGTTCCCAAGGACCCACAACACTACAGCCAGACCTAGTGGAAACGCCCAATTGTCCTTAGTCCTACTATACATCTTAGAACTCCAAAATTCAAGAGCCACCGGTAAGATATACACTACCACACCTGCCTTCATTGCCAATTGTTAGTTTTAGTTGAAAAGTGAAAAGAAACTACACTAGAAAGACGAATAAAATTGTGATTGGTATTGTGAGAATTGCAACCTACAGTGAGAGTTCAGCAACTTTATCACAAACAGACTATTTCTCCAGGCCCTTCTTTCAGAAAGGAGGGCCTGGAGAAATAGTCTCACAATACATATACTTGCTTCCAGTTATTCTGAGTCCCTGAAGTGTAGAGAGCTTTTTTCTTCCCACCTCTGCTCTCATGATTGATATATGAGTAGACACTGACTGATTAATACCAAACATGGCATCCCTGATGCTTTGTCCATGTTTAGATTCAGCAAAAGTGAACATATTGAGGTAACAGAACTCTATGACAAGCTGCCTGAGGGCAAGAATCATTTCAATTTTAATTCAGACTACAATTTCGTTGTGGTGGTGGTGGCGGTGACGGTTATTGATTTTAAGGAGGAAGTAAAGGAAGATGAGAAGCATAAGACTAAAATTGTTTAGTTGGAAGAGAAATTAGAGGTCAAGAAGACCAAACTCCTTCTTTTCACAGAAAACAGGCCTAGAGTCTATAGTTTTCCCAAAATCTCACAGATATTTTCTTCTTATTTGCTGTGATTAGTGATGACTCTCTGAATATGTCAAAGAAGGGATATATTTGGAAATGGATATAATGTGAGAAGAAAAGAAATTGATTAAAAAAAATTGGGGTCATATGAAGGAGCTGGGATTTATACTCAGGCCCTATCTCTTTTAGTTTGCCATTCTATCATACTATCTCATCCAAAAAGCCAGAAACACATAGGGAGCACAGTGAATAAAGTACTGAACTGGGCATCAGGAAACATGAGTTCGAATCTTGCCTCAGACACTTATCAGACATGTGACCCTGGAGAAGCCACTTGTCCTAGCCTCAGTTTCTTCATTTATAAAATAGGGAAAAGAACATAATGTTCTTCAGAGGGTTATTGTGAAGATCACATGAGATAGTCTGTAAACCCTGTGCATAGCTCAAAGTGATGTATGAATGAGAGTTATCACCATCGTTAAATCTGCTTTATCACTCCAGATTTGTATGTTAGAAATATTGTTATAGTCCTTTATATATGCATTTATAGGAAGGTGTGTATCTGCAGAAGCTCAATAGCTCTGAAGTCCAATCCTCATGAGACCCATATTACACTTATCTTCACCCTTATAATATGACATGTTCTTCAGCAAAATGGGAATCGTCCAATGTGAAATACACACTTCTTAAATTTAAGAGCTTTACTGAGATACTGGTAAAATTAGGAAATTTTAGACAGCATATAACACTGTGTACTTCCTGCCCCCAATTCTGAAGAAGGAAAATATGACTTTTTTTCTTCATATTAGCACAATAACTTGAATATTTTCAACTTATTTATTTGGGGCCGGACCTGCAGCTAGATAGAGCATCAGGCCTGGAGTCGGGAAGATTCATCTTCTTGAGTTCAAATCCAGTCTCAGGCACTTTCTAGCTGTGTGATCCCAGGCAAGTCACTTAACCCTGTTTGCCTCAGTTTCCTCATCTGCAAAATGAGCTGGAGAAGGAAAAGGCTAATCACTCCAGTATCTTTGCCAAGAAAATCATAAATGGGGTCACAGAGAGTCAGACACAATTGAAAACAACTGAATAACAATGACAAGACCTACAATGGCCCTGGAATAGGGATTTTCTATTGAAGCTTCTCCCTTTACTAACAGAGAATAATTCACAGTCTTAGAAAGTTGAAGGTGTCATGGAGGGCCTGTGACTTTTCCAGGATCCTATAGTCAGTATGGGCCAAAGACAGAACTTGGACCCAGGTTACCCTGACACTAAAGTCAGTCTACCATGACATCATTCTTCCTCCTCTGACTTGCATGTAATAACTGCTTAATTTTTAGTCAAATTGGTTTTGAACTAGTCACTGCCCCTATCCCTCTCTTCAGGCTAATAATAGTGCCATCTGAGGAGGAAGGAATTATCCTGTTTCTTGAAAGTAAGACAGTTTAAGTTTATTGCCCCCAACCAAGCTTTCACATGATCCTGTGGAAGGGGGAGAAACATGCTCCTATTGGCAGTCTAAAATATGGTACTTATACTATACCATTTTGGAGAACATCATTCTCATTTTTCTTCCCAATTTTTCCTCCACCTCTTACTTGACTTTCAAAATCCTTCTTGAGCTCTTCTATGACCTGAGAATAATTCATGTATTTTTTTGGAGACTTTGGAGGTAACAGTCTTGATCTTGCTGTCTTCCTCCAGGGGTATGCTTTGATCTTCTTTTGGTTGTATGTTTTAATCTTCCTCATCCAAAAGGATGGAAGAAAATACCTTTTCACCAAGAAAGTAACCTTCTATTGTCTTATATTTTCCCCCTTGGGGGCATTTTTCCCATCAATTACTTGACTTATAAGTCCTTTATCAAGTGGAGGGTATAGTACCCCAAGCTTCAGAGGTTTTGTGCAGCTGTCTTCTGAGGTATCTCTAGGGACCTATAAGTTTTCAGCTCCTCCAAAGTGGCATAGTCAGGGGAGAGGTGTTTACTCTTCTCCTGAACTACATTCTGGTCTGTGAGTAACCACAAGCACACTTTACTGCCCTGCTTTACTGCCCTGGAACTGTGAGTAGGATTTCCTCTCCACAGTCATCACTGGCTCCACTAGGCCAGTGCTCCTCACCCCACGACCACTTTTCAGGACTGAGACACAGATCAGAGGCTCAATTCCACCAGGGTCTGTAGGCTGAGAGTTCCAGAAGTGGACACTGCTGCCACAGTGGCTACAGCAGCCCTAGTGCTAGGGCCTGACAAACATTCTCTCTCACTCAGGTGAAAGAGCTTTTTCACTGACCTTTGAAGCTGTCTTTGGGGTTTATGGGTTGAGAAATCGGGGAAAATGCAGCAGCTGCCCATGATTAAGCATCCTAAAGCCTACTCCAGTCCCATCTGTACTGGGCTGTGTTCTGCTCCAAACCTGGGGCAATGGACCCTTCCTGTCTTCCTTGCAAGCTGTCTTGGTGTGGAAATCTGTTTCATTATCTCATTTTGTGGTTTCTACTGCTCTAGAATTTGTTTAGAGTCATTTTTACGAGTATTGTAAGGTTAGGGAGAGGGCTTCTACTCCATCATCATGCTACTTCTTTTTTTGACCATGGCTTTCAGATAGTCTAATAATTTTTAAATTATCTCTCCTGGATCTATTTTCCAGGTCAACAGTTTTTACAAAGAGATATTTCACATTATCATTTTCATTCTTTTGGTTCTGTTTTGTAATTTCTTGATTTCTCATAAAGTCATTAACTTCCATTTGCTCCATTCTAACTTTTTAAGGAATTATTTTCTTCCTTGAGCTTTTGGATCTCCTTTTCCACATGGCCAATTCTGTTTTTTAAGACATTCTTCTCCTCAGTAGATTTTTTGGACCTCTTTTGCCATTTGGGTTAGTTTAATTTTTGAGGTGCTACTTTCTTCAGCATTTGGTGGGGAATTTCCTTTAGCAAGTTTTTGGCTTGTTTTTCATTATTTTCTTGTATTACTCTCATTTCTCTTTCTAACTTTTCCTCTACTTGTCTTACTTGATTTTGAAAATCCTTTTTGAGCTCTTCCTTGGCCTGTGACAAATTCATATTCCTCTTGAAGGCTTTTGATGTAGGAGCTTTGACTTTGTTGTATGTTCATTGTATGTTTTGGTCTTCCTTGTCCCCAAAGTAAGATTCTGTATTCTGATTTTTTGTTCAAAGGTTGCTGTGTACTCCTGCATTTATTGTCCTTAACTGTTTGACTAAGTTAGTACTAACTTCTTATGATCTGTTATATCTATCATGAGCTCAAGCTCTAAAGCCCCATTTTTAGCACTGGTTCAATTTGGAATGATTAAAGAGGGGCTCCCCAAAATTGAACTGTCTTTCAGGAACCAATGGCTCTGAGTCAGTCTGTCCTTAGGCTTTATCTAAACATCTATGAGAAATTAGATGAAAGATTTCAACAATTTTCTGAATCTTTTGGCTTTCTGTTATTTGAATCATTTTAGGTAACATTCCTTTTTGCCCTAATTATAAAAAATGGTTTAAATTTTCCATTTACTTCTTTTTTAATTTAACATCATCAGCAAAACTTAAAGCTTGGAAATAAATTTTGTTATCTACTCAAGGAAATGACTGAATAGCATACTGGGGCTCTATCATGATGAATGATGCTGTTAAAATTACATAAACTTGACCAACAAAAACCATGTAAGATCACACATTTAAAATTGTGACAGTGGAGACCAAAGTGAATAAAATCTTAAGCCATTATAAACCTTAAATAGTAAATAAATATATTAGTAGTAGTATTAAGTACATCATGATGATTAATTACAATAATTGAGTTAACGATCCCAACTGCAAGTTTTTCTAATTAAAATTATACGTTTGTTCAGATAAATTATTTAGTACTTTTAATTCATAATACTTTAAGTTTATCAAGATATGCATGTCCTCTTTCACACAGTAAGGAAAAAATACCTAATTACAAAAGATTAAAATCAGTGGAAAACCCCAAAATCTAGATTGAATTGTATCTACTAAGCTAGAGCAGAAATATTTTCATACCACCTCTTCTGCTGATGTGATTAAAATTATATCCATCATTATCTCGAGCATATTGATTTTGTCTGTTTTGAAATAACTAGTTTTGGGATCCAAAGCTGAAAGTTTTTTTTAGAGGCAATTTTGCATAGTAGGTAGAGACTCAGAGACAGGAAAACCTGAATTAATTCCTGACTTTGCCACATAAAATGGTTTTGTGACCCTGTGCAAGTCATTGAATCTTTGTGCCCCAGATACTCTAAATGAAGACTCTAAATTGCACAAAAGGTATTCATGGTCCATAATTAAGGGTTATTCTTTAGTGGATTCTCCCTATGCTGATTTAGAGGAGTGATTTTTAAGGAAGATAACTTAGAGAGGTTTCTTTCAGTCTATCATTCTTAGTATTAGTCACTATAGACTATAGCAATGAGTTCTCCCTGATTGATACATCATTTTCCTTTTTCTTCCAGTGACTAAACATAGAATTCAGAATTTTGATCAGAATAAAATATCTCCCATTGTTCACTGTGATTGGTGAACAAAAATTTTATTTTTTGAAATGACCATTCCTAAGCTAAAAATGTTAGTTTGTTGAACTACCCCAATGTCTAAAAGAAATTAGGATAAAGGTCACAAATAGTAAAAGCCACCTCAGACTTTTCAGAAATACTGAAAACACAGCACATCAAATCAGTACTGGAATTTTTTCAGTCTAAACTATACCAATTTTATGGAATAAGAACATTATATTTTTTGAGTACTTTGCAATCAAAAGTGGCCCTGAACCCTCAACTCCTGAAGTTTTCCACTGGGTAAATCAGTTTTATTTTCTTAAATCATAAATAACCAAAAGGGAAGGGAAGAAAAAAAAACTCTCAGTAATTTATTTCAACTACAAATGCATATAGATTAATGAAAAGAGGATAATGGAATTTTTTGGTAGACATGATATATAACATAAGTATATATACATTTTTACATACATATGCCCATATGTATAAATATATATGTGTATCTTCTATATACATGTATATGTGTGTATATATGTAAACAAAAGGTTGTTCTTAACAAAGGATTTGATGTTAATTCAACATTAAAGAATGGATCATTTTTCACAAATGAAAGGATAAAATACTTGCTAGACTTAGAATGAGGAGGGAAACTTGGTTTGAATTTTTTCTGACTCTTAAATGGAGCAAAATTATGAACATAAGCAAGTCATTTCCTCCACCCTCTGAGCTTCAGTTTCTACATCCATAAAAGAGATAATGACACCTATGCTACTTACTGTACTTCTACATGATTTTAATGACCCCAAGCATCTCCTTGGGAAATTTTTTAACAATATTTTTCTCATGATGCTATAGTGAGTCATAATATACCACAGTTTCTGAAGAATTAGAACTGAGGGTCACCCAAAGGCCAATTTCAAGACATGGTGGACATGAATTGGTTGTGACACATTACCTGTGGAAAATTGTAGAAGATAAATTGAATAAGAGATGCTATCAGAGACATATAAGATTGAAAAAATAGGGAGGCCAGTTATGTGGTGAAAGCAGTAGACAACTGATGGATGTCCTTTGCAATGTAAAGAGAACTGGTGAAAGGACCTCAACAAGTGAACTCTCTGATAGATATTTCTTAGAACATAAAGGCAAGAGGTGGACAAGGCAAAGATGTGTTGGGACTGGGATCTCCATCATTAAAGAGAAGTCTCATCAATGAGATGGCTTCCAAGTTCCCTTTCAGATCTAAATCTATGATTCTCTGATCCAACTAATATTACAATAATCTAATTCATCTCTGGGTTATCAGTGACTTACTTTATCACCTTTGGCATCTCTTTTGAGTGTTTGATTTGGTCACTAAGCCATTTTTACCCTTCAGTTTTTCAGTTTATTCTTTGTGAAGTACTTTACAAAAAGATAGTGTTTCTCCATAAATGCTGAGTATATTAATTTCATATAAAGCAAATCATCACCTCAAAAAGAATGATTATCACTTGAAATACAATGTTCCTTTCTTGATCAATCCTAAATCAAATTCCTTGAATAAGTGCTTGATAGACCTGAGACTAACATTAAAGAACCAGACATCTTTTGGGCAAAACAATTCAGATGGAATGATCATCACTGAATTTGTTACTTCAGAACAACTCCTGTGGGATCAAAAAGACCATTAAACAGCAAGGCAGATGAAACGATGACTCTGAATTTTGGGTATCCCAGAGATGAAATAATTGGTTGTGTCTGCTGTTGATTGGTATGAATGACTCTGATTAAGATCCAGATTAAAACCTCACTGACGGTAAGATCTGTAAAGATTGCAAGCACCAGAAAATCCCTACATTGAATGATTCACCATTGATTATTATTTGTCAGTGGTGGAAGGTGGCACAGACATTCGTCTTTTCTCTTCATTCTCTCTCCATTATACCCCTAAAGACAGTGACAAATTCAGCATAACTGAGTTCACATCACCGTCATTTTGCATCTAGCCCATCTTGGTCCCTATCTGAATGAAATTGGTTGTCAAGCCAAGTTAAATCAACAAACATTTATTAAGCACTTCCCTTGTGACAAACACTTGTGCTAAATGAACACGGGCATGCCAGTCTCTTAGGCATGTTCAGAACTGGTCCTGTGAGTTAACATACTCAAACTAGAGTACTAATTGTGATGCAGAGGACAGGTGTGACTTTTCAGATGAAAATGATAATTTAGGGCAGATTCAAACCAGTGAAATATAAAGTGAAAGTCCTATTAATTCTCTAATTTTCCAAACACCTACATTCCAGATGAACTAGTAAGGTGGAAATGCAGTTCTTATGAATTTAGACAAGCTGGAATATGCCTTGAACTATGAGAAATATGTTCTATATTGCTTATGAGAGTAAATATTTATTTAATTAAACTTTTATATGTTATTTTTTTCCATTTGAGAATTGCAGTGTTTCACAGATACCCTTTTATTTACCCTCCTTTCCAAAACAGGAATAATAAGTATGTTTTAAAAGTGGAAAATCAAAAATTCAGATGAAAACTGGAGTTTAACCTTGAGTCTCGCCCTTCCTGGTCTGGTGTATCACATCTCTTCCATCTCACCCACAAATTCCTTTGAAGGTGTCAACCCTACATGAAATCATTAAGGGTGTTTATATAAACAAAAGCATGGTAGGGTGCTAGAGGGAGATGGTGGAGAAAGGCAGTCATAGAGCAAAGAACCTGTGTGATACACATGCACACACATATATACATGCCCATGCACACATGCACACACATGCACATACACACGTAAGATATGCTTAGGGCAAAAGCATTCCTCATAAGTTTATTCATTTGTATTGAGAGGTTGGTTCCAGATGGGGATGGAAAGTGGTATGATAAAATGTAAATGGGAAGTTTTTAAGAATTTTAAAATTTATAAGGGAAAGCAACGGTAGGATTTCCTAGGGCAAGATGCTGATTTTCTTTAACATGTTAATCATGTACCTGGGCAGTTTAAGATGCTTGTCAGTCACAGAATCTAAGAGTTGAAGAAGACCTGAGAGGCATTCTTAGTCAACCTATTTCTGAACAAAATTTATTTGTACAGCCTATCACACAAATGATCATTGAGTTTCCATTTGAAGATTTCAAGTGATGAGGGAACCTGTTATCTCCTGATATTTCAAAACAAATTTTATTTTAATTTCTACTGACAAGTAATGTATATAAACATAAGTAAAAAAAAATTAAAAAGAATATTTGAGATCAAATTTTAATGTAAATTATTATACTTGCATCTTAAGTGTACTGCTTTTGTTGACTCTAACCCAAAAGATAGACATATTAATTTTAACATAGATGTGTCTTCATTTTCCTAGTTTTTTTTCTCTCTTGGGTCCTTACTGAGTAGGTATTTAACATGGATTTGTTGATGATTTTTGTGATCCATAGCTACACAATTATGATCAATATGTGGACATAGTTTTCATTTCCTATCATTTCATATGTGTTTCTATATTTCTTTCAATGATGTATATTTGTAATTTTTTTGGTTTAATAATATTCCATCATGTCCACATGCCATAATTTGTTTAGTGATTCCCCTGATAATTGACACCCAGTTTATTGACAATATATTTTTATTAGAAATCATACCCCTATGAGCAACCAGAAGAGAAAAATAAAACAATACGGCAATTTAATTGAACATGGAAGATTTTTTCTTTGAGATATAGAAAATAATTTTGTTAGAAAAAAGGTACACCACCCAATCCAGTGTTCTGGCTCTGCCAGGGGTCAAGAAGCTAATGCAAGATGAGGAGGAGAAGTTTCAAGAGAAATCATAACTTCATTTACTTTAGGAAATGAAGATATTTTAAGTGATCCATCTATGCATAATTCAGAATTCAGAATATCTATCAAATCAGCATTAGTATTGTCTCTAGGAATGGCAGGTCAGTGAATCACTCTATTGTTCTACTCCCTATTCCAATGACTTCCCCTTTCCTGACTACCACTGCCCTTAATGTATTGAGTCCTCTTACTAAAATATAAACTCCCTGAAGACAGGAGCCTTCTTGCTTGCTTATTTGTATTCCCGGAGCATAGTGCACATAATAAATGCTTTTCAATTCTTTGTTTCATTCTTTCATTCCTTTTATGGATTTGTGACCATTTCCTAAAAGCTTTAGAGGTGAAATTCTTTTTGATAAGCATTTGATGCTCTTTTTCCCCCTTATTCTGAATATATTGTTTACCTATTGTACAGAAGCTTTTTTTTCTTTATATGATCAAATTTATCTATTTTAATTCATAATTTCTCTAAGTCACAGATTATTAAGAAATTGATCTTCACAGTTATGGGAGTAACCCATGAAAGAAAGAAAATTACAAAAAGACCTTTAGCCCTATGTATCCCCCTTTTACTTTGACAGCTATAATGTCAGAACAAGGAGAAAGTGGGAAGAGAATTACAAAATTCCACAGTGACCATGATCAATTAACAAGCATTTATTAAGTATGTAATATGTTCCAGATCAGTACTCAGGAAAACAAAGAAAAAATAAACATTGTTCATACCCTCAGAAAATTTACATTCCAATGATGGAGACAACATATATAAATAGATACATACAAGATATATTCTGGAAAGTAACCTTAGAGAGGAAGGCACTAGTAGCTGAGGATGGGGGTGGGGGTAGATTTCTTTCAAAGGTATTTTGAAGGAAACCAGAGATTCAATATGGCAAAGTTAAGGGAGAGTATTTCAAGAATGGATGACCGCCGATGAGTACAAAGGCATGGAAACAGAAATTGAAAATCATATATAAGGGTCAGCAGCATGTAACCCACCAAAATTAGACTGTATAGAGAATGTGGAAAAGAGTTATGTATAAGAAGACTGGAAATACAGGAAAGGCCACGTTGTGAAGAGCTTTAAATGATAAGTATAAAAATTTATATTTCATTCTAGAAGTCACACAGAGCCTTGATTGGGGGTAGGGTAGAGGTGACATGGTCCATCCTCTTATTTAGAAAAATCACTGTCAACACTTTAAGTGATGGATTAGAGTCACTGATGACACTTTCAATATACAATCTTTATCCAATGGTCAATTTTATAGATATATATGTGTGCATGTATACATATATATACACCTATATACACTAATGAAAGAACTAAACCATGCTGCTATTGAATATAAGTGAAACCAAATGATATAAGGAAGTTTGTAGCTTAGCAGAAACCTCACTGATAGATTTTCCTTGGAGAAGCATTTAAATAAAGGAAGTAAAGTTAGTTTTAGAAAACCAATGAAAATATCATTTCATAAAACTCTGTACTCATGATAAGTATCAGCAAAAGATTGCTATGAAGGTAATTACAGTTTGTATCTGCAACATCTATTACAGAGGATAAGAAGATAGGGAAGCCCTATGAACAATAGGAACTTCTGAATTTAATCAACATATCCTTTAATAATAGATGATTTCAATGAAACTATGAATATAGGTCAAGAAATCACAGAATATATTGGAAGAGACAGGTGAGAATCAAGAAATAAAAGCCAAATACAGCAATATAACCTCCGGACATATGCTTACATTAGTTTAAATGAATAAATGCTGATAGCAGCATAAAGTCAGGAGCTGCTGGACAATGAATGCCCCAAGTAACATTACCAAAAAATTTTTAAAGGGAGAGTTACTCTTCTAATAATCAGAAAATAACTGATTATTGATGTGGGAGTCATTTCAGAACCAACTGTCTATGTAGTAAAGTCATCAATTTTTAAACCAATGAAAAGTATTAATACAAAATTAAAGAAAGAATAAAAATTGGAAGAAAATGTGATTTGTCAGCAAGAAAATTTTCAGCCTGATCTCATTAAATGAGATATCAAGGCAGAAAAAAAACAGGAAACTGTTTATATAAATATTGCATGTAAAAAACATACAGACTAGCATGGATTTTAATTATTGCTGATAAAAGCTATACCCATGTAAACTGATTGACACAATGAGAAGGCAATAAGAGCTTAGAAACCACTTACTCCAGGAGAACACTGCTCTCAATGATAACACAAAAGAGGTAAAACCATGGGCAATGTCATTTTAGTTGGGGAACATATTTATAAAATCCTTTAGAGGAAGACAGTGAAAGATTAAAAGAAGCACTACTCCATCAGAAGAAACCATCAGTAGTGGGTATAATTTAAATTTTTTATCTTTTTATTATTTACACAAAGTTTGACATGATGCCTTGTTAAGCTACATCAACAAGATCATGTTTATTGTTCATGTGTGTAATACCTCAGTAATTTACCAATGCATAATATCAATCATCCTTGATGAAAATATGAGAGGTACATCTATTGCAAATGATACTTTGATACTATTACTACTACTATCAGAAATAATAAAACAATAACAACAACAACATTTATATACCCCTTACTATATGCCAGACACTATGGTAAGAACTTGGCAAATATTGTTTCACTTGATCCTCACATCTACCCTTCGATGTAGTTGCTATCCCTTTTACAGATAAGGAACCTGAGGCAAAAAGAGGTTAAGTGTCGTGCCCAGGAATCATATAGCTAGTATCTCAGACCAGATTCAAACTCAGGTTGTCCTATCTCCAGGCTTCTCACTCCATCAGTTTTAAATCACCAATTGACTAAAATGGTGTAAGTAATGAAAGCACCCACTGTGCTTATAATTTGTTGACTTTTTAAAAAATTATTAATTCACTAGATTAAAATGCATCCTTAAAAGGTTTATAAAGTATTTCCATTGTGTTTCTTAATATCTTGTAATATTCAATAAATCATAGATTCTGAGAGATGGAACAAACTTCAGAGGTCATGAATACATTTTAGGGTAGAATAATTCTAACTAGCTGTACTTTTCAACCCGAAATATCAAGCTGTTGACTAGTATTGAGTTTATAGTCTACTAATGTCTATTCTTCTCTTGCTTAAAACCTCATTCTACATTGAGACAGCTCTAATTTTTGAAATTTTTTCTTACATCAAGCCACAATTTCCTCTTAGCAAATTATACCTTCTGCCTTTAATATGTCCTGTAGGGCCAAGCCAAATAAATCTGATCATTCTTCTATAATCCAATCTTTCAATATTTGGGGACAGTTTCCATATATCAGCTAAATTTTCTCTACCAAGCAAAACACCCCCAATTCCTTTCATTGATTCTTCTAGGATGTGTACTTCCCATTATCCTGCCTACTCTCCTCTGAACAGTGTATATTTTATAGATTTCCTTCACAAAATGTATATGCACACACATATGGATAGATAGATAGATAGATAGATAGATAGATAGATAGATAGATAGATAGATAGATAGATAGACATAGATATACATATACATATATATAATCCTACTAGGTCAAAGTATAATTGACTATTCCTTCCCTACTCCTGAACACTAGGCATCTCTTAATAAAGACTATTTGCATAAGCTTTCTCAGCCAATATATCTCAGCATTGACTAATGTTGAGCTTGGAGTCAATGAGAATTCCCAAAACTCTTTCAGGAGAACCACTATCTGTAAGATTTTACATCTATCCTTAACTGAATTTCATATTATTAGTTTCACCCCAAACCTCTAACCTTCCAAGATCTTCTCAAATCTGGAAATAGACTAAATAAAAGTTTTAAGTTGTATACTTGAATGGTATGTACTAGGTTTCGGTGAAAAGATCATGAAAGAAGTACTGGTGAAGAAGGTAAAAATAAGAAAATTCTTGAACTCAAGTACACAGTCTTTCAAAGGGAAAAGGGAAAATTCCACTTTCCCTTATCTTCTCATGCCAATCCCACACTCCCTGGACAATAGCAATGGAAAGTTCTTGAAGCAGAGTGGCAGCAGGAGACTTCAATTGGGGAAAATCAGAGGGTGTGACCCATTTAGTTATAGTACTCCTGAGAAACCAAGAGTTGGTTATAGTCGAGTCAATAACAAATCTTCCAAGTAACACTAAGTAAAGATATATTTCAACAGTACTTCAGATCAGGACCAATTGCTGCCATCAAATTCATGGTCTGAGTACAGAACTTGATCTGAAAAGAATAACAAAGAAGAAGGATTCTATGTAACTGCTTTTTAAAATAGAAATTAATGCTGCCAAAAACATTTTTTGATATACCTAAAACTGGTCCAGTTTAAAATTTATCTACATTTCTTTGCAAAAAAAAAAATGCACGCAAATTAAATTGCTAAGTAATGTATAAGTTTGTAACAATTGGGAAGGGTATTAGTAATATCAATAAGTAAATCCTATTTCTGTGAAGAAAATATAGTATTTTCAGGATGTCTTTTCAAACTACATATTTGTGAAATATATTCTGCATAATTTATTACACTATTTATAGACTTTAAAGCTCTGATACACAACCTCTGGAAATGAATAATTTATCAGTCTTTGAAAGACATTTATTTCTGAAGGCAAGTGGTGGAATTTGTAGTATACCCAACATAATCCTACAACAATGTTAACAACAAAAAAAAAAAGGTTAAATGTTCATTGTGAAAAAGGTAAACATGGAATTTTTAAAGTTTACTCTCTGATGGAATGCTTTGATTCTCCATTGGTAAAATGGATTATTGGCAGTAAAATATCCATTTCACTTAAAGAGATTTCCTCAGCAGATGGGTAACAATATTTGAATTGGTACTACTCACTTAATATCACTGGATTTAAGTGACTTAAATTGATTTGATTTATATTCCTACCTATTTCGTCCAAGGGCACAGAATGTGACTTGCCATACATTGACTTTTGAATTGATAGTCCTATTAAAATTGTCTTGGAAAAGTATTACATCTTTATATTTAAACATTTGGTATGAAATCTTTCTTTAAAGAAAGCATGTTTATAACTTTAGTTGCTGGGTATAAGATTTAGATATGTTTTTGACTTCCCATTTATCATTTCACCACACAGTAGTCAGCAACACATGTTATTATAAAAATGAGTTTACAAGTAAGTATACCCTATATAACCTAGTACCAGTCAAAACCATTATGTGGTAATGTCTTTAATACAGTATTCATTAAATCCCACTCTAGGATTATGATACAAATTATAATATTGTTCTATAACATTTAACTATCCACAGCAATGTGGTTTTCCCTAAAATTGATTTCTTTATATAGTTATTTAAAAATTTTAGGCAAGATAAGTCTAAAGTGTCAATATCACACATAAACACACATACACACACATATGAAAACCAACAGTGAGTTAGCAAGCAAATGATTGAGAGAAAAGAAGGAAAGAATGAAGGAAGGAAGGAAGGAAAATGAAGAGAACATTATGCTTACTATGTGCTGGACACTTGTGCCAAGCCTTGGGGATGTAAAAATAAGCATAAAGGTACAGTCCCTGACTTCAACGAAATTATATTATAATGGAGGAGGACACCATATTAACCGAACTGAAAAGGGAGAAAGGGAGATGAAAGTATTAATGGAGGGACATGATTTTTGGTGTTCTTGGTTTGTTCAACAATCAATTGTTTTTTTAATGGCATTTTGATTGTCAATCTCATTTTTATGTTTTTTTAACAATGTCTTTAGAAATGATAAGCTTTCATCTAAAATAGCTAAACTAGATAAATTATGTTCTTACCTGGTTTTAACGTAACCCTAAATTACTTATATAATTCATTCTTTGATCCACTCATGATTTAGCATATTTTTTTGTATTGTGGCTAAAATAAATATATTGAGTATTTCTATCTTTTCTGCAAATAATTTATGAATTTTTTCTCCCCTAGTATATGGTTGTTTTTGTAAAGGTGCCTTGTAATGCTATAAAAATAAGTCTACAGTTTAAGATTCCCCTTCAATAGGCATTATAGGCCTGCTGTATCAAATTTTTACATGTGCAAAATTTCCTTCTTTATCTTTCTATTAGAGTTGTCAGAGTCTGAAAGAGTTTGATTAATGTCACAATTTTTTACTTTGTTTTTGTTGGATGTTTTGTATTTTGTTTAGATTTTTCTTTAAACACTTTGATGGCATGCCAGTTCTTACGTATATGTTTAATAAGGAAATTATTTTATTACCTCTGATTTCTTTAAGTGTGGTATAATTTTCCTATTTGTCCCTTAAAGTATTTTCCATTTTTACAATTTCCTTGTCTTAAATCTCACTAACAACTCCTCTATTTTGTAGCTGTATTCTTGCTGCAGTTAACTTTTGGGGAGGAAATAAAACCTTTAATAGAATTTCTGGGTAAATAGAAATTTACTGAGTTGGTGGGTATACATTTTCATTGAAATATTTTTTAATATTTACCAAATATTTATCGAATATCTATTAAATGTAAGGTGTATGGTGGGGAACGAGAAGATGTTAAAAAAATGCACAAGACAAGATACCTGACTGAGTTTCTGGAGAGGGAACAAACTTTTGTTAAGCACCTAATGCATTCCAAGCATTGTGTGTAATGTCCATTTAAATGGGAAGATCTTTGCCATTCATTAATAGGCCCATTTGACCTGCTTAAACCACATGGAACCCTAAGTCATAAGTAGTAGGAGGAGTTTGCCAAATGGATGGAACAGGAAAGGTAGAGCAGAACTGGGACAAGTTGGTGAAAGCAGTTAGAACTCAGGGAGAGAGAGGACACAGGCAGGCAGGGACAGCTAGGCTCGTGAATGTTTGCTCATGTAAAGACCCTGGCAGGGGACAGGGAGAAGTTTGGGAATAACTTTGCCCCCTGCAGTGATAATGTGTATTGACTTCTTGGTTACTATGATGGATTTAGCTTTATAGTACAAGGATTTGGCTTTCTGGTGTCTGAATAAATATTTTTCTTCTGCCTTCTATATGGAGAGTCTGTCATACTTTGTGATTCAGAACTACACTGGCATATTCATAGTCACCCTTAGTGCTATAAATATTGCTTTGGTGATTTGCTATGCTAAGTATTTTTTAAAATATCTATTTTTTTCATAACTCTGGGAAATAGGTGCTATTATTAGTACCATTTTTTGCACATTTGCAAATGATTTCCCAGAATTTTTGACTAAAGTCTTCTTGAATCAGCAGAAAATTATTTTTTCTCTTTTCCTTCTGCCATTTAATTGCCCATCTTTTCTCATCTTTAATAATTTGATGTGTGCAGCGAATACGTCTAACTTGTTTCGGTTCTCATTTCTCTGATGATTACTGACCTTTAACAATTTTAGATGATTATTGGTGGTTTACATTTTGTCTTTTGAAAACTATTTCATTTAGTAATACATCTATTGGGAACTGGCTCTTAATCTTATTGCATTTGTGTCAATTGTCTACAGTTTTTGTACATCAATTCCCATTGACATTCAAGGTTATAACAATAGTTTCTTTTCTTTCAATCCAATCTTAATTAAACTATCACTGGGAAAATATAAGAACTACGCACCAATAATTAATTTTGCTTGAATCAGTCTAATTTCCAGCTCAAGCCCAGACATAGATTAGAAATATTTGATCTTTATTTTCTTTCATAATAAGGCCTAGATATGGGCAACTTGTTTTACTTGAGGCAAAATAATCTGTTTCCACCTTCAGGGTCAGATATAGTCTCTCCCTTCTTTGTCTGATTCAGAACCAAATCCCTTGAATCTACTTTTTACTAATTTAATTTTTCCCACTTCCCCATCCCAATTTTATACAGGTCAGGTATAGACAAGTTAATAGACCTGAGTCCAGGTCATATCTGTGATGTGTACCAGCAGAGATTATGAATAAGTTACTTAATATTTCAGTGTCTCTAGACAGCAAAAACTATAAAGTACAGATGGATTACTCATCTTCATCAGTGAAGATAGTTCTCATTACAAGAATTTTATATTGATGAAATTGTAGGTCTATGCCATCCCCATCTGCCTCCTCCCACTTAGAAATTTGTGAAAATCCTGGGGATGATGCATCATTTCAATTTCAGAAATGTATAATTGAAAGATATTACCAAAATAGCAATCTTTCATTTAATAAGTTTTTTTAATCTTGTCTTTTTCTAATGTATTAACTCTGTTCAGTATGCTTGTATTCATCCAAAAAGACTTTATATAAACAAAGACTTTCATGGAAATTATACAATCCAAGCCTCAGGACACAATAATGTGTCCTCTTAAAAGAATTCATGGTATAAATGCGGTTAGAGGCTAAATCAATAGGTTTATCTCAATCATCTATACTTCTCAATAAATCTCATTAACTTGGTCTACCACAAAATAGACATGCTGAGATGTTTGTTATGTTTCATCTAGAGTAGCATGTGAAATTAACAGTGAGCATTTCTATGGCAACATGACATGGTGGAAAGAAGACTATATTTTAACTGAGGGAACATGGGTTTGAATCTTAACTTCACTTATTAACAATATGCATGACTGTGAGCACATCCCTCAATCTCTCTGAACATTTACAAAGTTACAAAATTTGTAAAACAAAGAAGGTGTACTAAATTGAGTCTAATATCTCTTTCAGTTCTAAATTCATGGTCCTCTGAGGTGAATTTACGTTAGCATCTTTCTTAGAAGAAATTCATAATGTTACCATCTGACCTCTTTATTTTGAAACAGAATATTGTATGCAAAAACCTATCTGCTCTTTTTCAATATATTCATGAATGCTATCAATTTGAATTTATATTGCTGTCACAAATATTTTGAAAGTAGGCATATAGTTCTATACTTATAAATGATCAAAGGATATGAGCAAGCAGTTTTCAGAGGAAGAAATTAAAACTATCTATAGTCATATGTAAAAAAATGCTCTAAATCACTATTGATTAGAGAGATGCAAATTAAAACAACTCTGAGGTACCACATCACACCTATCAGATTAGCTAACATGACAAAACAGGAAGACGAAAAATGTTGGAGAAGATGTAGGAGAGTTGGAATACTAATTCATTGTTGGTGGAGCCATGAGCTGATCCAACCATTCTGGAGAACAATTTGAAACTATGCCCAAAGGGCTACAAATATGTGCATACCTTTTGACCTAGCAATATCTCTTCTAGGGCTGTAGCCCCAAGAGATCATAAAAATGAGAAAGGGTTCCACATATACAAAAATATTTATAGCACTCTCTTTGTGGTGGTCACAAACTGGAAATCAAAGAGATGTCCATCAATTGGGGAATGGCTGAACAAGTTGTAATATATGAACGTAATGGAACACTATGGTGCTATAAGAAATTATGAACAGGAAGACTTCAGAGAGGCCTGGAAAGAATTATAAGAAGTGATGCCAAGTGAAAGGAGCAGAACCAGGAGAACTTTGTACACAGCAACAGCCACAGTGTGCAAGGAACCTTTCTGGTAAACTTAGTCCTTCACAGCAATGCAAGGACCTAAAATATTCCCAATGAACTATTGAAACAAAACACTTTTCACATCCAGAAAAGAAACTATGGAATTGGAACACAAAATGAAGCAGATCATTTTCTTTTGTGTTCTTTTGTTTTGTTTTATTTTATGGTTTCTCCCATTCATTTTGATTCTTCAACATGACTATGGTGAAATTGTATTTAATAGGAATGTATGTGTAGAACCAATATAACATTGCAAGCCATGTCAGGAAGGGAGTGGTGAGGGAGCAGAGAAAAAGAGGGAGGGGAAAAATCTAAACTATATGGAGGTGATTATAGAACACTGAAAACAAATAAAATAATCATTTAAAATGAATAAATAAATAAAGACTTTTTAAAAAGAGAGTCATTTGAAGCATTCCTATAAAAAAAATCAATCATAAGAAAAGTGTTTGCTTTTAAAATATCCTGGACAAAAGAAACACTAAAAAGGTAAATAAATAGTACAGTCAAAGAAGGCACAAATAATTAAATTACCTAAGGGACAAAATGGGGAAAGAAAACTGAAAAGAAAAAGAAATGTATGGGGTTAAAATCAACAACCATGACAAAATAACTGAGAAACCATTCAGAGATTTCCTTCTGCAAGTATACAAGGTAATAAGGACAAAAGAAGAACTTAAATAGAAGTGATTGCCAAAGAATAGGTCTGAAACACTGGCAAGCTTTCAACTTCCCTGACTAGAGGTAAAACAAAGTTTCTTGGGATTAAGTTAAAGAATGGACAGAGCATAAAGGAAGAGAGGGGAGGGAGAAAATAGAAGGGAATGTGATATACCCTAATCAAGTCAATGGTAATTCCAGTTCTTGGTAATCTCTTAGAAAGAAGAGTGACTATGGGAGAATAGATAAAGGGTCAAAGGGAAGGATTGAAAAAGAGGGGAAAGGAGCATCTCAATTCAGTGATGGGACTGGGTCCTACTGAAGAATATCCCCCAAATGGGGGATGGGGCTTGAAGGGAGATATTCTATAAAGGATATTGTCAAAGAAGAATGCCATCAGAGAAATGATGACATGACTTGCACTTGACTTTGTTTTTGAGTAAGGGAGGGCTGTGCAGGTCACCAGCCTCACTTCTAATGCAGAATCATCTGAATCCAGTGACCAGATATTCATCAGGATGACTGGAGATGACCCAGAATGAGGCAATTGGGGTTAAGTGACTTGCCCAAGGTCACACAACTAGTGAGTGTCAAGTGTCTGAGGTGATATTTGAACTCAGGTCCTCCTGACTCCTGCACTGATGCTCTATCCACTGCACCACCTAGCTGCCCCTTCTGTAAAAGATATGGCAATCTCGAAGGAGTATAACTTGTAAAGATTTGGTACTTAGAGACACCTCTAACCCTGAAAGAGTTTTGTGTCTCCATGAAAATATCCTGTCTCAGGAGAAGGGGAAGCAGAGTTCTTTGGGGGCAACTGAAAAGGAAAAGGATGGAAGGCACATACTTAGAGAGGAGATCTCATGGCAAATGGGATAAAATGATTTTGGGGAGGACAGGGGGCAGCAATGACCTAAACAATCAGGGATATAGAAAATTATCTACACTGAGGCAATACTTTGACCTCTATGAGAATGAGGCATAAAAGAAACAAGAAAGGAGGGGGCAAGATCAACAAGGCAACAATATAGAATGTGTTAGGAAGACAGAACTCAAAATAAGTGCCTTGTAAGTTTCAATTCCATGAAAAATGTAAAGAAATAATAAGTATGAGGATTATGAATTAAAGAAATCTAGAATAGGCAAAAGGGATGGGAATTAATAAAGAGAATAAAGGTAGGAAATCATATTTAGAAAAGGTCACAAAAATTTAAAAATAAAAAAACTTGAAGAGAAGGGTAACAGGAAAAAATGGGAAGAATTAGATAGCTAAGTGGAAGAAATAAAAAAGGAATTGATGTTAAATGAAACTCCAAAAGTGGGGAAAAGCATAACAAATGGGGAAGGGGTTTGAGGGTAATGACAAGACAATTGATTGGTGCCTTAAACTGAAAGTAATTGAAGAGATAAAGGAACCCAAAAAAACCTAATTCCAAAAGGAAAAATAATACTAGAGACAAATGGAGGAAACTATAGAGCTAATTCATAATTCTTATAAAAATGAATTTAAAATTCTTTTTAAAAACAGTTACAGCTTGGATTAGTATACAAAACCCTTATTGGGCAGCAGTAAATATTGGACAACAGATAAAGTGCTGGGCATGAAGTTAGGAAGACCCGGGTCCAAATCAAACTTCAGACACATTAGTTGTGTGACCCTGGACAAGTCACTTAACTCTGTTGACTTCATTTCCTCATCTGCAAAATGAACTGGAGAAGGAAAAGGCAACCCAACTATCTCTGCCAAGAAAGCCCTAAATATGGTTATAAAGAATTGGACACAACAGAAACAAGAACAAAAATAAAGCCCCACAATACATTGCTAAAAAGAAACACATCTAAAAAGCAAGGATATACATAGAATAATAGTGAGATAAGCATCAGATGAATCCAAAAAAGGCAGGAGTTGCAATCACAATAACAAAACCAAAACATTCACATAAAACACCTCCACAATAAACAAGCAAAGTGCATTATGTTGAAAGAAACCATAGCATCTAACTTTAGCATCTAAATCTATAAAGTTAAAGTTAACTGAATAACAAAGAGACATATACAGTAATATGACAATATCAGACTTCCAAAAAAAGATAAATAAAAGGGAAAAGACAGAATTAACAAATAGCTGGAGAAACTAGAACTAAAAAAATTATTCTAAAAGAGACTGCTAAAAAATATACATATTTCTCCTTACCTTTTGAAACTTTTACAAAAAGTAACTATATATTAAAGCACAGAATTTACAAATAAATTCTAAAAGACAGAAACAGCAAATATATTGTTTAAAAAACAGAAAACAACAAGAATAGTAGTAGGTTTAGGGAGCACAAACAAAAGACACAAACCTAAAGAGATACCTAATATTGAAATCCAAAATATGTGTGTGGAAGAAGTTATAGAAAAAATATATGAAAAAAAAAATGAACAAATAACATGAAAATTTCTCAGATACAGCTAAAGTAGCCCTCAGGGAATAGTCACATGCCTAAAAATATACATTAACAACATAAAAAAGGAGAGGGTTGATAAACTGAAGATGTATCTTTTTTAAATTAGAAAACCAGTAGATTAACCCAAAATAAGCCCCAAAAAAGGAATAAATATAGAAACATTAAAGGAGACATATGTAAACTAGAAAACAAATGATCAATCTAAAAACTGATTCTTTGAAAATACTTACAACATGGATAAAGTTTTATTCAATCTGATTTAAAAAGCAGAAAATCAAATTAACAAGGTAGCAAATGAACAAAGTAAAATTACAAAAGTAAGGAGAGAAAAAACATCTTCAGAACATATGGTTATATTCTAACAAATCTGAGAATCCCAGAAAATTGAATACCTTCAGAAATAAGAAATTTCCAAACCAATAGAGCACCAGAGAGTTTCTTAAATAGCCCAATGTCAGAAAAGAAAATGGAACTAATTGTAAAGAAACTAAAATGGTAAAAAACAAAAACAATGAACCAACCTGTTCCTGATGAATTCACTGGACTATTCTATCATACTTTCTTATTTTTTTAATCTATCATACTTTCTAAGCAAAATACCAGCAATACTTTACAAATTATTCTCCAAAACTGTAAAAGTAAGAACTCTATGAGAATCTTTATTATGAGGCAAAAATAGTCCTCATAATATAGTCAAGAAACCATAATTCATAGAAAAAGACCTATGTATAATGCCATATATGAATATTAATTCTAAAATTTTAAATGCAATCATTTTAGAATACAGCAATTCATCTAAATCATTCATTATGGCCAAATTGGATTTATATCAAAAAGTCAAGGATATTTCAACAATAATAAGATGTATAAATAATAATGTTAAAAATAAACATATGCAAAATCATACAAATATATACAATATATGTGTTCATGTGAGTCTGTGTATATATGAAAAAGCCAGCAACAAAGTACAACATTTATTTATATGTATATCAGTGTGAGAGAGAGAGAGAGAAAGGGAAAGAAAGCCAGAGAGAGAGTAGAGGAAGGAAGTAATAAAGGAGAAAAGGAAAGAAGGAAAAGAAGAGAGAAAGTAAGAAAAAAGGAAAATCCGAAAATTATAATATCATAAAAAGCTTCTATGTAAAATCAAAAGCAAGCAACATATACAATTGGGATACAATAGAAACTTTCCCAATAGATACAGGCATAAAGTTATTATTAAATATCATTCTTTAAAAAATAGCAATAGCAACAAAAGAGAAAGACAATAGAGACTTAATGTTAGGAAAAGAGGAGAATCAACTATCTCTATTTACTGATGATAGGATAGTTGATTTAGCCAATCTAGGGGAAGCAACAAAGATGCTAACAGAGAAAATAATAGGAGCTAGAAAGTTACAGGCTACAAAATAACTCCCTTGATATAAAGAACATTCATGTATAATAATTATTATTATATATTACTATTCTATTATGTTGTTATATATTATATTACATATTATTATATATAATAATAAGAAAACTTAAGTAATACTAGAGAAGTGAATCTAGTTCAAAGGAGCTATAAAACATATTAAATACTGGGGAGTCTAACTACCAAATCATACAAAATACTCTTGGATTTAATTATGACATCAATTTAAAAAAATAAAACTTAAATAGCTGGAATGATATTTCACATGGCTGGGCTGTGCAAATATCATACAAATTATAATACCACCAAAATTAAGTAATAGTTTTAGAATTAAGACTATATGCCAATGACACTATCAAAGGGATACTTTATAGAACTCAACAAAATCATAATAAAATTCATTTATATAAACAAAGTATCTAGACTATCAAGGGAAAGGTTTAAAAGATAGTGATAAAGGAAGAAGCATACTTGAAGATTTCAAACTTTAAAGCAACAGTTATCAAAATGCTTTGCTTTCGTTTATAAACATCAATAACTAGAAAGGAGAACCAGAAACAATGAAATTTAATAATCTAGTGAGCAATAAATCCTAAAATATAAGTTATTTAGGTGGGAAAATTCCTATTTTGTAAAAGCTGCTGAGAAAACTTGAAGCATTCTGGCAGAAATTAGGCTTAGACCAACATCTTGCATCACGTTTCACAGTATGTTTAAAATGGATATGTGACTGTAATTTAACATTTTCATTTAAAGTTTTGATTTTCAAATTCTATCCCTCCTTTCCCATCTCCGTCCCTGAGATAGTAAGCAATCAGATACATATTATACATGTGCAATCATGCAAAACATTTTCATATTAGATGTGACTGTAATATTAAAGAGCATATGATGAAAAAAATTAGAAGAGAAACCGATCAAATATCTTTCATAACCATGGCTAGCTAGGAAATGTTTTCTTAAAGCACACACATGCACACACACACAGATACACATACACCCATGATAAGTGAAAGATAAAAAATAGACATGCCTGATTTGATGAAATTGTAAAATTCCTACATGTCGGCAAGCCAGGAAATATTTAAGTATTTACTATATGTTAGGCACTATGTTAAACACTAAGACAAGTCAATGACCTCAAGAAGCTCACAATCTAGAGAGGGAAACAACATGAAAATAACTATCTACAAACAATCTAGATACAGGATAAATAGGAAATAATTAAGGGAAGAGGAAGCACTAGAATTCAGTGGGATTGGGACAGGTAGGAGGTGGGATTTTAGCTAAGCTTTAAAGGAAATCAGGAGATACAGATGGAAAAGGAGAATATATCATTCCTCGGGGACAGCAAGTGAAAATGCCCAGTCAGGAAATGGAGTGTCATCATGTTCAAGGAACAATAAGGAGGTCAGTGTCATTGACGGAAGTTGAGGAAGTGGTATTGCATATAATTTCATACTATTCCACAAATTGATCAGTTTTAACTAATGGGGTGTTTCCATCTTTTTTAAAATTATCATTTATGTGGGCTAGCTCTCTGGGAAAAGGACAAAGGATGGTTACTGGGAGAAATTCTGATTATATAAAAAATAAAACATGCCAGTAAAAATATTTTTAAGAGAGCCTCCTACCTGTCCCAATCCCACTGAATTCTAGTGCTTCCTCTTCCCTTAAAATGTTGTGGTTTGAATTCTGATGACTTTTGGTGTTTGCATTATTATGATATGTATACACACACACACACACACACACACACACACACACACCCCATGGCAGATGGACAGACAAATATAGATTATACTGAGAGAGAGAACAGTTAATACTATTAAATGTAGCAAGTAGACTGAGGAGGAAGAGACCTAAGAAAAGACCATATTTAGAAATTAAGAGACCATGAGTAAATTTGTAGAGCTCATTTTCAGTTGAATAATATAGTCAGAATTTAGACTGTACAAAGTTCAAGAGTGAGTGAATGAAGACAAGTGGAGGCAGTGAATGGAGATGGTGTTTATAATATATAGATAATATATATCTATATAGATATATATAGATAATATATATTATATAGATATCTGATAAAGTTTCTACTTTCTTTGATATATATAAAATGTTATTTTATAACACAATATTTATATTTTTTCCAATGTTCTTATCTTCTACTTTCTTTACTCTTATCTATCTATCTATCTATCTGTCTGTCTATCTACCATCTTCTTAGTTTCCACTGTGTTGGGACGGGGGGAGAATAAAAGAGAGAGAGAGTCATTTTTCAGTTGTACTTGACACCTCATGACCCCATTTGAGGTTTTCTTGGCAAAGATACTCAAGTGGCTCACCATTTCCTTCTCCAGCTCATTTTACAAATAAGGAAACTGAGGCAAATGGGGTTAAGTGAGTTACTCAGGGTCACACAGCTACTAAGTATCTCAGATTGGATTTGAACTCAGGAAGCTATATACACACAGATACACACATATGTATGAAATGCATTTATTCATACAGACACATTTTATAGATATATCTTATCACCTATACTTACTGTCTCCTCTTCTTTCCTCACACTCACTCTTCAGTTTTTACAGTTTCAATATTGAACACGTCCACAAAGTTACTCATGGTCTCTTAGTTCCTAAATATGGTAGTTTTTCTCAGGCCTTTTTCTCTTCCTCCTCAATCTATCTGCTTCATCGAACAGTACTGACTACCCTCTCCTATAAACTCTCTCCTCTCTGGACTTTTGTGACACTGCTCTCTCCTGGCCCTTCACCAATCTGTCTAACTCCTCCTCAGCATCCTTAGCAAACATCATTCAGATCATGCCCCCTAACTGTAGGTGTTCCCCAAGGCTTCTTAGGCCCTTTACTTTTACGCTTCTACACTCTCTTGATGCCACCCTCTCCCATGGTTTAATTATCATCTCTATGACAGTGACTCCAAGATCAATATATCTATCCAGTCCTATTCTTTTCTTGAGTTTCAATTCTGTTATCATCAATTTGCCTATAGGACATTTCAAATATATATTCCAGAGACATTTTTCATGCTATATTCTTACACCTCAATAATTCTAATGGCTGTCGAAAAACCTATGTGGTATTTACCTGGCCTGTTTTGTTTTAAACCATTTGTATGAGGACTTATCCTTTCCAATGCTTTGTAAGAAGTTCAAACCATGGTTGAGCTAAAATCTGGGATTGAAATTCAACAAATACTTGTTTTAGCAAGAGAAAACTGCATGATGTATATGTTTAAAGCTAACAGTTTTCTCCCTATTGATAGCTATACACTGATACACACACATAACATACATACATACATATACACACGGTGTATATACACGTATATGTGTATATATTTATGTTAGAGTTAATTACAAAAAATATTTAGCCACCTAACCAAAAGAGAATCTTCTATAATGTCCTTCCATTAAAATTTTCTTAAAATTATTAGTGAATTTTAATAAAATTTTAATGGAAGGACATTATAGAAGATTCTCTTTTGGTTAGGTGGCTAAATAATTTTTGTAATTAACTCTAACAGAAAAATCTCTTAAAAATGAATATTTAAATTATCTTTACATGTAATTGGAAAAAAATAAAATACTACTAAGTACAAAAAAAAATTCACTAATATTGCATGAAGTGCTATATTTGTTTCTAAACTATCAATCAGTGTCTAAAACAACACATATTTTCTTTCCCTCAAAATCTTCTTTTCTTCCTCATCTCACATAGTCAACTGATTGCCAAATCATGCCATTTCCACCCTACATATCATCTCTCACATCTCTCCACTCACATAGCTCTTTCATTTAAGCCCTCATCACCTAGATTATTACAACTGATTCTGTGTTCTCTCTCCCTATAGTCTCTTCTCTCTCCGATCCATTTTATATACTGTTGTCCAAGTATTTTTTTCTTAAGCAAATCCTAATCATGTTACTTCTCTACTCCCTCTTGTCTCTAAATAAAATGTATATTCCTCTACTTAGCCTTTAGAGTCCTTCACAATCTGGATCAAACCTTGCTTTTCCAGTCTCATTGGTCATTATTCAATCTGTACTCTGTAAATCAGACAAACTGACCTCTCTTCTCATTCATAACATTCAATCTTCCATCTCCCTGCCTTGGTACTGGCTATTGCCCATGCTTGGAATGACCTCCTTACTAACTTTCAACATATTGATTTCCCTTTTTTCCTTCAAAATTAGCTCAAGCATAGCCATTGACATGAAGTCTTTATGAATCCTCCCAGTTGCTGATAACTCTCCCTCACAAATGATCATGTAATTAACTACTTTGTATAGATTTACATTTATATGCTTTATTTTTATTGTACATATGTACTTGTATCCCTTACTAGAAAGTTACCTCCTAGAAAGGAGGATTTTTTCATTCATGCCTTGAAAATAAAAAGCACTTATTAAATATTTGTTGATGAATTTGTATTTATTCTTTTTATATTTATTCTGTATACATATTTTATGCATGCATTTTGTACCATCTATCTATATATTTATATATAAATGTATATGTATACAGAATATGTATTCTATAAAACATACTAATACATATAAAGAATAGGTACATTGTTGACTTCCCCATTAGAATACTAGCTCCACATGAGGAAGGTTATTTCTTTCATTGTATTTGCATCCCCAGTGCCTAACACAGTTATTTTGATATAGTAGATATTTAATAAATACTTAATTGATTCAATTACATTCATTAACCAGAACTTGTTCAGTTATTCCCCAGTCTACAGACATGCATGTTGTTTCCAGGTTTTAGCTATCACAAAAACTTTTGTTATGCATATATTTGTATACATGTGATTATTTTTTCTTTATACAAGAAGGCACTAATGGAAGAATAGGGTCTTTCTTTCCATTGGCTTGATCTAGGACTTTACTGTTATTATAAGATTCTGATAGGGCCATTAACATCTTACCATTTCCTAACCTTGTGTTTTTTCCCCTATTCTAAGCTTCCAGACTTCCATCTTGTGATGCTAATGTTCTTCAATCTCTTCTTCAAAGAAGGTAAATGGGATAGTCACTTACAGCAGTTATGTTGTTCAGTATAGGCATCTGGCCTTCCTAAGACAGTCTATAAACCTTCTTATATACTGCTGGCCAACACAGCTTTTCATATAGCTAATTTTTGCATTTCTTAGAACATGTTTTAAGAAATTCTGGTATAAAAGAACATTTATCTGATTCTATGTGGATAATATTTCATTAGGCAGAGATTACCTTTCAGCTCTGGCTATAAAATATAGTCACCATGCCCAGAATAATATTTTTTAAATTTCTAACAGAATGTAAAAAATTCACATTTGTGGAAACATGAAGTAAATGAATTATTCATGAGTTAAGACATATTTTCCATCACTTTTATTTTTTTCTCATGATAGGTCATCACTAAATATATCTTTAAATGTTAGCATAGATGATTATGTATTTACATTGGCCTTCTTAATTTATTCAAAAAACACTGATTAAATATCGACTTTAAACAAGGAACTGTACTGGGAGAGAAACAATGGTTATTATGCCATGGTTGGTATGTTCAAAGATATTATAATATTAATTTTATTATAGACCTACCACTGTTCTGTCTACCTTACAAGCATTAATAATCATTCATAATTAGATAGTCTTAGGTTTTACAGAGTGTCTATCCACAGCACATCTGTGAATCAGATATTATACATGTTAGAATTCCTACTTTACAAATCAAGAAACTGAGGTTAAATGACTTTCTCACAAAACTAGTAGGTTTCAGAGCTGGGTTCATTCCCCCCCGCTTCCAAGTCCAACAATCCTACTATACTGTGCTTTGTTGAACATAAATGAAAACTAATTTTGAGAGCTAAATATTTAGGTGTTTTGGATGAACAGCAAATAAACCAGTTTTATACACTGATTAAACAAGGTTCACATTGGGCAAATAGAGACTGGTTATCTGAAACATCTCTAAAGTACGTAGCAAATATGAGGCAAACCAATATGTCAGTCAAGCTGTCATGTCGATTTCATTTGACTAAGACTCTCTCATTCAATGAGTTTGGAATTTTCCAATAAGGGATGTCACTAACATAGCATATATTTCAGATAGCATTCTTAAAAGGGACCACTGAATTAATGATGTAGTAAAAATAGATGATGGCCTACCCCCCTTTTACTCATGAAGTCTAAAGCATTACACCATTATCCCCAAAATTGCTATCTTAGAAAACCTAAATAAATATTATTTGGATTTTATATCACAGAAAACAGTCTTGAATACCATTGAATGACAAAGGGAAATTAATTTAGGAGCTGAAGCCAAAGATCCAAATAGCTATGACTGAAAGATCCCTCTGTTCCTCAGAGAGAGTGACTAAAACTGGAGAACAATATGAATGTTAGAACCTTTATCAAGGTACTCAAAGGTTCTACAATAACAGAGTTTCTATGATCAAAGATCCTGAATTCCCTCAGAAGTCAACCATGGGTTCATATAGACTAGAGAGCTAAGGCATGTATGTCACAGCTCTGAACAGCTTTAGCAAAAGGTTCTACTTTTGCAAACCAGATAAGGTTAAAAGATAGTTTTCTGGGACAAGAAATCAACCAAAATGGAAGTCAAGAAGATAACAGTGCATGGTTTCTTTGGATGGTTCCATGTATCTCCTTACTAAAATGAGATAAATTAAATTGCCTTTAACTAATGAATGTCCAGACCTTAAGACTAGGTTGGCATAAGGTATGGGCATATAATAGACTATGATTATGTCTAGACTTTAGGACAAGGTTATGGGGACAATTTAGAATTGCAGAGTTATATTAACTGTTTCCTAAGATGTGAAGAATAGCATTCATATGAATGGGAATTCAGTATGACAATTTGAATTACAAAATCATAGGATTTCAGAATTGGAATGGACTTTAAAGGTTATCTAGTCCAACCATATCTGACTGACAAAATATCCACAACGTATATTCAATGGACTTCATTCAAAGATCTCTAACGATGGGGAACCTGTTCTCTCTCAAAACTGAGTCTTCTATCTTTGAATCTAATTTTTTAGGAAAAAATGTAAAATAATACTGTGGAAAGACTGGAGGATTTCCACTCAGAGAGTCTGTGTTCAAATATTAGCTCTTCTCTTCCCTACTTCTGGGTGACCTTGGGCAAATCACATGACCCCTCTAGGACTTGATTTCTTTATCTATAAAGAGAGGGAGTTCAGTTATGTGACTCGGTAAGTTTCTCTCCAGATCTACGTTTATGATCTTATGGTGTTTCTTCTGCCGTCAAAGAGAAAATCATCTGATAAGAACATAACAATTAGTTCAAAACTTTCACTGTGTTCCCTAGCCCCTGCTTAATTCTTTAGAAAGTTATCTATAGCTGTCTACAAATAAATCATTGAAACTCTGTGAAGTAACCACCTTTCTTTCAGCCATGAAAGTGAATAAGGATATTTTAAGACAGTAGACTTTGACTTTTCCTTCCTAAATGGGAATTTATTATGAAAACAGTTGACAAAGTGTGTTTGAGATGCTTTCCTCTCATAATGGTATCTTTTTTGGTATGAATCAACCCCTGTTGCAAAGAGGCTGATTCAGTAGCTTTGAGGAAGCATAGTACAGTAGAAAAACATTGATTCGGTCAGACAACTTAGGTCCAAATTCTGTTTGTGTCCTCCACTCACCTTGGTCAAATTATCTAATCTCTTTTAGTCTCAATTTTTATCTATAAAATTAATGTTTTAGACTGGATGACTTATAAGATCTTTATTAGCTCGGATAGTCCACAGTTCTCTAATATCTAACTATCTAATATGAATGCAAGAACAAACTTTCCTTGTGTAGTGGGGTTATGACTACACTCCTCAATTGGAGTTTGGTGTAAACAGATAGAGCTGCTACAGATGCTCTTTTGGTATGGAGCTGGATTTCATAAATGGACTTGCTAAGTGATGATGACACAGGGGCATATCCCTGCATGGACCCTTGAAGGTGAAAGACATGGACTGGAAGGGACATTATAGCAACTGAGATCATACTTGTCCTTGCTCTGCTATGAGTTAGAAATTTGTGAAAAGTGGGTAATGCTCCATGGTCATCAGCTTTTGCAGGCACTTGAGCACCATCCTGTTTCAGTGTTGAGTATTGAGGTACATTAAAGTGATAGCTTCTAGGTATTAACATTCTGCTGTCCTGTTTGCCTACTTAGCTGTGATTGAAAGTCTTTCAGTGCTCTCAGAGCTTGGTATAGGTGACCAATATTTAACCACATGAACCCAGTTCCACTTAACAGAGCAATAAGAAGTCTAAATTAAGACATTGAACTTCTGAGGCATATCTTATCCTTGAATAGCAACAAGCTACAAGGACACATTCAAGTTCAAAGGCAATTTCTCTCTTTGAGAATGAATGGATCCAGAAATCAAATGGAATTTTTACTCTCTGTTACATAGGATCAACATATTTTTTAATTACCTTTCATCCAATTCAATTAAACTACTTACCAAAATAATGACACTTACATAGAGTCCTTTGATTGACAGCCCACTGAGAAAGATGGAAGTGGCCAGTATATGAGAATAGACCTGAGAGATTGATTAATAAATCTAGAAGACTTAAAATATACTACAAGGGGCCAAACAAGTTAGTAAATGGTAACTAGGGTACACTCAGGTCCTGCTAAGGGCTTTAGAGGACCAAGTGACTGGTTATACTTGCCAGAATATTTAATATGTTACCAGAATGCCTCACAAATGAGCAGCAACTCTATGATCTGGATGCAACTCAGCTAAAACCACATATTGTTAATAATTGATGAATACTGGTATAAAAGCAACTGATAGACTATATGTCATTACATACTCTTTAATCAATCTAGAGATCAAAAACTACAAATAAAATTGTAGGCTAGATATGTTTTTGTAACATTTCTAAATATCTTTGTGATTTTAGATGATAAAGTAAAATAGGAAATTAAATGTTTTGAAGTATTTTAGTAAATGCCAAAGGATCCCTGACTCTCCTCTTTAGTTAAAAAATGAGAGAAAAACATGACCTTTGAAATGCCCCCATCTGCTACTTTCTTCTTCTTTTTTTCTCCTTTATCCAACACTAGGTTTCTTTTCTTTTTCTTTTTTTTTTTTTTTTTAGAGTAAACTAACTGAGATATTTGAGAATATAAAGGGTTTTGGATGAGTGAGCCTGGAGTGACTGAAACTCTCAGGAAGGAATGTCAAGGATCTCAAAGGCATGAAGTCACATTATATAAACATATTTTGAACTGTACCATCCTATCCATAGTACTGGCACCAAAATTACATTAACTGAAATTTTATACAAAAATTGGGAAGGTTACAGGGCTTGTTTGCTCCCCTATTCTTTTTCCAAAATGTTAAGTGAAAGACCATGATGGTGTTAAAAAAATGTGGACAGTTCCAAGATGGTCCCAAACTGACAAAGGTCAATTTTATTTTCAAGCAACTATTCCAGTCACTCTAACCTGAGATGGGCCCTAAAGAATAGCCTTTTCCCAGGTTTTCATCCTTTTTAGCTTTAAGAGGAATTCTTTCTCACTGTCCTTCTCCCTTCTTCTCTTAAGAATGAATGGTAGATTTAAAAAACTGGGTAGGTGCATCATTCTCTAACTCCCCAAGTTCAAAAGGCTCTTTCTCTGCCAGCCCTTATAGTCATCATGAAAATGGACTCACTTATCTTTTATCCCCCTACCCCCACTTGAAAAACACGCTTATTTTTTCCAAAAATATCCAAAGTGACACTAGCTAAGCTTCAAATCTGTTTTCTTATATTCTGTGGCTTTAAATTCAGCTGTCTGTATTGGGCAAAGGGAGATAACTGGAGTAAGCTTAACAAATACCAAGCCTGAAAAAAAGCACAAGGATAACTGTTGTGCCGGAAAGTCAACATCCGCCTCCTGTTCTGATGAACTAGGAAATTCTTTGCAGAAGCTATGAGTACTACAGCTATATTAGAATCTTCCATTTTAAAATTATTGCAATAAGGTACTTGGTTTCCTGGAAGTTTCACATAGGAAGATGCATTGTTCCTGCTCAGTGAGTGCTTGGCAGGGTTGATCCTAGCAGTGCAAATCTATCTGAGTGTTAGCTATTTCAGGCAATTTTCAATGATGCATCAGTATTCAGCGTATAGACTGAGAGCCCAATGTTGCAATGTTTATTGCATCCTCTGCTAATGGGATTTCTTCATTAAGTAAAGATATTTTCAGAATTATTAGCCTAGAATATATACTCCACTAAATACTATTAATCAATTCTGCAAAAAGCACAATGCTAGGAAGAAAAAAAGTGATCATGGGGGCAGCTACTTCAAAGGAACAATGTTATAAAGGTATGGGTTTCCAAATAGTATCAGAGAAGCATGTTGAGATTTTTTTTTTAAAAAGGATCACTATATTTCAAAATTATATGTACAATCCTATGTGGTCTGTTCGTGAAACCTAGAAAAATATTTCCTCTCACTTGACAACCCAAAGTATATAACTGCCTTCTTCAGTATTAGGAAGTTCTTCCTGATGGGTTTTTAAGCTCATTTCATGATTTTTCTGATCCCAAGGGAAAGAAATAAAGGTGTCAGAACTCAATCTTCTCTGTTATTTCTCCTAATTAAATATGTTACATTAGAGGAAATTGTGCATTGGATTGCCTTTTACAGAATACTATATTGAAAAAAGGAATCTGACCAAGAATCAGGAGACTTGAGTTTTAAGTCCTCTACTGCCACTGCTAGAGTATGACCTCAGATAATCACTTTACCTGTGTGGACCTCAGTTTTCTTATATATAAAAATGAATAGAGAAGACAAATGATGAAACAATCATCTCTCTCCTGGGAGACAAAAGAAAAAGATGAGGAAAGAAATAATGGGTTCCAAAATTGACAAATACAGGCAGTGAGAGGCAAAGATCCATGAGACAATATAGGAGACAAGGCATGAACATAATTGCCATCTTCGTAATATAGACAATTAGCTCTGTAGATATTTATTTCTAATCAAATGATAAGGGGACATTTCATAGAGGAGATGAGGTTTGAAATTATCCTTGAAGAATGGGAAGAATTACAAAAAGGATGACAAGATGAAGAAGACAGTCCTGGCAGAAGGAAAGGTATATGATATTGTTAGTAAAAATTATCACAATCAATAATGTCTTCAACCTTATTTAGTCAACACTTTTATTCTACAGGAACAAAAGCCATGCATGTGTATATTAAGGGCAGCTACATGACAAAGTGAATGGAATGCTGGCCTCGAGTCAGGAAGACTCATCTTCATGACCGAAACAACTAAACAGCAAGAAAAAAATTATGTATTATTTAATGTATTCATAAACAAAGAGCTTTGTACCAGGAGTTAGAAATCCTGGATTCAGATCTCAACTTGGACGCTTACAAAGCTTCACAAAGAAAAATAATTTTTATGTTCCTAGAACTAAAGCAATTTTTCCTAAAATGCAAATGCAGAAATTTTAACCAGAGTACGATGCAGTTTAATTTTTAAGTTTATATTTTTCAAACTGATGAAATGTCAAGGGAGTTTTCCCACAATGTTTATCATTAAAATGGCTCCTTCCTCTCACAAGTGCATCATCATACATTTCCTCTCATTGTCATGTCAATTATGACAGATTACCACGAAGGAATCAGTATGACAGAAAAGAAGGAGAAAGAAGTGCAGTGGTGTGTGGCAGTTAGTAAAAAAAAAGAAACTTAGCTGAAATGATTTCTGTATACTAAAATCTATACTATATTAATTAGCAAGGCTAAATTAATGTACAAATAACTGTAATGCTAAGTATGATTTGATAAGCATTATAACAACAGTATAAATACTTTGAATTTTCAAGAAGAGAGAGAAAGTACATTTAGTTTCAGGCATCAAAGAAGGGTTCAGGATAGAAGGGTCTAAGAATAAGAGGTAGGTCTTCAGCAGTTGAAGCTGTTTCATTAGCGTCTTGCCAGACCTTAATAAGTACAGAATCATCTCAGCTAAGTGTTTGAATTGCAGCATCTTAACATCACCAATGAAATAAAAGTTCCATCTCAAAATGTTTTTCTGTCATTTGTCATCTTGTCATCAAAAGGCAAATCTTGCCATTTTTACCTTCCTAACATCTCCCCTTTGCTCAGCTCCAACATCCGTTACCCTGGTACAGGCTCCCATTACTTCAGGTCTCAGTAGCTCCCTAATTAGGATCCCCATCTCAAGTCTCTCCCCACTCCAATCCGTCCCCTATTCAGCTGCCAAAGTGATTTTCCCAAATCACAGGTGTTGATGATGCCACCTCCCCCACTCAGTAAATGCAGTGACTGTTGGGAAGAAGGAAGACAGGAAGGAAGGAAGGAAGGAAGGAAAGGAGGGAGAAAGGAAGGGAGAAAGGAAGGAATCGGAATACAAGCAAAAAGAAGGCCCTCAAGGAGTTGATAATTTAATGAGGGAAGATAACACACAAAAGTAAGCCAAAAACATGGGGGTGGGAGAAATAAATCTAGCATAAAGTTATGCTTGCAAAATTCATAAATTCAGGAATGTGACTAAGGTGGGAACTGAAGACTGGTGCCTTGGCCCCCTTCACAAAACAGAAGTCCCCCAAAAGCTCATCAATAAGAGAAGGGATGACCTGGCATAGTAATATTCTGGGGTGAGAAGGCTGCTGCTTTAGTTGTTCTAGGGCCAGTCCTAGACCATATGGGAAATAGCAAGATCAAATATAAAATTCCATCCAAGATTAATAGTAAATCCTATTTTGGGTATTTAAAGCTCCTCATAACCTGGTTCCTTTACTGTCCCTCACACATGACACTCTTATCAATGCTCTCCCCTCATCTTGAACTTGAAGCTTCCCTGTCTTCAAGACTCTGCTCAAATCCCATCTTCTTCAATAGATCTTTTCTACCTTCCCTCTCTCTCAAGCTAGTGCTTATCCTCTGAGATGAACTTTCATGTGCATGGCATGTATCTTGTATGTACACAGTTCATCTGCATGGACTCTCTCCTCAACTGAATATAAGTTCCTCAAGAGAAGGAATAATGTTTAGATTTTTATTGTAACTCCAGTGATTAACCTTGTTTTTTGACTTGTTGATTGACTGTTAACACATTCAGCATTTCCTTCATGTATGTGCATCTTCAGCTTACGCTTGTTTCATTGATTTGCTCCTAGAAGTTTGTATTGTTGTAGATTTTAGATTCAGAGAAGTGCCCCTGTTAGCCTCTCCTCAAAATTCCATGCTTCAAATCATGGGTTCTATTATAATTTTGAAGCAGATGATTTCCAGATCTCTATATCCAATTCCAGTCTCCC
This sequence comes from Potorous gilbertii, assembly GCA_028658325.1. Lineage (NCBI taxonomy): Eukaryota > Metazoa > Chordata > Mammalia > Diprotodontia > Potoroidae > Potorous > Potorous gilbertii. The sequence goes on from CM053770.1 coordinate 135,135,717, forward strand.
TTCTGAGTTCTCAGGTTCCACCTCACCACCTGCCTATTGCAAATTTCTAATTAAATGTCCCATAGGCATCTGAAACTCAGCAAGCTCAAACAGAATCTGTGATTTCCTCCTCCCCAAGCCTATTTCTTTTCCAGTCACTATTGAAAGCACCCTTCTAAGAACCAGCCAGATTCACAACCTAAGTGATCCTCAACTCCTCTCTTTCCCTCACCCCACTTATCAGATCAGATTAAAGCCTCTTTCTATCTCCACAACATCTCTTGTATCTTTTCTTCTCTCTATTCATAACTATCACTCTACATCAAGCCCTTATCACTTTTAATTTGTAAAATTTCAAGTCTTCTATCTGATCCCCTTGTTGCAAGGATCTTCCCACTCCAGCCCATTCTCCCTTCAGCTGCCAAAGTGATTTTCCAAAACTGTGGAATTAATCATTTCATGTCCTCTACTCAATAAATTGTTCGCTTCCTCTGCATGTGTAAAGCAAGCAAAAATGGCCACAATCTCATTTATAGGGCAGCATCCACCCATCCATCCATCTATCTATCTATCTATCTATCTACATACCTATTTATGTGCATATATATATATATATATATATATATATATATATATATACACACACATATGTGTATACATAATATAAAGAGAATGACGATTTCATTGGATTTGTTCTAGGGAAGTTGGACAATCATTTCTAAAGAGAAATGAAGGCATTTATGTCGGTAGGATAAAGAAGAAACCTAATTAGAAAGACTTTTCCAGAGCAGAGCAAGTATGAAATGATCAGTATAGACTATATGTAAGTATAAATGTGCATGTATATGAACAGGCCATAGAAGAGTATGAACAGTATACAAAATATGGTATGTCTGTGTATGCTGTGTATGTATAAAAGGATATACCATGTGTTTATATTTTATACAGGTCATACACACATAAACACATCATACACATGCACACACTGGTCTATATCAGTATAGAGTATGCATTTATAAATATATTGATATGTGTATGCATGTAGACACATATATATTATTGTGATGTATATACACATATATGTTCATGCATATGCATACATATATTTGTATGCCTATCAATTGACCAGCATACATGTACATACAACCATAAATGTATGCATGCATGCACTGAATATGTATACATATTGTACATGTACATGTGTACATGCATATATGTATATATATCTACATGCACATATGCATTCTATCCTGGTCCTCTCACACATGCCCAGCTCTTCAAGTTTCCTTCCAGCTGGGTTTTTTCCTTATCCTGCTGACATAAACAATTAGAGAACTTTCAGTTCTCTAGAGGGATAATTGTCTGACTTTCCTAGAATAAGTCCCATGAAGTGTTTATTCTGTTTTTATGCTTAGGTAATAGGAAGTCATTTGGCTTACCCATGTTCACATAAACTGCTGGACTGTCTCACAGATACATTTGAAATGACAGAGGCTCTGATTTGGAGAGGCCCCAGAGACAATCCAGCCCAACCCACGCCTGAAACAAGAATCTTTCTACAACACCCTCAACAACTGAGGATCCAGTTTTTGTAAAAGACCTCCAGAAAAGAGGAACCCATCACCCTAAAACTGCTTCTACTTTTGAATGTTCATAATTGTTTGGAAATTTAAGGGGGTTTCGTTTGTTTGTTTGTTTGTCCCCTTAGATCAAGCCTAAAGTACCATTTTGTAATTTTTCACTTATTACTTTTAGTTTTGCACCCTCTACCAAGAAGAACAATATTAAAGCCTTTTTCAAATGCCACTGCTTCAAATACTCAAAGGCAGAGAGTTTTTGAAGGCAACTCCCCTATTAGAGATCACTTTTAAAACTTATAAAGGGCTTCAGAGCAGACCTGCATGAGCTAGTCAAGGATGGTTTCTACTTTTTTATTGATGGCTACGTAGACCTAATTAGAGATACCCAAGGAAGCATCAGGGAAAAGCAAGCATAACAAGGAAAGTGTATTAGAACCTTATCTGCCATCCCCAAATGGGAGAGTATCTAACATGTCCACAGTAGAATGGAGAATTATAAAAAGGGCTATATTTAGCAATGTAGCTTGAAAGACTCAGGTATGAAAGCTTTCAGGACATGAAAGGAGAGGAAAGTCACCCACCATGATAGTGAAGAAAGCAGTTCCTAAGGCAGAGTGCATTATAATACCAAGTTCTTGCTCATTTGATGAGTAGAAATCCTAGATTTCTTACCACTCCAGGTATAAAAGAAGATCAGAAAAGTTGGAAAGGTCCCAGTTGATAAATGACCAAAGGATATGAACAGGCAGTTTTCAGAGGAAAAAATTAAAGATATCTATAGTCACATGAAAAAGTGCTCTAAATCACTTGTGACTAGAGAGGTCAAATCAAAACAACTCGGAGGTACCACATCACACCTATCAGAATGGCTAACATGACATAAAAGGAAGATGAAAAATACTGGAGAAGATGTGGGAGAGTTGGAACACTAATGCATTGCTGGTGGAGTTGTGAGCTGATCCAACCATTCTGGAGAGCAATTTGAAGCCCCAAAGGGCAACAGAAATGTGTATACCCTTTGACCCAGCAATATCACTACTAGAACTCTATCCCCAAGCAATCATAAAAAGGGGAAAGGGTCCCACATATACAAAAATATTTATAGCAGGACTCTTTGTGGTAGCCAAAAACTGGAAATCAAAGGGATGCCCATCAATTGGGGAATGGCTGAACAAGTTGTGGTATATGAATGTAATGGAATACTATTGTGCTATAAGAAATATTGAACAAGAGACTTCAGAGAGGCCTGGAAGGACTTATATGAACTGATGCTGAGTAAAAGGAGCAGAACCAGGAGAACTGTGTACACAGCAACAACCACAGTGTGCGAGGATTTTTTCTGGTAGATTTAGAACTTCACTGCAATGCAAGGACTTAAAATATTCCCAATGGTCTCTTAACACAAAATGCCTTCCACATCCAGAGACAGAACTCTGGAATTCGATCTCGGAATGTAGCAGATCATTTTCTTCTGTATTACATTTTGTTTTATGATTTCTTCCATTCATTTTAATTCTTCTGTGCAACATGACTAAGGTAAAAATGTACTTAATAGGAATGTGTGTGTGGAACCTATATAAAATTGTATGCCGTCTCAGGGAGGGAGGGAGGAGGTAGAGAAGAAGGAGGGGGAGGGAGGAGAAAAAAGTCTAAGTTATATGTAAGTGATTGTAGAACACTGAAAACATAAAATAATAAATTTCAAGGTTAAAAGAACACACACACAAAAATAAAAGCTGACAAGGGACAGTGTTGGGGAGATGTGTTGAATAAAATGGTCAGGGTCTTAGGCTCATTTGGTTGATTTTTTAAATACCATTTATTTTGGTTATTTTTCTATATCTGCTACCACTGGCATGGTGATACCACTCATGTAGTAAATTCTGTTTCCTAGTATAGAACATTCAAGATATTGGTGATGTGATATTTTAGAACAGCAGCAGGGAAGGAGAAAGCAGATATTGGGCAGAAAGACACAGTATATGTATCACAGAGGTAGCCTATGTAAGAAAGACAAAGCTAAACTGGATTTCAATACTCCCTAAATCTGCCCTTCTTTATAAAAAAAAATGCAGGATATTGTTAAGAAATTCTAGTTTTCTTCAGGTCAGGATGTTCAGGAAAAGGAAGAAAAGACAGTGAGAGAAGCTGTCTCTCCTTTAACGGTTATAATTAGTTAAATCTCCATTACATTATTAAATCTGTTGGCTAGTAGTTTATTTTTTAACTCTTTAAAAATGGTATTGATAACTCTTGTTTTTACATCACCTTAATTTCTGAAAATATCCATCCCTCCTCCCCTACCCAACAAGTCATGCTTTACAACAAAGACCCTGGAGAAGAAAGAGAAAAAAGTAGTACAAAATCAGCAAATACATCATCTGGGTCAGAGTATATGAAATATTTCATACCCAAAGTTCCCCCATTCTCTTGCAAAAAAGGGAAGGTGGTACATTTTCTCAACACTTTTCCAAGGCCAGGTTCCATAGTCACCAGATGAGGTCTGTTATTAAGTGCAGATTTTTTTCTCTGAATTAATGATGTGAAATTCTACCTTGCAAATAGCTAGTCTTTTTTGGCCTTAATTCTAGGAGATCCTCCTTTAGTTTGTAATCATTTTTGTTGGGTTTTTGTTTTGTTTTGTTTTCTGAGTATCTCAAGAGAAATAAAGTTCAATAAGTTGAAATTTAAGTTAAATATCAGTCCAGGTTTTGGGGGTTTGGGGTTTTCAAAATATAAAGGTGCTGTCAATGTTAGACTAGAGGGAAAAAAGTTTGAATTCAGTCAATGTAAAGCAGCTAGTGTTCTGGAAAATGAACCTAGGAACCTTTTCTTACCCTTGTGAGCTGAACTAACCTGATATGCTGTGGGAAAGGACAGCATATTACTCTGGGTAAATGAGAAGCACACAGGAAATAAAATTTTGGGGTTTTCTTGGAATTGAAAATTGTTGAAGGTTGAAGACTTTAATGCAGGGAGTTTATCAACAGCAACAGAATCAGCGGTTTTATCAGAATGGCAGTAAGTTCTGCAAAAGGCACTCCCTGCTGATGAAATTATATAGCTAGAGATTTGGGTCCCGATTTTCTACTCGGAAAGCCCTTGAAAACTTGTTTGCTGCTGTCATGCTGTGGGAATTAATATATTAGGCATTAACCACTAAAATTTGAGGTAGCCCAAAGTATAACATCATCTCCTACAAGAACAGAGCACCCTTCAACCTCATAGCAAAATATGGAAACTCCATTTTCCATGAAGGCCATTTATGGCACCCATCAAAGCAACATTTTACATGTAGTAGACACCTTGCAAATGAGAGGATATCCCTCTGGATGTAACTTGAATTATTACAAGAGAATTGAAAATAGAATTACAACAAGGCTTTGGTAGTAGGTAAACTCGTGATTCATTTTTATTATTGCTAATATTAAAGGAGAGTTCCTATACGCTTTGATTCTGATATACCTTTCAAGATATTTTTTAAGTATTTGGGATTTTTTAAATAAATAAAATGAAATATTTGTGAAAAGCAATTGAAATTTAACTACTTGCCTAGTTCAGAGGGAAAAGCCCTGGACTTGGAGGTCAGAAGGTTTCAAGGATTCAAATCCAGGCTTCCACATTTAATCACTATGTGACCATGGGTTAGTTATTTAACCTTTCTGAGGCTCTCACCTTATCTGTAAGCTGGGAAGAATAATCATTGCCCTGCTTATCCTCTGAGGGCTGTTGTGAGGAGAATATTGCTAAACCTTCAAGTACTCTTAAAATTGGAATCTATGTTATATTCGGTTTTGTGAAAATATGAATTAGTTTAAATTATTTAATATTCAAGATCCTTTGGAATATTTTAACAGCACCATTTCAGCTATTTTCATGGCAGGGAGTGGGATTAGTGGATGTATATATCACAGATGGAAGAACAATTAGAAAGTTTGCATTAGGTAGAAATAGCAAAATTGGGAAAACTGGAACTATAGGTAGACTAACATACTATTGATGGTGCTGTGTTTGTCCAACTATTCTGAAAGATAATTTAAAAGTATTCTAATAATCAAATCAAAACATCCATATTATTTGACCCAGTGAACCCATCATAAGGGACACATCCCATGAAGGTCAAAGATGGAAAGAAAGGAGCCATATTCATCAAATTTTTCATAGAATCAATTTTTGTGACAAAGAACTAGAAACAAAGTGGTTATTTATTGAGGAATGGCACAATGCACATGAATGTAATAGATTATTGTTATGTGATTTTTAAAAAGAATAGAATTCAGAGAAGCATGGGAAAAAATTTTATGAACTAATGCAGAGGGAAGTAGCACATTAATGACTATCGTAATGTAAATGGAAAGAAAAACAAAATGAAATTGAAAGCAATGTGACTGTAATGAGCAAGAAAAGAACTGAAATAGTATTCTCCATCCTCTCTTTGTAAGGCTGGAGAATATGGGTGTGAAACATTGCACATATTGTCAGATATGATTAATAACTAATTTTATTGGCTTCATTGAACTATTTTTATTTATTCTTATAAAAAAAACTTTGCTGTAAGGTTTGGCCGGATAGAGAAGGAGCAGCTAGTCACACAGTGAAGAGGGTACTAGTCTTGGAATCAGGAAGACTCATGTTCCCAAGTTCAAGTCTACCTCACACTAGCAAGTGTGACCCTGAGCAAGTCACTTCACCCTGTTTGCCCCAGTTTCCTCATCTGTGAAACGAACTGGAGAAGGACATGGCAAATCACTGTAGCATCCTTGCCAAGAAAACCTCAAATGATATCAAGGGTAGCAGCACATGACTGAACAACAGTAATAGACAGAGAAGAGCAACATACCTTTTGAGAAATGAAAGGGATATAAAAACAAAATCTATCCACAGGCATATTTTAAATTATATTTAAATATTTTAAAGTTACTTCAAAATAAAACTATTCATTTGAGTAAAAGTATATTTCTCAATCAGGCGTTAAAATTTTGATGGAGGCTAAGTTTGTTCTGTGAGATAAAAGATTTACTCTTCAGAATGAAAAAAATAATATTATTTACTCCTGGGCACAAATAACCTTAATAATGACTCAGCGTCTTCATTGAAATAAATAATTCGATTTGGTCACGAAAGCGCGTAAACAGAACTTCTAACTCGTTAACGTCCTCCAGAGGACATTTTCTAGTGTCTGTCTTTGGGGAAAATATATATCTTTTTAAAGTGTTATTTTTCTTCTGCAAAGACCATTCCTGATTGCCTCATGTACTTTTCTAATGGGGCCTCTGTAGAACCACAGTCATAGGAGTTTTCATCACAGTTCTATATAGATCTGTTTGATTAGAAAAAAGTGAACAACGAGAAAAATAAAATACAACTCCGCCCCCATTACCAGCAAAAGGCAGAACAGATGATGCGTGGTAACCACTAAGAATATTCTCACTGCCTTGCATAGGGTCAGCATTCATTAATGAAAAGATCAGGAGAATTTGCTTTCTGAAAAGGCCAACAGTTTCGGAGCCCTCCAACTATGTCATTAAGAAATCTGTACACTTGGGACCGGCTTTATCACCCTACTGCATGTTTCACCTGTGAAGAAATAGACTCAATGAAAGGGGAATGAAATCAAACCCCTAAAGGTTTAGGGACATTTGAATTCATGATATTCATGAGATTGTCAATCCAGTATTTTTTGGCCAGAGGAAAAACATCTTCTCAGCATGTACAGATCTTAGGATTTATAAATGGAAAAGGAACTTTAAGATCATATAGTACAGCACCTTCCTTTTATTAAATAGGAAACTGAGGTTTTCCATTATTTCTAATGAGAAATCAACCTAAGTTCATCTTAAATATAAAAATAATTTTCTCAGTTATCAAGATCAAGAATGTTACTACATAAAGAAAAGTTAAAAAAAACAGAGATGATTGTTTTGATTTCAGGAAATGATCTTCATTGTATTAATAATAGGGTCACAAAGCGGAAAAAAATGCTGGCAAGGAAAGAAAAATTCCAAGGGGCAAAGTGGCTATTGGCAAAAAGAACTGATAAAGCTTGAAAAATGAGGGGACGCACAACCATGGGAAGAGTGAGAAATAAAGGAATGGTATAAAAAAGCCAGATTCTGTGATTTGAATTTTGGGAAATCTGACCAATCTCTAAACCATCTCACTGATTGTAAGGGTAGAGGTTGTAACCAAATTCCTGTTTGCTGAATCTATCTTAATAAAGGAATCCAAATTATTGTTTTGTTCTGTTTTGTTTCTCATTTACTTTCTTAAAAAAAATTCTTTCTGCCAAGATGACAAATATCAGTATTAGTATTAGAAAACCCAATTATACAAACACACACATGTGCATATATACAACACACAAACATACACACAGAGACACTTCCTTTACCTTTGAGCTGGATAAGATATTCCTTTTGTAATATTCATTAAGTAGATCTTATTAATCAGGAACTCTAAGGTAACTAAAATCAAACCACAGAACTGAAGCTTTGCCACAGACAAACATTTCCGGCTTGTTCCATTTCAAACAATCAAAATAATACCCCCGAGTTACTCCACTAAAACTTTTGTAAGAAATCCTACTCTAAGAGACTCATATTTATTCTACAGGCTTGAAATCAATATCAGCAGGACCTGTTAGGAAATAGCTCTAACTCAAAACAAAATCTACACCTTTTTTTTCCTCTATCTGTAAAGAGGTAAATAGTTAAACAATCCTTTGAACAAGTCCTGGATATGAAGGTTATGGAGGAGGACAATACCAAAGGAATAAGAATGTGTTAGATTCTGACTTATTAATAATCATATTTTGTTTCTAATGCAGGCAGAAAATGTTTCATTCATAAATTTTTAAATGAATTAATAAAGTTGATAAAAACTTGGTAACCATGCAATAAAGTTAATAAGTGACATTACAAAACCTCACTGAATCTTGAAAGATAGGCTATGACCCAAATAATTTGTACAAAAGGAAATTCTAAGCAAGTATTCATTATTTTCTAATGTCATATGTAATATATGTATTATGTATATATACATAAATATATATCTATATCAGCATATAACCCAGATAAATAGTGAATATTTACTTCCATCAATATTCTTTTCTTCTCAAATATAGTGTTATCTAATTTTAGTGAAATAAAATATTTTAAGCATATATAGAAAGTTTTTGTAACTTCACTTTTCTTGAATAACTGATTCTTAGCAGCAAAAGATTAGAGATAATAAACAAAGATGATTAACATTAAGCTTCTCCATTAGGTCATACAAAATGAGCAGGTTAAAAGGGCCAACCTCACTCAAGTAAATCTTTCTCTCCAAACTCCTAAAGTAATATTATTGCAAGCTCAGAACAGAGAACCAAAATTCCAATGGTATGTGAAAAACAAGTGGATTTTGTTTTAACATCTATTGTATTTGCAATAGCTAAGATAATTGCATGCAAAAACATAGCAAGTGGTTTTCTTATCTAGTCAAGGTCTGCAGACAGAGCAAAGTTTCAATGTTAAGGATGTGGAAAAAAATTAGAAAAAAATTTAAACAATATTGGGTGAAGCCCAATATGATATGCATAATATGATATTACATTTTAATAAATGCATATAACATTTTTCCATAGAGGCAGATTTATTATATGCATTCACTGGAAAATTTATTTATAATAGCTTACAGTAACATTTGCAGTAACCTACATCATACTAATGTAATTCCACTTCACACTTATATATGAGATTTCAAAGTGGTTTTCCAACAAAGGTTATTATGCCAATTTCTCAGACACTATAACCAAAGCACAAAAAAGAGTTAAATAACTTTCTCAAAGTTATACACCAGCATGTCAATGACACGGCAACCTAGAGAACCTCGCAGGTTTACAACTGTGTTGCTCTGTATAACTCTCACACTAATCCAACTCTCTCAATAGATGTGCCAATATTTCAGAAATAGCCTACTGTTTTTCACTGCCAAGGTCTCCATGTCTTCCAATGTGTGCCTTTTCTCGACCCCTCCAATTTCAGCTATTATAATTTAGCATCCCTGTTATATAACTTCCAATCCTTCTGTAATCTCAAAAATGTTTTCTTTTTGTCTGCAACATCTCAGTTCTCAAAAATTACAGCTCAAGTCAGCTCAATGAAAGGATTTGGGGTTTAGTTATGTGGCAGAGTGGGAATCAGGTGATAAATTGCAAAAGCAAAAATGGAGAGGTGGAGAGATGGAGTGAGAGAGAGAGAGAGAGAGAGAGAGAGAGAGAGAGAGAGAGAGAGAGATTGCAGGGAGAGAGATTTCAGGGAGAGATCTAGAGAATATCCTAATTGAGCTGACAAGGATGACTGACATTTCAAGGCAAACTGACCCTAATGTTCAATTGCCACTTGCCCACAGTTGATAAGGAAAGGGAAAGGTTAGAAGTACTAATGTAATTATGAGCTCCCCCTATATGTTTATTGAGACTTACTGTTTAAAAGAACCATTGCATTGTAGCAATAGCTACACATTGAAGTACTCAAAACTGCACAGGTGTGTTAAAAAAAAAATCTTTAATTTCCTAAAGTCATCTTTAATTTCATTAGCTGAGAGTTCAACAAGACCCTGCTTCTCCAAAAATTTTAAATTAAAGTGGTCAGCCTAATAGACCAATAATGCTACACACCAGCATCAGCTTGGAAAATGAGGTTTAAAGCCAGAAATACAGTGTTTATCTCAATTGCCATGTCAGTGTTATCTAAGTGATTGTTTGAAAAAGAAAAATCGATTTTATGGAAATTTCTGGGGGGTTTTGTTTGCTGCTGCCTCTCTTGTATCTTTTCTTTAGGTATTGTGTTGGACCTGTGCTTTTACTTCACTATTTATCCAATATAATGTTACATTTGGTACACATGCAAAATCACAAACTTTTCCTTTGGAGAGATGGAGAGTATTTTTCTGTCAGATCAACAGAAGCCCTGAATGTGTTTAGGGTTTGCCTTCAAAGAAATGCAGAGATGAAAAGCCCTACTTTTCAAAGCCATGTATCTTTTTCGATTGCAATAGCAAAACTGGTGAAAGGTTAACATGATTCTTGTTCATAAATATTGCCATTATATATTTTTTCTTTACCTGACACATCTTCATGCAATAAAAGCACTGCTAACCTCAAAATGGAATAGACCTTCCCAGAACTACTATGTTCACTTTCAGAAATAAACAAACTCAAACTGAGTAGAATAGAATTAATTTTTAATGGCTTAAAATGTAATTTTTTCTCTGGCAAATTACTGGTTTTGGAGTTTGACATTTCTCCAGATGATGCCACTGTCCCTCTCAACCAGGAAAGGAAGTTGAATTCCTCTCAGTGGTTTTGTTGCTCTGGATGGTATCCAGTGCAGCAAGGAAACCATTAAATTTGATTCTTGGCAGATAAGTAAAGAAGAAACAATTTTGCAAATGCTGACTTTCAAATATATTTAGTTGCACATTTTACATTCATGTTCACTCTGGTCATTACCTGAGAACATTTTTTAAAAGATCATTTGGTGTAATTTAGACAAGAAAATTAGGTTGGGCATGAAGGGTCCTGACATTTTAATCCAAGTCTTATTCTATTAGGAAAGTTATACAATTTACTTTTGAGGAAATTTTATGACTTTTATTTTAGAAGTAAAGCTTTAGAAGCTATTTTAAGTGCTTCTAGCAAGTTTTTATCATTTAGTTCTAACAAAAGAAGTAAAAATATAATATATAGATCCATTAAAATATATATTTAATAACAGTCAAAAAAGAAAAAAGACATAGCTAATGCTTTGATATGTTGTCAAATGTATGCTATTTGAAATAAAATTTGTACAATCTCCCCTAATACCAAAGGATTGAAGTGAAAAAATTTATTTACCTGATTTTTTTCCTTGCATGAAATCAAACATTCCTATACATTTAAAATTTCCTAGTTAATTATAAATATATAAGGCTGTCTCATATCAAGGAGACTCAAACCTAAAGTTATCTTGTAGAAAGAAGCAAAAACTTTTTCCTTGTTCACAGCAAAGATGTTCTCTTACTTACCAGTGTTAACAGAGAAGATGTATCTCTAGCAGATGACAACGGGTGGCCAAAAATATTCAAGATGAGAGCTTTGAGTTTTATTTTTATTCAACTATTTCATTTGTCTGCTGTCTGATTTCCTTTCAAATTGAAGTCATTCATCTAAGCTTCCAGGTTTGTGATATGGCTAGTTTGTAGGACTTGTTTAAATATTATAAGGGAATAACTCACAAAATGGCTATATAAAGTTCTGAATCATTCTCTATTCAAGAATTTTTAGTAAAATTGTTAACATATCTAAAATTCTTAAAAGTATGGGTCTTTGTCAGAAAAGAATTTCCAGAAGTTGGCCTCAAAGATGTTATTCCTCTTTTCTTTCTTTCCTCTTTCTCTTTCCATAATATTAGAGGGGGACCTTGAAGTACTAAAAGGGTTTGGGAGATACAGATAGTGGTGGTAACTTTGTGGTAAAAAAAAAAAAATTCAGAAAACAAAAAATAAGTTTTGGAGAGGGGAAAGCTCTTGAGCTTAAAAAGTCTATGTATGCACAGACACATTTAGTATCATAACTTTTATAGTGCTGTGTGCTGTTCTAGAAAATGGACGCACTGTACAATATTGAGAAAAGGCATGTGAATACCTTGTATTACAGGCTATATCATCATCATCACCATTATTATTATATAGAAAGCATAATCATCCACTTTTATCAGCAAATTACTAATGAAATACTAGATGGTACCGAGAGCAAATGTCTTGAAAAAAACTGCAACATAATGTCACATCATGACTGACTAGTTCCGTTCCTAACATAACAATAACTTTTCACACCATCTAATCTCTTTTTCTACCTTCTTCATTTCTTTCTAGATTAAGACAAACAGAGCCCTGAAGCTGAACAAAATTACAATCAACTCTTACAACACTTTAAAAAGAGGTATTTTAACCAATCACTGGCTATACAATTTCATGTCAGCATTAGAGAGAGGTTTGAAAAAAAAAGTATCCTGAACAAGTTAAGTTCAGATATTAAACACTGCATCCTCTATGCAGCCTCTAAAATGTGCATTCAGGAAATCAGATGATAAACTATGCAAATGTGTAAAAGACACTACCAGTCCACAATATGGTCTCTTTTTCTTTGAAAGTCTGCATGCAAATTTAAAAGTGCTAGGTTTCAGGTTGTATTTCCTGACTTATCACAGTTTAAGATCAATTAAAACAAAAGCTCCAGGTCTCCTGTTATTCCCGGAGATGGTTTGGGGAAAGAGAAAAAAAAACCTAATGCAAGGAAGCCAGACTTTCAGGCTCATAAAGTTTTATCAAAGTGAGTGGCCCATGTACTTTCTTGCCACATGATCACAGCTCTCCTTGCCCTCGTCGAATTTTACCAATTAAAGCATTCTCCCTTAGGTAACTTTTCCTAATTTAAGAAACATCACTTTTTTCTAAAAGTTAATACATGGAAGTGACAGCATATATTAAGGACTAATTGAGAGACCATGATGCTTAGTGCTTTGCTTTTAACTAAATTATTAAAAGCTGAATGAACATTAGTCACAGAAATTCATTCAGACCATTATTTCCCCTAAATACATACCAATATGCAAGTTCAAAATATCTAATCTCCTAGTAACTTTTTTTTTTGCTACAGCATATTGGCCCAACTTTCCTGAAAATGATTTTATAAATTGTGCCTCAGTTATTTAAAGCATCTCCACATATTTTTGCGTGATCTTATACTTTCTTTGTTATTTCTATCATTTTCTTTGTACAAAGCTCAGGTATTTTAGAATCCCATTTCACAGATGACACAATGATAAACTGAGGGGTGTGGGTGAGGTGGCCAAAACAGTTCCTTCCAGCTCTAAATCTATAACCCTGTGTCTGTCTATATTGAACCTGGCAGAATTTCTCTCATATTGGAAGGCCCTCCTCGACCAGGAATTCATAAACATCCTAAGCTCATTCAATGAATTCTAACTCATTTCCCTTTGAATTTTGTCAGGAATTTCTCAGCAGTGTGAATTAATGAATTGACTATTCTATACCAGCTTACAACATTTAATAGTGGGCAAAGTGATCGTAGATCATAGAAGGTTGAAACTGGAAGAAACCTTACAAATTATCTCATCCTACCTCCTATTTTACAGATGACAAAAACAAGTTCCTGAGATATGAAGAGACATTTCCAAAGTAACACAGCAAGTTGCTGGTAGAATTAGGAGGATAATGTAGGTTGCTTGACATCTGGTCTGACATTCTTTCCATTGCTCTTACCTGGGTTCCTCTGCTCATAGACTTTGAGCTGAAAGGGACCCTAGATATAATCTAGCCAAAGATCACCATTTTAAAGTTGAGTAAATTGAAGCCTAGAGAGGTTAAACTTTTTTCAAGGTCACTCTGAACATAGGTCCTCTGAATCTAAATTCAATACCACTATGCCACATTGCCTGCAAGTCTAGTCTAGCTTTTCCATTAATTAGCTCTACTAACCTTAGGTACATCACTTTGTCTCATCCTTGGTTTTCTCATCTCTAAAAAGTGAAGGGGTACAAACTTGAATGTTGAGAAGATTTCAGCAAACACATCACCTATCTTCTTTACAGAGTTGGGAAGTTACAGATACTAAATATTGAATATGTTACCAGATGCAACTAGTGACTATTACTGAACTGATATCTTTTCTTTCTTATTAAATGTGTTACATGGGATGTCCTACTGCATAGGATAATTGAGGAGGGATATATTTTAAAATGAATGTGACAAAAACCTAAGGCATCACTTTTTAAAAAACAGTAAAAATGAAGGATTGGACTCATTGTCTAAGTTCACTTTTAATCAAAAACAAAAATGTGATTCTTGGCTCTTCAAGGTTTTGTTTTGTCTTGTTTTGGTTTTTTGTATTCCAAACAGTCTCTCTTTATAATTCTGTTAGAGAATTCTCATACATTGATAGAGAATGAGGCTTTCTATTACTTGGATAATCAGCTGGTAACAGTATTTTCCCTCTAAAACTGTTTGTAAAACTTGTTGGAATCTAGCTAGACAGGAGGAACTTAATGAGGTAAGCTGGTTGGTGCTTCTGGATAAGTATTACACAACTATTAGATCCTGCATAAGAGACATTGGGAGTGAAGCTGCTGTTCATCAATATCAAAGGTATTGATGCATTTGCAGTGTTCAGGAAAGCTGCCTGATTTTGAAAGGTAGGAGGGGTGGGAGTGGGGGACATGAACTGCAATGTTTTAGTGATTTCAGTTTAAGAGTCAAATTAGTGACACATAAAAACCTAATTCACAATTAACTCCAGATTCTTAGGAATAAACTCCCCAACTTAAAAAACATTTTCATTGCAGAACATCTATTTTTAGAAAAATCATTTAAGTGGGAAATGGGTATGTGAATCATTTATATATATATATATATAATATATATATATGTGTGTGTATGTGTGTGTAAACACACATACATACAGATATATACACATATATTTTTAAATAGGTGGGAAACAAGTTCAGAATAGAATAATGTATGTGAATACACTACAATGAAAAGAGAGAGATATTCATGATTTAAAAGCTATAGTACTTGGTGTACCATTTATCTTAGGTGAATGTTGACAAAATAGTTTCAAAACTGCATCAAATGCAGGCATGTTGTGTAGGCATTTACTCAGGAATTTCCTGGCTTTAGCCCCTGGATGACCTCACAGTTAAATGGTTAAAGGAAACTGGAAAGAGCAGCAAAGGCTCATGTTTGAGCTCCCCTCCCCAATGTGTGTGTGTGTGTGTGTGTGTGTGTGTGTGTGTGTATTTTACCCTCCTCACCAGCTCTGCCTTAAATAGAGCTTATCTATTTTAATGAGCTACAAAATACTTCGAGGAATGTGTAACTTCAGAAAATATCTCAACTTTTCATCCAGTTTCTGATCCCCCCCTTTAAATAATCAGGGTATATATTTAATTTTTACAACCTATAATATTGCAAACCCATACAGTCCAGACTTGGAATCCAATTCAATAGAGAATTATTAAGTCTCTGCTATATACAAGGCACTGTACTAGATGCTAGCAGCTGGGTAGGGAAGGGATGTATAAAGACAAAATAAATAGAACCCCTGTTCTCAAGGACATCACCTTCTACTGGGAAGAAAGTTGCTGGTGCAAGATCGTAACTAGAGCGAGCTTTTACTATTAATCATCACAACTATTGTTTATATTTCTGAAAATCATAGATCTTAAGCATTCAACAAATTTAGATTTAAGAACCTCAACTACCACAGAATATGGAGATGTTATTCCCCCTATAGAATGTAAACTCTGACCTCCCTCTACCCTCCAAGAAACGTAAACTCCCTGAAGGCAAGAACTGTAGTTTTTCACCCTGGATGTCCCTCCACAAGGGACATTCCCTTATCCCTTGATGAATTCCTCTTGAAGCCTTCATTTTGGGGAGGAGCGCAGTCTAACCAGCCTTCATCCCCCTCCAGCTCTATTTCTGACTTCAAAACCATTCCTCAGCCCTGGTTACCTTCCTCTCACACAGGAGGAACTTAATACATGTTTGTTAATTGATTAATTCAACTTTAAGCATAATTTTTAACCTTCAACAGAAAAATAAAACACGAGTAATTCTTTATAAATAGCATAATGTCCTGACCCTCCTAACTACACATACCTTCTTCTCAAAAACTAAGTGACTAATGGATAGTGCTCTTGGCTTAGAGTCAGGAAGATGCCCCTTCCTGAATTCAAATCTTGCCTCAAATACTTGCTAGTGTGACTGTGGGCAAGTCACTTAACCCTGTTTGCTTCAGTTTCCTCATCTGTAAAATGAGCTGGAGAAGGAAATGGCAAACTTACCAAGAAATCCTTACCAAAAAAACCCCAAATGGGGTCATGAAGTGTCAGACATGACTGCAAAACAACTGAATAACAACAAATTTTGTACATTCTTATATGGACACATAAATGTAATCTCTTTGAGGCCAGGGATTGCTTTTCTTTTTATCTTTGAATTCCCAGGACCTAAAACAGGGTCTGCCATATGATAAGAGCTTAATAAATGCTTGCTGGATTGGTCAGTTGGTTGGTTAGTTGGTTGAAGAAACTTGAGCCACACAGGACTTAACCTTCTGAATAATGAAACTTTCTTCTACTCACATTGGGGATCTCTTGCATTGGAAGAGATGAAATAAAACCTTTCACACACTTCTGAGCTTTTATTTTGGTCAATGCGGAAAGCCTGAAAAACATTATTCCCCTATAGAAACAATTCCAATATTTTATTTGCTGATCTTTAATTTTGTCAAGAGTTTCACTCTTTGAGAAAATGAAAAAACAAGGAGTCATCAATTTACTTTAATGCAGAAGTCTCTACTTGAAACTTTGTTTTATTCATATCATATTTATGCATATCTGAATTTTCTACACCTTACTTTAACAAGTGATCATGTAAATGCATGCTAGCAAAGGAGGACTGGGTGAAGATTGCGGGGAAAGCTAGCTTCAATTTCAACTTTCCAACCTGCGGTCTCTCCTTAATCTCCTTCATTTACATTTCAAAAACCACATCTACCCTGACTCCCCACTCCCCTAAATAAACATACTTGTTTAGATCTCTCTGCTCCATCAGTTTCAATAGGATTGAACCTAAAAGGAGGATCATCACTCTCTAGTATTAACATTTCAGGTTACTGGGGACAAACATCCACTGACATTTTGGAGACCTAAACATGCACAGTATATAAACCAAATACAATATGTAAACCAACACAAGCAGCAAGCTTTAAGCACTATGCAGATAAAGCCAAAGATATCGGTTGTCCCAGTTTCAGAGAAACCACAGTTTGTTTGTAAATCATAAGAGAACCCTATTAATTTCCACAGTGGGTAGGGGGGATTGGACGGGGACAGGCTAGACAATTCACTGAACACTGAAGAGGATCACCATGGTAATACACGCCTGATTCACGTCATGGATACTGATGGCTCAATGGTAACCAAACCTGCACTCTTTTAGCTAATTGCTATATATTCATGTGTGATGTCCATGTGTGTACATTAATTGCACGTACATGTGTGCAAATGTATATATATATATATATATATATATATATATATATATATATATGTATATGTATATGTGTGTCACACATATACCAATATGTGTGTGAACTGTTCATTTTCTTAATGGCTACAATTCTATGCTATACTTTGTAAATTCTAAATAGTTTAAAGATTATTCACCATAAGAATCTGTAACCAGATATTTTCCAAATATAGGAAGTAGGTACCAGCTTCCTTATGTGAATGAAATGGGATATAATTTTAAAAAGTTAAAACTTCCCCATGTGGTCCAGCTACACATCAACGCCAGCTTTATAGGTAATGTAATTCAGAAAGAGATGGAAACTTGGATGTTAAGAGAACCAGATCCAGCCATTTAATATGTCACTAAGTCCCTTCCTTCCATTCTTTCTCTCTCAAACTGTATTGAGGTTCTGCAATATTCCTCAGCTGTCCCTTCTACTACCAACATTTCCTCCATCAACATGTGAGTTTGTATGTTTCTATGTATCTATACTTTGTAATTTGCTGTATTCATGTCAGTCCTTACTTGGCCCGAAGTTGAAAACAGAGCTTTGTAGTAAATTTACTTATTAGGCTCTATTTGTAGCTCTATTCATAATAAATAATTTTAGTTTTAGTAAAACCTTAAGTCTTTGAGAACGTTCTGTGCAGGAAAATGTTGACTAAGTATTGCCCCTGATTAGGAGAGTAAAAAAGGTCTGATTTTTATCCCCAAATCCTCAGTCTTTACGCTTGTCAAATACAAGTTTATTGTATTTATTTGCTACTGTAAATTGTATGTCTACTCTATTCCATTGATCTATCTTTCATAGGTACTTGGGAAATTCAAACACTTCAATGATTATAATAAATGATTATATAAAGGAATAGGTCTCTGTTTTTAAAGATGTTAGAAGTAAAAGTATGACCTATGTCCAGGGCGGGTAGGTAGTACAGTGGATAGAGTGCTGGCCCTACAGTCAGGAGGACCTGAGTTCAGATTCAGACATTTAATAGCTATGTGAACTAGGAAAGTCACATAACTCTGTTTGCCTCAGTGTTCCATTGGGAAAATGAGCTGGAGCGAGAAATGGCAAAACATTCCAGTATCTTTGCCAAGCAAACCCCCAAAGAGGGGCATACACATTTGAAACAACTCAACAACAATATTATATTCCAAGACCTTTGATCAAGTTCAATAGACTATAAGTTCTTTGAAGAGAAAGATAATGAAGTTGTTGTTGGATTTTATTCTCTCACTTTTGCATCCCAGACCCACCAATTCATTCCATCCCCACCCTAGCTTATCTTCCTTGTACATAATAGATGCTTAATAAATTTTTCAAAATGCAGTTTAATTCAGGCATAAGCGTTATCATGTGTGGTTTATACTTGTATAATAATCTGGAAATTATCAAATATTAATATATTCTAATTCATAAAAGTCTCCATAAATTCATACTTCAGTGCCTTGTTAAGCACAGTTGTTACTTCTGTTGAGTCACATCTGATTCTTTGTGGCCCAATTTGAGGTTTTCTTTGCAAAGATATTAGAGTGATTTGTCATTTTCTTCTCCAGCTTATTTTACAAATGAGAAACTGCGGCAAATAGGGTTCAGTGACTTGCACAGGATTGCACCTCTAGTAAGTGTCTGAGACTGGATTTGAACTCAAGTACGATAAGGCTTCTTGATAGCAGATCAGGCACTCTATCCGCTGAGCAACCTAGCTGACATAGACATGAAGATCCAAAACTATTCTAAAATTACTAACTCTGGTGGGTTCTCCCAAATCAGAAATGATCCTAAGGTCTGTCAAGCACTACTAGCTAAATTTAGAGAGCCTTATCACCAGATTGGCCACAGAATTATGAATGTTTTGACCACAGTAACTCCAGAAGACCTACTTACTACATTAGAGAGAGATATCATGATCTATGTCAATGGAAAAGGAATCAAGGTATTTTTAAATCCTTAATATATAGACAGTTCCTGCTTTTTTTATATTCACACATTGGACTCTGAGAGTCCAATATAAAGAATTCTGAGAGAAATTTGCATTTCAAAAAAAAAATAGCCATGTTAAGCTTGCTGTACAGTACTATGCTCTCTCCCTAAGTGAAAGCAGAATGAACTGGGAGACATACTACTACTGGACCCACCAGATCAGGGGTTTGGCTTGAGACCTCTGGTGTCAGAGAGTAGGCCTTTGCCTGACTTGCTTACCCACCTGGAGAGAGATAGCCGGAGAAATGAAGTTATTTTTTGCCCTAACATGGTAATTCTGAATCACAGGGAGTAGGAAATTTGCTAGTGATACAGGGAAAGTACCAGTTGATCTGCTACTGAGCTGATCAGAGCAGGAAATCATCATGCTGGTGATAATGGTGGTAGGAAGATCATCATGTGAGAGCCACTAATTCAGCAAGGCACATGCCTGGAGAAGACAATTTATCTGTTCCTCTCTATTGCAATCTAGAGAGGATCTAATGGCCAGTCCAGGAAGAATGAGGGGAATGGAAAGGTTTTAAGGAAAGGCTTCTAGGATTCTGAGATGCATGAGAAATCGACATATAGGAAATGGTATAAGAACCAGGAAAACTATACATAACGACTATAACAATGTAAATAGAAGGAACAAAAGAAAAAAACAAGCAAAAATCTGTAATTTATAATGACCAGGATGCTTAACACTGGAGAAGAATTAAGAAAATGCATGTTCTTCCCTTCATTGCAGTGATCATTGATCTTGGTCTGGAAGGGACCTCAGAGACCATCTATTCCAACTCCTTCATTTTACATAGAGGGAAATTGAGGTCCATGGATGTTATATGGACCCACCCAGGATCATATAGGTAGTATATATCAGAATGGATTTGAATGGAACTTCTCTGACCTCCCTCCCTCAACCACTGTCTTCTCCACTGTACTGCATCATTGAATTTAGTTGATATGTTGGTTTACTTAGTTGCTTTTTTTCTCTTTCTTTTCTTTTGTTCCCCCCAGTGTTAGCACTCTCTATAAGGGGAGCAAGAGAGCTAGAAATGAAGCTGACATAAAAGTAAAGGAAGTCACTAAAATTAAAGAAAATATTGTTAGAAAGAAGCCCTCTAGTTCATGTCAACATATGGCAACTCTTGCTTTCCACTCCAATGACATTAAGGGGCCATAGCTGTGGGCCCCAAAGGTTTGCTGTTAGTCACACTGGCCAACTCAGAAGGCTATGGTACTTTACCTTTGCGTCCTTATGCATACACCAAAGATTTTAAAACTATTGGATTGAACTGAATACAAACTCGTATTTGAGGAATTTTCTATATTTAACAGACTTCTCAACAGAGGCAGTGTAGCGCAATGGATAAGGAACCAGCCTTGGAGTCAAGAGGGGCTGGGTTCTGGCCTTGGATCTGACACATTAATATTAGCTGTCTAATCGTGGACAAATCACTTACCTTCCCTGCACTTCAGTTTCCTCATCTTTATAAGAAGAATTTAAACTCTATAAGGTATCATCTAGCTATTAATCTAGGATCCTCAGTCACTGAAACTCTCAGTGTACCCAAGCAACTCTCTTAAAGGCGAAGTTGTAAAGCAGGTGCTAAACTGCACTGGTAGAGGGAGTTTCATCATTGGGTGTTCCAAATCATCAATTGGGTTGCCTTCACTGAGACAACTTCAGCTGCCAGCTTCAGCTTTGCCATTCCACCACCTGTTCTATTCACTGTCTAGTAATTTTCTGAGCCTTATCTAAGCTTCAAGGAAATTCATTTGGATTGATATTAAGAGGGATAGAGAAAAAGAATTGAGATTTTTGAAAAACACATCAACAAAGACATAAATGTTTATTCCCATCCTGAAAGGAAAACAAACAAACAAAAAACCACCTCAGGAATAGTGTTGATTAGCAAGAAGGATGAAGGAAGGAGAGAAGTACACTGAACTTTCAAGCAAGAAATCAGTGAATGGAATTCAATTGCCAAAATTCAGCTAGAATTAAGGGCTGGGAACCTGTCATGGAAAAAGAGGTTTGAATAGTTTCTTGATCTTCCATTTTGTGCACCAGAAGCCAAAGATGCAAGGCTGGATAAGAACAGAGATAGAAATGTGTGAACTGGACCCTGGCACGTTGACTTTGGTAAGCCTATTCTAAGACAGGTGATCCTTCTCCAAGGCAGCAATGGTAGCAAGAAGCTGACAACTATGATGATGGGAAACATTAGCAGAACTTCTAAGGCTCAAAAAAAGTGAGGTGAAGGAGTTCCTGGACCTTGCCAAGGACCTACATAAGGTGGAGCCAAAGAAAATGAAGGCAAAGAGCCATGACTTGTCAGAGCAAACCTGGCACAGTGCCAAATCCTTTACTGGTCCAATGACTCATTGTAAAAGGTGGCATCTATCAGAGGGGAGAGTTAATAGGACTCTAGCAACCGCATTATTTTCCTGCTTAGGGATTGGGCCTCAATTCTAGGGTAACAATGTAAGTTTGGAGTTGACTATGTAGGTGCCCCCAAGTTAGGTGAGACTCAACAAAAAGGAAAGTTCCCTTAACTCCTTATGTGTTTGGGTACAAATCTTTTCTGTATTCTTTGTTTTGTTTAATAAATTCACTATACATGTTTTAAGCCTTGCAAATTTGGTGCTAGCAAAGTTACTGAAAGTGCTTCTATTTGAAGTAGAAATGGTATAAAGTCAGATATTCCCAAGGGAACCACGGATTGGGACACAGACTGTAGTATATAATGATATTATTGCTTTCTCCCAAACTGAACCTAGTCTGTAAATCCAGTCAACATGTGGGTGACATGTTCATTATGACCTATGGAACGTATACCTGATGTATGCCAAGGGTCTTTTCTACCAGATTGTTTTGCACTTATCATCATTCTTCACTGCTCAGTGCTTAATTGTTCTCTAATTATTTCATATATATTAGGCTTTGCCCTCAGGTAGATATGCACTCCTTCAAGACATAGATTACATTTTATACTTCTCTTGTGAGCCCTACAACACCTGGTATCACACTGGGCACATAGGGAATGATCAATAAAGACAATTTAACCAGTTAGTGTTTTATGTAGCTTCAATAAATTTAGTCAAATTGTCCATTATATGAAAAGAAATCCATCAAGTTAATTCTTCAACATCTTATGCAAATGAATTTCTGATCATGTACATTGTGGGCCCTTCTTCCACTAGGAAATATAACTTTTCCACATATTTTCATCCTATGAGATTCTTATTCATGGTTTCATGTAAATCTCCCATAAAGGATTCACTCAACATTCTGGAGATCTTCTGTTGCTTTTACCATCTTGGGGATATCATTGAACCACTCAGTGTGTCCATCTGTTGTTTCTTATTTGTTACTATGTGACCAGCACACCTCTCTTTCTGGTCATGTATGTCCTATATAGACTGAGCATCAGTTTCAATTCATGTATCATCTTCATCTACATGCTTACACCTACCTGTGAATTCCTCCATTGTCCTCTGGGTCACCTGAAGATATAATGCTCCATCACGTAACTAAAACAATAAAACAACTGATTGATTTTGATTAATATTGCCCCATTTTTCAAAGATAAGTTTTTCATATCCATATTCATTCCTTCTAAGTCATGGTAAGGTAAAGCTACTTTCAAGTAGTGAAGTTGGGACTTATCCTGAATACTGACAGATTTACAGCAGTAGGGCTCTGGTAAATGTTTAACAATTGGCTCTCCAACCACAACAACAAAGGTAAGCATTACAACTTTTAAGTTTAATCTGTATCATTAACATTTTCCCCTTCACCTTCTTAACTCCAAACAAACAACAAAGCAGTAAACCAAGACCTACTTTATAGCACTTGTCGATTTCCGTGGAATAAATACCCACACTGAAAACATAACAATTGCTTTGTGTGAGCTGGTTTGAGCTGACTCTAGCACTCTTTCTTACTGGGCCATTTTTTACTTCCTGGGTCATCCTGCTGTTCCACAAAACAACCCTTTTGCTAGTATTCAGGACAGAATAGATGAGACTCTGGAGACAGTTAAGTCCTTTATAGGAGCTGCATAAATAGTACAAAGATGTTGGAAGAAGCTAAAGAAATGAAATGGAAAATCCCAAAGGAGCCTCTTCAGATGCTCACATCTACCCAATAAAAAGGGATTGTTCACCTGCAAATTACATTTTCTCAACATGCATATTGATTTCTCCCTAGCCAGCAGGCACAGCCTGATTTTGCAATGACACAATTGATTCCTGCCGTGTCTCCAAGTGAGTCATTCCAGAACAAGTTATGCACAAGGTTTTAAGTTAAACAAGATCCCACAGCCAACAAAAACCTCAAACCTTATTTAATTACACAATTGCTCAAGAACCTGCTTATTCACTCTAGAGATCCTGCTTTAGTTTTTCTCAGGGAGATAATACTTCCTTCCCTTTTCTATGTGTTTATCAAGAAGATTTAAATTACTTCAATACAAAGACATAGGATTTGGAGGTACCTGAAGTATGTGCTTTTCATATATGGGATTTCAGATGTTAGTGAGACCACTCACATGGGCATGTATGTCTTTTACCAGAATCATGTGAACCTAGAATGTTTAAACTTTGGCAATACTGGGTCTTGGCAGGCTGTATATAATATTTTCACTTGCAAAGATCTTTTTTAAAAGGTGGGGAGGATAAATGTATAAAGCATATAAAATTAAAATATGCAATTATTTATGTACATGTGTGCATGTGTGTAGGTGAATATGGATTGTATATATCTATACATGTGTACATACATGTATACAGTCATGTGCATATTTATGTGTGGATATATATATATATATATCCCTTTGGACCTATGATTTCATTTACATAGGAAATTGCCTCTACCAAAGTAGAATCTGATTTACAACTTGAAGTCTAAGGAACTGGGATGTTGAGAAGTTACACAACTTCCCTATGATCACATAGACCATGATGGGGAACCTACGTCCTATAGGCCACATGTGTCTCTCTAGGTCCTGAAGTCAGGCCCTTTGACCATATTTGAGGACCTAGAGGGCCACATGTGGTTTTGAGGCCATAGGTTCCTCACTCCTGACATAGCCAGTATATCTTGAAGGTAGATCTGGAACTGAGGTCTTTCTCAATTCAAAGTTGACTTTAGGAGGAAAGAAGGAAAGAGAATAAACATTTTCATAGTACCTATTATGTGACAGGTACTTTTACAAATTTTATCTCATTTGATGCTCACAAAAAACTCTACAAAGTAGGGACTGCTATCATTCCCATTTTACAGTTGAGGAAACAGAAGCAAACAGAGGTTAATTGACTTGTCCAGGGTCACACAGCTAGTTAGTATCTGAGGCTGGATTTGAACTAGGGTCTTCCTAACTCCAGGCCCAGGCCCAGGCTTTACATACACTGAGCTACCAGCTGCCTCTATTGGTTACACTATGCTGTATAGTACTACACATTTCCTGACCATATTGATCATATTGGGGAAATGCTTAGTTCAAAAATCATTTAAATCAAAATGAAGGGTAAATCAAATGATTATTTTCTAATGGCAACTTAGTCTTGATAGATTAAAATAAACCATAATGCCACAGTTGGCTCCAACATCAGACCCTCATCTGAAGGACTCAGGCCAGTACCATGAACTCAGGTACCAGATGTCCTGCTGTCAAGATCTCATCTACATGAAGAGCTTCAGACACCTTACAGAATCTGCCCTTTTCCCTGGTGATGTTACATTGGAGCTCAGAAGAGAGATAGTCTGGGAAATGTTTATTGTAGCTAATGAAGAGTAAAGGACTCCAGAGAGAACCTTGGGATGTGCTAACTTTGATAACTGCAACATGGATCAATATCCAGCAAAGAAACTGAGAAGGAGCAATCAAATATGTGGGAAAAGAATCAATGGACATTAATGTGGCACACAAAAAAAGAGAGTATCCTGAAAGAAGGGGTGGACAACAAAGCCAAATGCTGCAGACAGATCAAGAAAGAAGGGGACTGGGAAGAAGCCATTAAATTTCACATTTAAAAGGTCATTGGTTATTGAAGAAAAAGAAAATAAACACTTCTGTTGAGTGATAAAGTCAGAATCTAGATTGTAGATGCTATCCTTCATTCTCCAAGAGGACCAAAATGGCATCACTATGTTGGGATCAAGGTCCAGTGTGTACAACTGTGGCTGATCAGACCAATATAAGCTCAGAAGGCTCTACCACAGGTCAGGCAAAAATAATCCACATTTTTCTCAAGGAGTCTAGCTGAGAAAGGGAGCAGAGGTATAACATGATAGTAGGATGGTAGGATCTAATGAGGTTTGGTTTTGGAGTGGTTATTTATTTATTTTTCCTTAATAGTATTTTTTTCAACATTTATTTTTGTAAAATTTGGGGTTCCAAATTTTTCTCCTTTCCTCTCCCCAAGATAGCGAGCAATCTGATACAAGCTACGCATGTACAATCATGTTAAACATATTTCCACATTAGTCATCTTGTGAAAGAAGGGAAATACCATAAGAAAAAAACAAAAAAAAATTAAAATAGTATGCTCCAATTTATATTCAGACTCCATAGCTCTTTCTCTGGATATGGTTAGCATTTTCCATCATGAGTCTTTTTTGGAATTGTCTTGGATCATTACATTGCTGAGAAGAGCTAAGTCTATCAAAGTTGGTCATCACACAACGTTGCTGTTGCTGTGTACAATGTTCTCTTGGTTCTGCTCACTTCTCTCAGCACCGGTTCATGTAAGTCTTTCCAGGTTTTTCTGAAACCCATCTACTTACCAGAGGTTTTTAAGGGATGGGGCAGATGAATATGTTTGTAAGCATCAGGAAAGGGAACAATAAATGGAAAGAGATTAAAAATTAGCGGAAGGGATGATAATAGAAAGAAACTACTGGAGAAGATGAGAGGAGATGGATCAATGGTACAAGTAGAATGGTTGGCCTTAATGAGGAGGAGGCCGATTTCTTCACTAGAGTAGGAAATATTGAGAGGATGAAGTCAAGAGGTTGTTAGATGAGGAGGAGAAAACAGAGAGCTCCTGACAGATGGCATCAATTTATTTAATTAAATTGAAGTCCTCAGTTGAGAGAGTAGGGGGAGGGCTGCTATGAGAGGGAAGAGGAGAAGAGAAGAAAGAAAAAAGAGCAGAGAAGGGAAACTAAGAGGAGAGTGGGAAAAGAAGGGAAGTGAAAAGAAGGAAAAAAATATGGAGCAGCCTCTGTAGTAAGGCAGATGTAGAATCAATTGAGTAAAAATATTGACTTGCAGTAAGAGGCCAGATAATTGGATGGCATAACTAACTACATAATAGATTGAGATATTATACTTATATGATTTCCTACAGTTTAGTTCAGCAGCAACTTCATGCAGTTGTCTCCTCTCAAATCTCTTGCCTGTTTGTCCTACTTTCACTCATAATCTGACAAACTCCAACCATTTGCCTCCTTCCCTACAAATCACTTGCTGTTGAGTAGAACTGAAGGAAGTCACACATTTGGGATGACTGGGTTCACTACAGAATCATGTTTTCTACAGTCTATGATTGGCTCTTACTCTCTCAAAGCAATCTTTTTACTCTCCTAATTTGTCTATTCCACAGGGCAAAAGAAATGTGCAGAAAAGACTAGCAGCTCTGTTGTGAGCGTTTGTCAAGCCTATTTTAGGGCTGCTCATCCACCTTTGGTATCCCCCTGAGTCTCACTTGTGACTTGAAGAAGCTGCAGCATGGGAGTGGTCACAATCCAATGAAACCATCATGGCATATAGACTAAACCAGATTGAGGGCACTCAACTGTCCTCAAAGACTCAGGTAACTTAGGGGCTTTCTCTACCAGGAGCATGTGAAGACTTCCCCTGGAGGAATGGGCCAATGAGGACAATTTGTTCCAATGGTCATGAAGTAGGCTGAAGCAGACACTAGAACACATAGAACTTGGTCAGACTTTAAAAACGCCAAGGTCATCCACTGTATCCAGAACCATCATTTTGACTTTTGTCCTAAGAGAGGAGGCTGATTACTTTTCATAACTCTGCCTCACTTAAATTCAATTCACATGCAACTCAACATTCCCCATCATCCACTGTTTTACCCCAGCATTGTGATGTTACTGCTACTCCTCAAAATCAAAGGACAATTGCATTCCTCACAGTGACTGTTCCAAACCTTTCCTTGTCTCCTGAAGCCTCCCAAACCATTCCCTTCCCATTTCTTCTTAGCAGAGGACCTTCAATTATATTTTACAGAGAAACAGAGACCATTCACTCCCTCTTCTCCCCTACTCTACCTCAAAACCCCTTGACATCATCCTCCAAACTCTTCTCCTCTACTCCCGAATCTGAGGAACTGGTGGCTCTTTTCCTTGACAAGGCCAACCTTTCTAGCTGAACCTTAACTCCTCTATTACGCTACACAAATTACCCTTCCAAGAATCTTCTCTCTCTAATCTCTAGTCTCTCCTTTCCATGCTGCCTACAAACATGCCCTCAGATGCTCGCCATTAGACTGTAAGCTCCTATAGAATAGTAACAGTCCTGCATCACACAGTAGACCTTGTTTACACTGAGTAGACCCTTAATAAATGCTGACTGACTGACCAACTAAGTATCCTCCATCCTTAAGACAAATTTATTGGATTCAACTGTGCTTCAAGCCATTCTTTTACAGCTAGACATCCATCTACGCTCATTACCTCTACTCTCCCACTCACTTTACAACCCTTTATAATCTGTGTTTCAACCTCATCACTCAATCAAAACCACTATCTCAAAATTTATCAGTGATCTAAATTGCCAAATCTGATGACTTTTTTAGGCTTTATCCTTCTTGACTTCCTTAGAACATTTGACATAGCTAAACAACCTCTCCACATGGATATTCTCCTCTCTGGGTTTCTCTGACTTTTTTGATTTTCCTCCTCCATATCTGGTCACCCCTGTTCAGTTTCTGGGTGAAATATTATCATTACACATATCCGGAATGTGGTCCCAAAGGCTCTGGCCTGAGCCCTTTTCTTTTCTCTCTTTTCACTTTCTCTTGGTGATCTCATCAGTCCTCATGGGTTCAATTAGGATCTTTCTGCAGATGATTTCCAGGTCTCACAGATTTAAGGACAGCTGTTTGGTGAATGGATGGAGCACTGGCCCTGGAGTCAAGAAGACCTGACTTCAAATACAGACTAAGACATTATACAGGGGAAGTCATTTAACTACTTCCTGCCTCAGTTTCCCCATCTATAAAAATGAAAATAATAGCAACACCAACCCCTAGGATTGTTGTGAGGATAAAGTTAGATAAAACATGTAAACCATTTCACAAACCTTAAAGTGCTGTATAAATGCTAGCTAGTATTATTACTTATACATCCAGCCCTGGGCTCTTTCCTTAGGTCAAATCTCAAGCACAACCATTTTATTGAACTGTTCAATCTAGATATTGCATAAACATCTCCAACTCAACATGTTCAAAAGAGAATACAATATCTGACATAATCTCTAACTTTAAAAAGTTTATGAAATATATAGATAGTAATTAAATAATAGATAATAAATAGATAAATAATAGATGATAAATAATAATTATAAAGTTGAAGTTTTTAGGTATACTATAGCAGAGTTGTGTTACTCTAGATCTAGGATGTAGGTGCTTTTGTCTTTGAGGCTTTACTGTTTAGATAGTATTATGACAACCAGGAAATGGGTATGAGAGAAAAAAGGACCCAATTCTAATTGATGAATTCTTATTTTTCAGATTTAAAATTGTTTTTTCCTGTGGAAAATTACTGCTGAATCCTTTAAACTGCCCTTGAAACTAGAATACATAGAGAAAAAGGTTTAAGTGACTTCAGTGACAATCACAAAAAATACCGTAAATGCTATTCTCCCTGATTCCTTATCATTTCTTTCCTTAATGTACATTTTCTGTGAAATTTCTATATAGATTGTGACTGGGGAGGCAAGGAGTTTCATAATATAAATGATACTTCAATAAGTCTGACTAGTGACTTTTCACTAATTAATGTTAGCAGGTTGCTTATTAGAATGTTAATGGAAGATATACTAAAGGCATAGTCAGGATTTCATGTTGAACATATGAATATTGAATATTTTCTAGACATATATATTGAGTAGTGGGTATAAAATTGCTTTGTATGATGGAAAGAACATGGGAATTAGAGTTGGAGGAACTGATTTGCGACCTTCCTCTATTATTTATAGTCACTGTAACTTGGAATAAGTCATGCAATCATTCAGGGCCTCAGATTTCCCGTATATAAAATGAGAGCTTAGATTAGATGAGCTCTGAGGTCCCTATGAGCTCTAAATATATGATCCTAATACTGGAACAATGGCCTCATGAAGGTATTGGTAGAACTTTCATGAAGACCTCATTGTTTTTCCTCACTGAAAAGTGTCAATCCTTATCTCATTGGCTACCAACCTAACTCCCAGATATTATGAAGTCATAATAACGTGACTTCATAATATTGCTGGTTCTATAACTAGGCAGTAAGAGAAGTTAAATGTTGAGAAGAGAGGAGTGGTCAACAAGGAGAAATGCTGCATAGAGATCAAGAAGGAAAGGATTTTGGTACTTTCAAATAGGAAGTTGCTGGAGACCTTTGAAAGAGAAGTTTCAGTAGAGTGAGTAGAATATAAGCCACATTCCAAAGGCATTGAGTGAAGAGCTGATGAAAAGGAGGCATGAATATTGGCCATTTTTTCCTGATAACTGGAATAATTTTTATCAATAGGTTACATGGCTATTAGAGTCTTTTGGTTATCAAGATGGTGGTCCACCCAATGCACGGGAGTTCTTATTTTCTCTTGACATTTCAAGGACAGTGGTAAAGCACATTGCCTGTCCAAAGATTATCCCTCACTGTGATCAGTCCATCTTTCCTGGACACAAATTTCATTAACATCATCCTTTAATGCTTTCACGTATTTCCTTATTTATTGTATGTTGTAGCCTGTTCACATCTCACCTTGCATTCTGAGTGATGTTGCTCTTGTTGTTCATTCATGTCCAAGCCTTTGTGAACCCCATAGACCATGACACACCAAGAGTGTCCATAAAGGTTTTCTTGGCAAAGATACTGGAGTGGTTTGCCATTTCCTTCTTGAGTAGAGTAAGGCAAACAGAGGTTAAATGATTTGCCAAGGGTCACACAGCTAGTAAGATTCTAAGGCTGGATATAAACTCAAACCTTCCTGACTCTAGGCTCAGAGATCTGTCCACTGAGCCACCGAGTTGCCTTCTGGGAAATACACAAATTAAAAATGAACGAAAGCTTTGCACTGAGTTATTAGTGTCATTGATCTTTTTTTGCTTCAGAAGCACAGGGGAGTGGGTCCTAGATCTGGAGCTGAACTCATGGACATGAATTCAAATACAATGTCTTTCAGTTACTACCTATATGACCTTGGGAAAGGCATTTAACCTCTGTGTTTCTTTCCTCACATTTAAAATTAGAGGGTTGCACTAAATGACTCCTGGATTTCCTTCTACCATTAGATCTGTGAACTTGTGAAGTCTATAATATGGTGTTTGTAAAGTTTTTTCTCTGTTGTTTCGTCATTTTTAGTCATGTCCAATTCTTTGTTATACCATTTGGGGTTTTCTTAGTACTGATACTGGAGTAGTTTGCCATTTCCTTCTCCAGCTCATTTTACAGATGAGGAAACTGATGCCAATAGAGTTACGTGACTTGCCTAGGGTCACACAGCTAGTAGGTGTCTGATGCCAGTTTTGAACTCAGGTCTTAATGACTCAAGGCCTGGTCCTCTATCTACTGTGCCCCTTTATCTCTAGGGGCATCAAATTAGAAGAATTTATCAAAATCTACAAGCTACTCTTTTGGTTGTATATTGATTAAACAAATAACCCATGTGGCAAAAATGACTCCACTTACCATTCTGTGGTATCAGTCATGCCAGGTAGAATAGAATATTAATCATAAAATGTCAGAATCTGGAGGAACAAAATCTAATCCAATCATTATATGGACGAAAAAAGAAACCCAGAGGGGGGAATAGGATTTACTTAAAGTGACACAAAGTAATATAGAGAGAACTAAAATCCCAACCTGCTCATTCCTCATCCATGGGATTTTATAAAGGAGTTTATAAAGGGCTTTATAAATTTCATATATTTACAAATATGAAATAATATTTGTAAAATGCTTAACACTGTATCTGACACATGGTAAGTACTATATAAATTCCCATTCCTTTCTATCCTCCTCCCAACCTTTTCAACATCTCCCACCGTCTCCATTCTAAGTTGCATTATTTAAACTTAATTAGGGTTAGCTACAGCCATTTCAAAAAAGAAAAATATAGTAAGGAAACTATGTCATAAGTTCCAGGTCAAAGCCAGAATTAGAATCCTAGGTTTTCAGGGTAATTATGATTAAGTATTTTCCACAGAAATACAGAGAAAGCACAAGTCTAAAAGTGAGTCATCCATATGAGAACTTGCTTTGGGCTTCATCTGAACAGCTATGCAACTTGAGGATTTTATCTGATAAACAAACTTGCTGCAAGGTAAATGGTTCAACTCAAATATGTACTATGTGTTTTTGATGAAATTAATCACTATAGCATAAGAGCACAGGCTTCATGGAGTAGAGGTCATGTGGGTTTCAGCAAACGGCAAGTCAGTAGGAAGATGGAAATCTACTCCATTACTTCAAAGGGCAACGAGATAGTGATAGAACATGGAAGGGACCTTTGCCATCATCTTATCTACCCTCATATCTCACAGATGAGGAAATTCTCATGGGATCATCAAATGTTAGTACTAGAGCACTCTTTCCTCCATAGTCAGTAGTTTAAAGGTATGGATAGAGTGACTCGGAACTTTCACAACCTTAGAGGTCGTCTCTGATATCATTCAACCACCTCATTTTTATTAACTATATTCCCATGCAAAGTCCTGTGATATTTTCCACTCAATCTGTCAAGCAATTATCTTGGCAAATTCCTCTCTATGAATCTATCAGCCAAGCAATTCACATTTATTGATCACTTCTTAAGGACCAAGCACAAATGGGTACTCAAGAGGCTTGCAATCTAATGGGGATTACATGTGTAGAATTAACAAATACATGGATATAGAGTATAAGAAAGGAAATTTTAAAGAGGAAGACTTACAGCAAGGGTGACCAGGAAAGACCTCCTGAAAAAAGAGAATTTGAGCTGACCCTTGAAGGAAGTCCAGAATTCTAAGAATCTCCAGTAAGGAGAGAGAGCATTGCAGGCATGGGGGGAAACTGTGAAGGAAAGTGGGTCATGAAAATAAGGAATCACAAAATCTTAGAGCTACATGGTTTCTAAGAAATATATAACCCATGCCCTTCATTTTACTGAAACAAAGATGATAAAATGACTTGCCAAAAGCCCCTTAGCTACTTCTTAAAAGCTAGTACTCAAACCTAGGTCTCCTACTGCCAAGTCTAGTGCTCTGCTAACTTCTTTTCCCTCACAAAGACTGGAGAAACACTAAATGAGGTGAAAATCATAGATGAAGATTTGAGCAATCATTCCCTTGAATTCCTTTGTAGAGCTCTGGCTTTCATTATGGAGATGATTTTGAAAGCTTTTTTTCACTCTCCAAATGACATCAAGATTGTACTTCCACTACAAAAAGTTTTCTTTTTCTTTCTGCATTACCAATATTTGCCAGATAAGAGCTCTATAACCTTTTCAACTCCAAGACATACTCAGATGCTTAGAACATCAGACTTCAGCTCACAAGTCCCTGACAGCACTTCCCTGTCAGAACTACTTCTGCTTAGAAACATGAAAGAAAAACACCCACAACTAGAAATTTAAGTGATGTTTACACTGAGCAAATACTTTAAAGGAGCAAAATCCCCCCTCCTCCGCACCTCGGGCTTGCCCAAAGTTTAAGCCCTCTCCCTCTGACACAGAAGATTCTGTAGCCATGGACTCATTTTCTGTGCTCCTAAATAATGGTGCTGATGGATCTTTTGGACATTTCCTTCAGTTTAATTAAATTCATTCAAAGAAAATTAAATGCCAACAACAAACACAAGCACTTATTAAGCACCTATTGCATTCCAGATAGGCTGTGTTCTAAGGTCTGAGGTTAAAAATACAAAGATATACCATCTTGTCCTCAAGAAGTTTATATTCTCCAGAGGAGATTAGCAGTTGAGATAGTGTCCTTTACTCTCTACATTTTTAAGGGAATACAGTAAAACACTATTAATTGGGATAAGTGGAGTCAAGAAATCAAACTGCCCTTAAAAAAGTTATTTCATTGAATAAAATGCAATTTTCTGTATTATTAAATGTTAGTGTGTGTGTGTGTGTGTGTGTGTGTGTGTGTGTGTGGTTGTTAACCAACAAACCTCCCAGCATGGTCTGTACCTGGCACATAACTTAAAAAAATCTTCTTCATTATATGTCTGACTGACAATATTCCAAAATACAAATGAGTTGGGCTTACAAATGACAAAAACTTTCCCTATAAACTGAGTAAAATCCTACACAGGAAATAAAAGTGAATTTTTAAGGGAATAGGAGACTTTTAAGTTTTTCTGATAAAAAGACTAGAAATGAGAAGGAATTTTGAAATACAAAAAAAAAAAGAGACAAACCTAGAAAAGTACATCAATTTCAGCAATTATAAGGGTCTGTATGACAGAGTGAATAGATCACCAACCCTGTAGTCAGGAAGACCTGAATTTAAATCTGGCCTCAGTTACTTACTACCTATGTGACCTTGGGCAAGTCATGTAACCCTGTATGCCTCAGTTCCTCATCTGTAAAATGAGCTGGAGAAGGAAATGGCAAACCACTCCATATCTTTGTCAAGAAGACCCCAAATAGGTCATGGGGAGCCAACCTGTTGGAGTAAGCAGTAAATCCCCATACCTCTCCCATATTAATCTCCAAACAATGGTAAAATAGCACCACAAAACAAATTCTGGAACAGCAGAACCAGCAAAAAGATGGGGTGAAACAACCTTTGAGCCCAAGAAACTTGGAAAATCAGCAGGAAATGTCTATATCACTCAAGTAAAAGGAGAGCACAGTTGAGGACAGGAAGCATCCCAGCAAGCCAGCAGTAAACTCCACCTTAGCAAACCAGTGGCAGATCCTGAGCCCCAGTGAAGCAGAGCAAGCAAATGCCAACACCAGGACCCTCCCCACCAGGTGCCTCAGCATAGCCAAGAGAATGTAGACATTAACTCTTAGAACTTCCACTTGCTTTAGTGTAGTCAGTTCAAACAGGCAACCTCCAACAGTCAGACCTCCAGATGTGCTTCATGTGCATCACAGGGAAACACAGAAACATCCCCACAAGTTTCAGCATACCTAGGACCCCAGCTCAGCACCAGCTAAGCTACCAGACTCCTACAGCTTCCAGAAGCACCAGCCACCCCACCCACCCTACCCTTTCAGTGCAGCACCAGACACAAGGGTCTCCCTTGGGCCTAAGGGCAATATGAGTTCACCCCCTGGCATAAGAAATCTGAGACATTGCTTCTTCCACCCCAGGAACAAAGCTCAAATTCAAAATAAAGGGAAGGGGGCAAAAAAGATGAGTAAAAAACAACAATAATCTGACCGTAGAAAGTTATTATAGTGAAAAGGAAGATCAAGACACAAACTCAGAAGAAGATAACAATGTCAAAAGACCTGTAAATAAAACCCCAAAAGAAAACTTGGAGGTGGTCTCAAGCCCAGAAAGAACATACAGAAGAGCTCAAAAATGAACTTAAATATCA
Organism: Potorous gilbertii; assembly: GCA_028658325.1. Lineage (NCBI taxonomy): Eukaryota > Metazoa > Chordata > Mammalia > Diprotodontia > Potoroidae > Potorous > Potorous gilbertii. The sequence goes on from CM053770.1 coordinate 135,171,139, forward strand.
TATAAGAGAGGGAGAAGAAAAATTAGGAAAAGAAATGAGAGTGATGCAAGAGAATTATGAAAAATAAAAGTCAAAAGCTTGGAAAAAGAAAACTGCTTGAAAGGTAGAATTGGTCAAATGAAAAGAAGATACAAAAATCCAATAAAGAAAACTTCTTAAAAATACAATTAACCAAATAGAAAAGAAAGCACAAAAGCTAACTGAGGAAAGCAACTCCTTAAAAGTTAGAATTAGGCAAGTGGAAACTAACAACTCTAGGAGACATCAAGAATCAATCAAATTCAAAAAAATGAAAAAATAGAAGAAAATGTAAAATACCTCATGGGAAAAACAACTGACCTGGAAAATATATCCAGAAGAAATTATATCAGAATCATTACACTACTTGAAAGCCATAATGAAAAGGAGAACCTGGACAGCATCTTTCAAGAAATTATCAAGGAAAAGTGACCTGATATCCTGGAATCAGAGGGCAAAATAGGCATTTAAAGAATTCATGGATTACCTCAGGAAAGAGATCTCAAAATAAAAACTCCAAGGAACATTACAGCCAAATTCAGAAATATCAGATCAAGGCAAAAATACTGCAAGTACCCAGAAAGAAACAATTCAAATATTTTGGAGTCACAATCAGGATTATTCAGGACTTAGCAGCAGCAACATTATAAGAACAGAGGTCATGGAACATGATATTTCAGAAGGTAAAGGAGATAGGACTACAACCAAGAATTACTTACCCAGCAAAAATTAGCCTAATACATCTGGGGGAGGGAAATCATCATTCAATAAAATAAAAGGATTTAAAGCTTCTATAGGAAGACCAGAATTTAACCAAAAATTTGATCTCCAATATCAAGATCCAAGAGAAAAATCAGTAGGTAAAAAGGGAAAAGAAAACTTAAGGCATTTAATAGAAGTAAACTGTTTATATCCCTATATGGTAATACTAGTAACTGTTAAAATTAATAGTATAGCTACAAAGAATCTATACAGACAGAGGGTACAGGTATAAAGTGAATTTGAGGGAATGGCATAAAAAATAATTGAGGGTTGAGAAAGAGGAATACACTAGGTGAAGAAGGAAGGGAGAGGTAAATTTGGGTAAGTTATTTCACATGACAAGTCATGAAACTTATCAGATTGAGTAACATGACTAAACTGAAAGATGATAAATGTTGGAGAATATGTGGGAGAGCTGGAACATTAATTTTTTGTTGGTGGAGCTCTGAACTGATCCAACCATTCTGGAGAGCAATTTGGAACTAAGCCCAAAGGGCCACAAAAATGTGCATCCCCTTAGACCCAACAAAAAGAGATCATTAAAATGTACAAAAATATTTATAGCAGCTCTCTTTGTGGTGGCCATGAACTGGAAATCTAGGGTAATACCTATCAACTGGGGAATTGCTGAACAAGTTGTGGTATTTGAATGTAATGGAATACTATTATACTGTAAGAAATGACGAACAAGAAAACTTCAGAGAGGCCTAGACAGAATTATATGAATTGATACTGAGTGAAAGAAGCAGAACCAAAAGATCATTGTACACAGTAACAGCCACAGTGTGTGAAGACTATTTCTGATAGACTTAGCCCTTCGCAGCAACGGAAGGACCTAAAATACTCTTAAAGGACTCTTGAGACAAAATGCCATCCATATGCAGAGAAAGAACTATGAAATCAGAATGAAGAATGAAGCAGTATTTTTTCTCTTGTGTCATGTTTTGTTTTACTTTGTTTTTTTCTCATGGATTCTCCCATTCATTTTAATTCTTCTATGCAACATGACATGTGAAAATATGGTTAATAAGAATATATGTGTAGAACACATATAAAATTGAATGCCATCTTGGGGTGGGAGGAGTGAGGAAGGGGGTAAAAAAACTAAACATTATGGAAGTGATTGTAGAAAACGAAAAACAAATAAATTAATTTTTAAAAAATAAATAAATAAATTTTTTTTAAAGTCATGAAACCTATTACAGCAGAGAAGATGGGAGGACAGGCAAAGAAGGAGTCTCACCAAATTCCTTTTATGACACAAACATGGTGCTGATACCTAAACCAGGAAGAGTTAAAACAGAGAAAGAAAATTATAGATCAATTTTCCTAATGAATATCAATCCAATACTTTTGAACAAAATACTTGCAAAGCAATTACAGTAATATATCACAAGGATTATACATTATGACCATGTAAAATTTTTACCAGGAATTCAGGACTGGTATAATTTAGTAAAACAATAAACATGATTGATCATATCAGTAACAAAACTAACAGAAACCATGATTATCTTAATAGATGCTAAAAAGTTTTTTTGATAAAATACAGCACCAATTCCTATTTTAAAAAAAACACTGGAGAGCATAGGAATAAAAGAAATACTTCTTAAAATGTTAAGCTATATATCTATCTAAAACCATCAGCAAGCATTGTATCTAATCAGGATAAGTTTTCTAGCTTATCTAGGCTTCTGCCTTCTCAATAAGATCATAGCTGAAGCAAAGATGACCACTATCACCAATATTATTCAACATAGGACTAGAAATGTTATCTATGGCAACAAGAGAAGAAAAAGAAATAGAAGAATTAGAACAGGCAATTCAGAAACAAAACTATCATTCTTTGCAGATGATTTGATGGTATACATCTGAGAACACTAGAGAATCAACTAAAAAATACTTGAAATAATTAACACGTTTAGCAAAGTTGCCATATATAAGATAAAACTACAAAAACTATCAGCATATCTTTATATGACCAACAAAACTCAGTAGCAAAGGAGAAAAGAAATCCCATTCAAAATAATGTAAACAATATAAAATATTTGGGAGTCTACCTGCCAAGACAAACCCAGGAACTATATGTATACAATTATGAAATATTTTTCATACAAATAAAGTCAAATCTAAACATTTGGAAAAAATATCAGTTGCTTATGTAGGCTGAACTAATATAGTAAAATGACAATTCTGCCTAAATTAATTTACTTATTCAGTGCCATACCAATCAAATTACCAAAAAATTATTTTATTCATCTAGAAAAAATTAGAACAAAATTCACTTGAAAGAACAAAAGGTCATGATTCTCCAGGGAAATAATGGGAAAAAATAAAAAGGAAGGTGGCCCAGCAATACCAGATCTCAAAATATATTACAAAGCAATAATCATCAAAACTACCTGGTACTAACTAAGAAATAGAGTGGTAGATCAGTGGAATAGATTAGGTACAGAAGACACAATAGTCAAAGATAAAAATAACCTAATGTTTGACAAACCCAAAATCAGTCTCCAGGATTAGAACTCCATATTTGATGAAAACTCCTGGAAAAACTGGAAAGCAATATGGCATAGATTGGATAAAGATCAACATCTCACACCATACAACAAGATAAGGTGAAAATGGGTGTATAATTTAGACAGGGTAACACCATAATAAGCAAATTAAAAGAGCAAGGAATAGTCTTTCTGTAAGCTCTATGGGCAAGGGAAGAATTAATAACCAAACAAGAGATAGGGAGCATTATGAAATGTAAAATTGATAATTTTGATTATATTAAAATAGCCTTCTGTACAAACAAAACCAATGCAACCAAGATTAGAAGGAAAGCAAAAAGCTGGGAAATGATCTTTAGAGAAAGTTTCTCTGATAAAGGTCCTATTTTTAAATATATAGAGAACTGAATCAAAGTTATTTTCCAATTTCCCAAATGATAAATGTTCAAAGGATATAAACAGGCAGCTTTCAAATGAAGAATCAAAGCTATCTACAGGCAAATAAAGAAGGATTCTACAGGGGCAGAGCCAAGATGGCAAAGTAGATAGAAGCATATATTCTAGCTCTTCCCCCACAGCCCATAAAATACCTGTAAACAATGACTCACAGCAAATTCTAGAGCAGCAGAAGCCACAGAATGACAGAGTGGAGGAGACTTCCAGCCCAGGGTGACCTGGAAGGCCCATGGAAAAGGTCTGTCACACCAGAAGTGGAGTAGAGCCCAGCCCAGGCTTGACTATGCAGGGCGGGGGGAGGACAAGATCAGGCCTTGGGGGTAGAATCCCCAGAGACAGCAGCAGCCATGATTCACAGATCCCTCAACCAACAGGCACCAAAGGTCAGTGATGGAGCTTCTTCAGTTGACTGAGAAGGGAGCAAGGTCCCCCCAGTAGCTCTGGCCCCAGGAGGCAGCAGCAGAGGCCTCAGCAGGTGGCAGCTCCCACAGCAGGCAGCAGCTGCCATCCATTGCTGAAGGCCTCATCATAAAACCCCTGGGGGAATTGAGCAGCTGATATGAACCTCAGCTATGAGTTCTGGCACCAGAACTGGAAGTGTGGCAGTTGTGGAGAGGAAATTCTACTACTCGCAGATTCTGAGCACAAAAGTTTCTTGTTGCTCCCAGATCAGTGTGCAGGCTTGATTTGTGCCACCTTGGAGGAATTGAGATCTTACTGAGTATACCTTACCCTTGACAAAGAACCCAAAAGTCAAGTAACTAGTTGGGAAAATGCCCAAAAAAGGGAGAAAAATATGGCTATAGAAGGTTACATTCTTGGTGAACAGGTATCTTCTCCCATACTTTCATAAGAGGAAGAACAATGCTTACCACCAGGGAAAAAGATAGAAGTCAAGGCTTCTGTATCCCAAACATCCAAAATAAATATTAAATGATCTCAGGCCATGGAAGAGCTCAAAAAGATTTTGAAAATCAAGTAAGAGAGGTAAGGGGAAATTGGGAAGAAAAATGAGAGAGATGTAAGAATATCATGAAAAGCTGGTCCACACCTTGCTAAAGGAGACCCAAAAAAATGCTAAAGAAAATAACTCCTTCAAAAATAGGCTAACTCAATTGGCAAAAGAGGTTCAAAAAGCCAATGAGGAGAAAAATGCTTTAGAAAGCAGAATTAGCCAAATGGAAAAGGAGGTTCAAAAGCTCACTGAAAAAAATAGTTCTTTAAAAATTAGAATGGAACAGATGGAAGCTAATGATTTTATAAGAAACCAAGAAATCATGAAACAAAACCAAAAGAATGAAAAAAAATGGAAGATAATGTGAAACACCTCATTGGAAAAATAACTGACCTGGAAAATAGATCCAGGAGAGATAATTTGAAATTTATGGGACTACCTGAAAGTCATTTTCAAAAAAAGAGCCTAGACATCATCTTTCATGAAATTATCAAGGAAAACTGCCCTGATATTTTAAAACCAGAGAGCAAAATAAATATTGAAAGACTCCACTGATTACCTCCTGAAAGTGATCCAAAAAGAAAAACTCCTAGGAACATGGTAGCCAAATTTCAGAGTTACCAGATCAAGGAGAAAATTTTCAAGTAGCTGGAAAGAAACAATTCATGTATTGTAGAAATATAATCAGGAGAACACAGCATCTAACATCTCCTACATTAAGGGATCAAAGGACATGGAATATGATGATCCAGAAGTCAAAGGAACTAAGATTAAAACCAAGAATCACCTACCCAGCAAAACTGAGTAAATAATACTTCAAGGGAAAAAATGGTCTTTCAATGAAATACAGGACTTTCAAGCATTCCTGATGAAAAGACCAGAGCTGAAAAGAAAATTTGACTTTCAAACACAAGAATCAAGAGAAACATGAAAAGGTAAACAGCAAAGAGAAATCATAAGGGACTTACTAAAGTTGAACTGTTTACATTCCTACATGGAAAGAAAATAATTCTAACTCTTGAAATTTTTCTCAGTATCTGGGTAGTTGGTGGGATTACACACACACACACACACACACACACACACACACACACAGAAAAAGAGAGAAAGAGAGAGAGAAAGCGCCCAGGATGAGTTGAATAGGAAAGGATCATATCTAAATAAATAAAATTAAGGAGTGAGAGAGGAATATATCAGGAGGAGAAAGGGAGAAATGGAATGGGGCAAATTATCTCTCAAAAAAGAGGCAAGAAAAGCCTTTTCAATGGAGGGGAAAAAGTGGGGAGGTGAGAGGGAAAAAGTCAATCATACTCATCACATTTGGCTCAAGGAAGGAATAACATGCACTCAATTTGGTATGAAAACCAATCTTATAATACAGGAAAGTAGGGGAGAAAGAGATAAACAGGATATGAGGGGGGGGGATGATGGAAGGGAGGGTAAATGGGAGGAGGGAGCAATTAGAAGTAAACACTCTTGGGGAGGGCCAAGGTCAAAAGAGAGAATAAAAGAAAGGGGGGGCAGGATAGGATGGAGGAAAATATAATTAGTCTTATACAACATGACTATTATGGAAGACATTTGCAAAACTACACATATATAGCCTATATTGAATTGCTTCCTTCTCAGTGGGGATGGGTGGGGAGGAAGGAAGGAAGAGAAGTTGGAACCCAAAGTTTTAGGAACAAATTTTGAGTATTGTTCCTGCATACAACTGAGAAATAAGAAATACAGGTAATGGGGTATAGAAATTTATCTTGCCCTACAGGACAAAAGAGAAGATGGGGATAAGGGAAGGGAGGGATGTTAGAAAGGAAGGAAGATTGGTGGAAGGGGTAATCAGAATGTTTGGTGTTTTGGGGTGGGGCAGGGGAGAGATGGGGAGAAAATTTGGAACTCAAAATTTTGTGGAAATGAATGTTGAAAACTTAAAATAAATTAATAATTTTGAAAAAAGAAGTGCTCTGAATCACTTTTGATTAGAGAAATGCAAATTAAAACAACTCTGAGTTACCACCTCACACCTATCAGGTTGGCTAATAAGACAAAAAAAGAAAAAGGAAATGATAAATGTTGGAGAGGATGAGGGAAAATTGGGATGTTACTACACTGTTTGTGCAGTTATGAACTGATCCAACCATTCTGTAGAGCAATTTGGAACTATGCCCACAGGGCATTTTCCTTTCATCCAGCAATACCACTACTGGGTCTGTATCTCAAAGAGTTCATAAAAGAAGGGAAAGGACCTACATGTGCAAAAATATTTATAGCAGCCCTTTCTTTTCATGGCAAAATACTGAAAATTGAGGGGATGCCCACCAATTGGGAATGGCTGAACCAGGTGTGGTAAATGAATGTAATGGAGTACTATTGTGCAGTAAGAAATGATGAACAAATAGATTTCAGAGAAATCTAGAAAGACTTGTATGAACTACTGGAAAATGAAATGAGCAGGACAAGGAAAACACTGTACACAGTACCAGCAACATTGTGTAGTGAATAATTCAGTTCTTCTTAGCAACACAATGATCCAAGACAAATATGAAGGACTTATGACACCTTTAAAAAAAGACCAACCCAAATGGTAAAAGATGTTCAAAAAGTCAATGAGGAGAAGAATGCTTTAAAAAGCAGAATTTGCCAAATGGAAAAAGGAGGTTCAAAAGCTCACTGAACAAAATGGTTCTTTAAAAATTGTTTTACCTTTCAACTGAAAATTAAGATATACAGGCAAAGGAGTATAGAAATCTATTTTGCCCTACAGGAAAATAGAGGGGAAAGGGGATGGAAGAAGGGTGGGTAAGAGAAGGGAGGAAGGGATGGATGGGGTGCATGTTGTCCTGGGGTGGAAGTGAGGAGAGATGGGAAGAAAATTTTGAATTCAAATTCTTGTGGAAGTGAATGTTGAGAACTGAAAATAAACAAATTATATATTTAACAAAAATTGTTTTGAAATGTAATTTTAAAAAATACAATAAAATATAGTGTTACAAAGAGTCAGAAATGTCTAGGTGACTAAATAATAATAACAAAAGGGCCTGGTCGGTGTCGACATTAAAATAGGGGGAAAGAAACAAGTGTACATTCGGATTGTTAAAGTCTTCAAAGAGTATTGAGAGAGTTAAATAAAAAGAAAATACAGGAGCTAGGATGGATTGGTTCTTTTCTGAGGGTTTTAAGAAGGGAAAGAAATGGGAGAGTAAGATGAATACTAATGTAAAAACAAGGAAGAAGGGGAGTGGAGTAGAACTTGAAATTTCCCATAAATGGGGTATGTGACAAGAAGATTATACAAATATTGAGGAAGGAATTAGTGGGGAAATGAACATCAGATTAACCTCAGTATTATCTAGACCAAATAGAGGAAGGTTGAACACACAAAAACATTCCTTTTCAGGGGGTGGGGGTGGTTGTAGAAATACATCAAAATTAGCAGATAAACAAATTGGTATTGGGAGGTAGGGTAGAGGGAAAAATAATGCCAGGGAGAGAACAGTCACAAGCAAAAAGAATTTCCTGATCCTGAAGGAAGGGTGAGAAGGAGAGGAGAGCAGAGGAGGGGAGGAGAGAGAGCGTAAGGAAGGGAAGACAAGGGAGGGGAGGGGAAAGAAAATTGGAATCTAAGGAAAATGTCCATCAATTGGGGGATGACAGAGAAAAGAGACTTTTCACGTTTTGACTTTAACACATAGTTTCAGATATTTTTTTCAGGGAAAGTTCCCTTAAGAGAAAGACTGAGAAGAAATTGCTACATAGAGGAGAGGTACTTCAATAATGTTGTTATCTCCAGCTTAAGACTAAAGACTTCAGGAAATTTCTCCTTGGAATAAGATCTTGGACTCTCTTGGTTGAGCTGAAATATCTTGCTTCCAATAAGAGAACTCATCCACTCTATTACAAAGGGGTTGTTGATCTGGGTAGGTAGAGTGAGTATTCATAGAAGGAATTCTCTATGACAGTGAAAACAGAAGTCAAGAGACCAAGAGAGACAGAGACAGAAACAAAGAGAGAAGGAGGAGGAGGAGGAGGAGGAGACAGAAGAGTGGAGGGCATAATGAGGCAGCAGAGAGGAGAAGAAAAAGAAAAGAGAAAAACAAAGAAAAGATGCAAAAAGAAAAGAAGTTGAGGCAACATTACAGCTATTAGACATCTTTATTCTCAGGTTAAATGCTGTGCTACATTGACTCATTGTCTGCTTTCCCCCTTTAGTTCTGGGGGAAATCAGTAACAGAGCACTGTATTGTATAGTATTTACTGACATCTTACTAACCATCCATGACAGTCACCTTGTATGTAGAACATTTCTTTTTAAAGAAAAAATAACTGAGGTTTTCAGGTGTGTGTGTGTGTGTGTGTGTGTGTGTGTGTGTGTGTGTGTCTGTGTGTGTGTTTGTCAACAGAATTAGAAATCAGGGGACCTGGTTTATTATATTGTACAAAATATTTCAGAACCCATTACACTGCCTACATGTTATCATCAATTCAATAATTCTTCTCCCTCCCTGGCCCTTTCTGCAGCCTGGCAGGTTATCATCTCTGCATGCTCTGTGCTTTAGATTCACTCATTGCTGGAGCACAAGGGAATCTTGCAGCAACCAAGCAGGGCATTCCTTCCATCTGTATTTAACAGTTAATTGCAAACCTGTTCCTTGAAGTAGTGCCACAATTCCCTGCTCCACTGAAAAGTCTTTGATATCAGCCTACTGCTCTTGGAAAGATTACAACTTGTGCAGTCAGATTCTTCTGGTCAGATGTGCCCAAGAACATGAAATATGAAGACAAAATTGCTTTCGGTTGGTGCCGCATGCGAGCCCAACACACCTCTCAATTGCTATGTTAATATGCTTTAAACCAGTACAAACCTGTTTAGGAGACTTTTGGGGTAGGCCAAAAATTCCTGAGGAGCCTGTGTACCCTTTCAGAAGGAATCCCCAACCTTCTTGGCTCTAAAGTTGCTGGCAGCCCCTGTCGAAAGGCAACTCAACTACTGCTATTTCCCAAGAAGGTAATTCTGGACTTTGTTCCATTAGGAAGATGCTACTTTGGCACATTCAGAATTGGATGTGAGAGGTGACTTGGTGTTGTGGAGAAAGCCTGGGACCTAGAGTCAGGAAGGGACTCGTTCCAATTCCCCTTCAAAGTAACCCTGAGCAAGTCACTTAAATTCAATTTCTTCATCAAAAAAATAGAGACAATAATAGAATCTCCCTCATGGGGTTGCTGCAAGGATTAGAGGAGATAACATATAGAAAGCATTTGGTGAAACTTAAAGAGCCCTATAAAAAATGAGCTATTGTTGTTATATATTCTTTGCATCACTTCACCAAGATAGGATCAAGTTCTTAGCATAATGCTTGCTCGATAATAGATATTTAGTAAACGTTTTATTGCCTTCCCTCTTTCTTCCCCCTTCCCAAGACCAAGAAGCTCACGCACTCTTCTTGTAACCAATGACACACATCTATGAGAAAGCTCACTCCGGTTAAGCACAGTGCTTAACCATGAAGTGACTGTCCTCTTACCCATGCTTTCAGATGACTATTTTGACCTCATTACTTCATGTACTGATGAAACAAAACACGAAGCCATAATAATATTAGCTAGCATTTATAAAATGCGTAATATGTGCCAGGCACTGTGCTAAGCACTTTAAAATCATCTAATGTGATCCTCACAACAACCCTGGGAGATAGGTCTCTTTATTATTCCAATTTTATAGATGAAAAAACTGAGGCAAACCAGTTAAGTGACTTGTCTAGGTTTACACAGTTAGTAAGAGTCTGAGATAGAATCTGAACTCAGGTCTTCCTGATTCCAGGCGTAGTGCTCTATGCACTATGGCACCCCCTAACTGCCCCCTGACAGTGATAATTCAAAAATGTGTGTGTGTGTGTGTGTGTGTGTGTGTGTGTGTGTGTGTGTGTGTGCTGCCAAAGAAGATCATGCCATCAGAGAAATAATGATGTGACTTGCATTTGACTTTGTTTTGAGTGAGGGAGGACTGTGCAGGTCACCAGGCCCACTTCTCCTCCAGAGGCATCTGAATCTAGTGACCAGATATTCATCAGGATGACTGGAGATGACCCAGGATGAGGCAAATGGGGTTAAGTGACTTACCCAAGGTCACATAGCTAGTGAGTGTCAAGTGTGTGAAGTAAGATCTTGTAGAAACTATGAAATACGAACAAAAGAGTCAAGAGAAACATAAAAAGGTGAACATGAGTAAGCAATCATAAGGGATTAAACAAGTATAAGCTGTTTATATTTTAATATGGAGAGATGACACATGTCTCCTCAAAATCCTATCATCATCAGAAGTCATACAGGGAGACAAAGAGTTTGGGAATGGTTTTGCAACATTTTGATGATATTAAAAGAACAGAAAGTAAGAGAAAGAAGAATGCACTAGTGAGGGAAAGGGAGAAGCAGGATGGGGTTAATTATCTCTCCTAATGAGGGGTGCACAAGTAGAAGACCACGGACACCAACAAAAAGGAAGGGGTGGGGGGAGTGTGGGGCATTTGAAAATTATTCTCATCTGAACTAGTCAGAGGAAAGAAGAACCCACACATACTCATACATACACACAGAGTTGAGCATGCGATACATTTCATTCAACAAGAAAACAAAGAAAAGGGGGAAACAGTCAAGGAAGCAATCAGAGGACAGGTAGATTAAGGAATGAATTAGTCCTAAGCAAAGCATATTCTACCTTAGGAGGATGGATCTCAAAGAAGGGTCTAAAAGTAAAGGAAGAAAAAATAAGAACCTATGATTTGCCTCTGAATGAGAGAAAGAAAAGGAAGCAGAGGAACAGAAACAGATTTTACCAAACACAGCACTGGTGCTGCGCAAACTCCTCTCTCATCAATCTCTTCTTCTTTATAAAGAAAGTTAGGAAACAAAGAAAAGGAAAAGAGTAGATGGGAGAAAATACACAATTAATTATCATAATTGTGAATGCATGAAAAAATACCTATTTTGTGAAGGAACTGAGATAATTATCAGTTTTTTACCTAAAACTAAAACAGTTTATACTTTTCTCTACTTCACATTTTACCGTTCCATTTGATGTTAGTGAAATCTATACTCTGTTTCTTGATGCCTTTACTTGCTCAATCAATGGCTACTACTTATGTCAAAATAGTCTCAATGCAATCTGTTTTGTGACTCCAGAAAGACATCACACAGAAATAAAAACTTATTACCAGAAAAAAAAATAAGGGAAAAGTTCATTTTTCCTTGAACTATTTAAACAATTGTACAAGTAAGTCCAATTTCTGCAACTTTTAGGTGTGTATATCGAAATATTTCTGCAACAGTTCATTGACCACACAATCTCTGTTATCTCCAACAGATTTTACCATGTACTAGACTATAAATTCCTGATTTACAAAGAAGGAATCATATCCCATCCTATCTTTACCTCTACCTTGTGAAGATACCTAATAAAAGTTTACTCAAGGAAAGAATTATTGTCATTAAACAGATAAGCAAACCAATGACATTCAAGTTAAAAGTTTTATATTTTTCCCCCATGGCCACCAAACAAGTTAGTGACAGATCTGAGAGAGGAAGGAAAAATGTCTATCTGATATCATCATTACAGCACTTTTCATCTTCAAAGCACTCTTCAAACTAATTAAACTCACAAGTTCTGGCTCTTAAGCTCTAGTCAGAAGACCACATATCTACTATTCATCATCATTAAACTAAAGAATAATGTTTCTAATGACTACAACCTAAATTACAACACTTTTGAAAGTATCTTCCTTATCTACCTTATGACATAATTCAGCAAGATCTCCATCAGCAAAATATCCAAATGATAGTCTTCCATTTGACTAATTATTCTTTTTTAGTTGCATACAAAACACTTTAAAATGTGATTTTCACTTCTATTTGCAATTAATTACACTGATTGAGGTATTTGGGGTGTTCAGGGAAGACTAACATCCCTGGTTTGCCATGTCCATTTCAGGCCCACTCATCTACCTTTGTATCCACTTGGTACCCAACTGTCACCTATGGTTCCAAGAAGCTGTAGAATGCATAGCAGCGACACCCTAGTAAAATCATCTAAGCAAATGGGTTAAAGAATGTTGAGGGTAGCTAAAAGATTATGAACCTAATGTAGGTGGGTTAGGGGGATGTCTACCCCAAGTATGTGAAAACTTGCCTCAGCACAATAGGCAAATAAGAAGAATTTGTTCCAATAGCCATGAAGGGAACTGAGGAAGGTGGTATGGAGCATTTAGAGCTTGACCAGACATTGAAGATGCCATTGAAGATGCATCCCTGACCATTGCCAGTCATCTTGACTTTTGTCTGGGTTTCAATGACTCTACAAGAGAGAGTGAGACTGACAACTTTGTGCAACTCTGCCTCACTTAAATCCAATGATGAGTAAGTCAAGGTTTCATCCCATGAGGTCCCTGATCCTCTTCAAAAATGAAAGATGAACAACAATTATGTTGACTAGAACAACTATTTCATAAGCCAAGAAAACATAATTACTGCATTTTATTTTCACAAAATATTTTAAAATCATTCATTCTAACCAATTACTATTAACAATTTGTGAGATATATGAAAAACAACACAATGTAGCCAGAAAACAAAACCCTCCAAACTCACAGTTTAGCATCCTGGGTTCTAGCCACAGTTCTGCAAGAAAATCATGATTTGATCTCACCTTTTCTCTTTGGTCCCCTGTTTCCTTATGGGAAGAATGGTTTCATTAATCTCAGACATTTATTCTAGCTTCAAAGGCTATAATAGGCTTGAAGACATGTAGGGATTTTCTCTTCTTTTGCTACCCTCTTCCTTTCTCCTGCTACAAGTAAAATGTCTTTTTGCTTTTATAATCCCAGTATCTGACAATACTGGATGCTCAATAAATGTCTGTTAAATGACTGAGGTCAGGCAACAAGCACTTATTGTCTACTATCTGCCAGACACTGTGCTAAACATTTAAAAAAATACTAACTCATTTGATCCTGACCACAACCTTGGGAGGTAGGTGCTATCATTATCCCCATTTTATAGTTGAGAAAAATGAGGTTAAGTGACTTGCCCAGGGTCATATAGCTAAAAACTGTCTAAAGTTGGATTTGAACTCAGGTCTTCCTGATTCTAGACCCAACACTTTATCCATTGAGTCACATAACTGTCAAGAAATGAATAAAGTGACCTACAACTACCAAGACCCTGCTCTCTATTTATCTCTGTGCTATGTGTCCTGCCTCCCCATCACCTTTCCAGCTCCCTCTGAGGAATCCCATGCTCCATTTGGTGAGAGTTCTCCATAAAATCCCCTGCTTCCTCTCCATCTCTAGGTTTAGGGATGATGATCAAATTAATGCTATCTTTTCTGGACGGAATGAGTTAAGCAGTTTCCCTGCGGCTCCATTCACCATTCTGATGACTTCCCAATCTAAAATTCTCCTCCCTGTTCTGCCTTCATCTGTTACAGGGAAGAGACTTTTACTTATTTATTTATTTCGTATTTACATCCCCAGCACTTAGCTCATAGTACCTGGAACATAGTACATACTTAAGTGAATTTTCATTCATTTGTTCATTCATGGAGAACTTGAGAAGGTAAGAAAATGGAACTAAGGGCTAGTACCAGCTGCTTGGTTAAGACATGGCATATATAAGCAAAGGCTGGGCCTATTCAGTAAGGAAGACAGACCAGTGTTATAGGTAATTAACTGAATGAATGATTGAACACATGAATGAATTCAAAAATATTTTTAAGTGCTAAGCGCTCAAGTTATAAAAACAAAAAAGAAAGTTGCACTCAATCCAGGCTCAGAACAGTCATGCTATGAAACCCCAATGGAAGGAAACAAGTGTTTCTCTCTCTCTCCTCCCCCATATCATCTAGTAATAGAACTACTTACCCAGCAGGACACACCTCACCCAACAATTAAAGAGTCAGTCTTAGGGAATTTGAGGCACAGTTTAGAAATCAGAGACATTCTCCAGACAGAAAAGAAATACAGAAGGGCAATCACATGAGGCTAGAAGTGGCTTCACAGACTAAGAACTCTGATAGCAAAGGAAACTAGCTGTGGACTCAAGAGAAAGCTAGCCCTGGCAACCCAGAGTCAAGATGCAGAGAGGATCAGGCCCTGGGATCTCAGATGAGCAACCCTGCAAACTCTCGCCTCCCCACCACCCCCAGGAAAAGGCAGCACTCCAGAGGAGAGAAAACATGTGAAGCCCCAGCAGTCCCAGGGGAGCGATTACCTTCATGTGTCACAACTATGAATGGGAAGCTTGGGCCAGTCTGTCCTGCATCCCAGGTATATTAGGGGAATGAATCATAGTTAACTGTTTTTATTCTGCTATTTGAGTCAATATCTCACTATGAACTAATTGCATCTACTGGCTGATTGTTGAAAGGAAGTGTACTAAAATAAGTGGGTTAGCCCTCGGATAGATGCACAAAATAATCCAGAACTTAAGGCAGTATCCTCAGCTGGGGCCCTAACATGCCATTGTTTTTTAAATACTGAGTGTACTGGGAGGAATGCTACATAAGTACATGGAAAATAGGTATTAAAATACAGAGGTTAATGCCATCAGAAGCAGGGAGAGGAGAGAGGAAAGAGGACCAGGGAAGACTTCATGTAGAAAGTGGCATTTGCATTGAGTTTTGAAGGAATGAGGATAAGAGGCAGAAAAGAGGAAGGAATGCATTCCAGATCTTGGGATTTATAAAAGCTAAGGATGGAGATTTGAAATTCAGTGCTATATAGCGGAACATGGAGAATGCTGGCTAGACCACAGGATAAGCGAAGAGGTGGGATGTAGAGGAATATAGAGGAAAGATGCAGCCAGGTTGTGAAAGGTTTTAAAAGGCAAACATAGACATTTATATTAGATCCTAAAAGTAAGAGGAAACTATTGAGGCTTATAGAGTGGGTTTGTAACATAATCAGTTCTGCACTTTGGGAAAATTGCCTTGGCAGATATGTGGAGGACAGATTCAAGTGGGGGAAGATGGGAGGTAGGAATTTGGATTAGCAAGCGGTTGCAATTAGTTATTGTTGTTCAGTAGTTTTCAGTCATATTTGACTCTTTGTGACCCCCATTTAGAGTTTTCTTGGCAAAGATAAAGAAATTGTTTGCCATTTCCTTCTTCAGCTCATTTTACAGATGAGAAAACTGAGGCAACCAAGGTTAAGCGACTTGCTCAGGGTCACACGGAGAGTAAGTGTCTGAGGCCAGATTTGAACTTGGGCAGATGAGGCTTCCTGACTCCAGGCTCAGCACTCTATTCACTGTACCCCCAGGGAAAAGGTGATGAGGACCTTAACTAAAGTGGTGGCTATCGAAGTGAAGATAAGGGTACAGACACAACAGTGCCTACAACAATATATGCTGCAGAGGTAGAAGCAGTATTTGGCAACTGATTCGACATGTGAGATAAGAGTGAGGAGTTATGTGTGAGGAAGATGGTGGGATGGTTTAGGACCCAAGTGATTTACTCTTGTTGATAATATGTTTTCTCTCTTCAACATAGTTTGCATCTTCTTCCAATTTTGCAGGCTGGGATGAGTTCAAAAATTTGTTAGAGTCATACACTAAGAGACTACAAGATTCAACATAATAGCTGTTTAATCATAAGATTGGCAAGCCAGCTTACCTGAAGCAGCAAGACACCCTGAAAGAGATACAGGAGGTTGCATGTTATAGGTGAGTCAAACCATCATCACCACCTTCACAATCATCTGCCCCTAGATATCAATGGAAATAGTCCAGGGCTCTGAAACCAGAGTCCTGGGGAAAACAATGCACTCAAGATCACCAGCCCCACTTCTAAGTTGGCCCCTACAGCCATCAATGAGGGGATGGATGAGGGGCCATGCTTATCCACAAGACCTTATTCACCATCACCAAAACCACTCTCCACAGATGGATGGGTAAGTCCAACAACTCAAGGAATACAGCGTCTCCTAGACCACTGGTCTTGGTTCCAGGCTCACCTTACAGCCATCATCCTAGGAACCACTCCTATAAAGATATAAATTGCAACTACCTCTGTAGACACTGAAGCCATCCCACCTCCTCAACAACCACACTGGACATAAGTCAGTAAGCATTTATTATTTTTAAATTTAATTTACTTTATTCTGAACTTAAAAAATAAAACAAGCATTTCCATAACAGTAGAACAGGAAAAATAAAGATTGTACATGAACCAGCAAATCTATTATGTCAAGTTGTTATTCCTTTTAAATATATAATAAAGTAGTCATGTAACTTTCTCTTTTTTCCTTTTTTTATTCCCTCCCCCCGCCCTAGAAAAGACTGCCATTAGATATAAACATGTGTATATACACACACACACACACACACATACACACACACAAAACTATTCTCTGCATACTTCTATTTATCAATTCTTTCTCTGGATTCAGATAGTCTTCCTTCATACATCTTTAGGCATTTGTCAAAATAACTAAGTCACTCAAAGTCATTTTTAAAACAATATTGCAGTTACTGTATACAGCATTGTCTTGGTTCTCATTTCAGTCTTCATTATTTCATTCATCTATCCATGTTTTTCTAAGACAATCAAAATCATTGTTTCTTATAGCATAATCATATTCTGTCATGATCATATATTACAATTTGTCCAGCTATTCCCCAATGACTGGTATCCATGCAATTTCTACTTGTTTGTCACTACAAAGAGAGATGCTACAAATATTTTAGAAAACATAGGTTCTTTTCCTTTTTCCCATATCATCTTGGGAAACAGTAGTCGTATTTCTGAGTCAAAGAGTATATGTAGTTTAATAACTCTTTGGACATAACTTCAGATTGCTCTCCAAAGTAGTTGAATCAGTTCAAAGTTTTACCAGCAGTGAATTGGTGTCTCAATTTTACCATATCCCCTTGAATTTTAGTCACTCTCCCCTTCAATGATTTTAGTCAATCTGATATCTGTAAAATGATATCTTAAGGTTCTTTTAATTTGTATTTCTCTAATCAAAAATGATTTAGAGCATTTTATGATGATAAATTGTTTTGATTTTTCATCAGAAAACTGCCTACTCATATCCTTTGACCATTTACCATTTGGAAAGTAAGCATTTACTAAGCACTTACTATATGTGCTGCACTGAGTTAAGCACTAGGGATACAAATATAAATAAAAAGAAAGTCCCTGCCACAACAAGCTTATATTCTAATGCTGAAAAGAAAAGAAAGCCCTGGATACCAATCATCAACAAATAAACATTTATTAAGGACCCTTTGCCAGGCATTGTGCCAAGAGGTGGGGCTACAAAGAAAAACAAAAGACAGCTCCTAACTTCAAGGAGTTCACAGACTAATGAGGAAGACAACAGGTATAATATTATCTACAGATAAGCTAAATACAGGATAAATTTGAGATAAGCAACAAAGGGAAAACATTAACATTAAAGGGGATAAGGAAAAGTTTCCTGAAAAAGGTCAGATTTTAGCTAAGATTTAAAGGAAGCCAAGTCCTTGGCTGTCAAGTAGTTTATCATCAGAGACAGATAGGATTATAACATGCTTAGCATAGTACTTTGCAAATAGAAAGCACTTAATAAATATTTTTCATTCATTCTGACATCTGAGACTGGCAAAAAAATATCTTTGTAGAGACAGATTTCAATTATTCAAAGATATATGGGTTGAGATAAAGAATGAAGGGTTAAAGATTAAAGAAAGCGAAGCCAAAGAGCAACATATACAGTAACAGTAACTGTAAATTAAGACAACTTGCAATAGGCAACAAGATTTGTTCTAAAGAGGCCAGGCAATGTTGCTACTAGCTTATTAAAAGGTAATACCCAGTTTTCCTTTCTATAAACAAACAGTAACCTGCAAAAGTGAAAGGTCACAATCATTCAACTGTTTTCCAGCATTGCTTTTTTGTGGGGGAGATGAATATATTATTTGTTGGGGCTTGTATGCTGTGCTGGAAATGAAACTGATCAGTTAAAAAAACAAAAACAAACACAAGAAAAATCATTGAGTATCATATTAGCTAATTAAATTTTATTCAGACTGTTGTAACCCTTCTTTCAGAGCAGTGCCCAGATAGCAATCAGTGATCAAGGTTTGATTAAAATCTCCACTCTCTGACAGCTGTGCTCCTGTAATGTTCACTTTGCAAGTTATGGTTAATTCCTTGGCATTGTTTTAGCTCCCTGTAAAAGCTTCTCATTGATTCCGCAGGGTCCTTTCTGAGCTGCAGGGGAAACACAGGGACAGAACTTGATCACACGGTCCCATATGGGGAAAGGTGTGCCCAAATGTTTGCTCTTGGAGTCCTAAGGAGCATGAATAAACCCTGACATGAGAAAACGGTCCATGACCTAAT
This sequence comes from Potorous gilbertii, assembly GCA_028658325.1. Lineage (NCBI taxonomy): Eukaryota > Metazoa > Chordata > Mammalia > Diprotodontia > Potoroidae > Potorous > Potorous gilbertii. Next base: position 135,190,202 of record CM053770.1, read on the forward strand.
TTCACCATATCAAAGGATCATTTCCAAACCAGAGAAAATGGTGATAGTAACTGAAAGGAAACTAAATTGCATGATTCAACTAATGTTTCCCTCAAACTAAGCTCAATGGACTGCTGACATTTTAGTAAAGATTACTCATTACCTTGTATTTATATTTTTCCTCTTTCTTTTAGGAAATGATGAGAGAGTTTGGTGGCCCTGTGGATAGAGTTCTTGGCCTGGGGTCAAGAAGACCTGAGTTCAAATCTGGCCTTGGGCATTTGCTAGCTGTATGATCACAGGAGAAGGAAATGGTAAGCCACTCCAGGATCTTTTCCAAGAAAACCAAATGGACAGTTTGGTCCACATTGGTCCAAAACCAATGAAAAGTCAGACACAACTGAACAACAACATAGGAAAAGAGAGGTAGCATGATACAAAACCAGCCGTGAAGTAAGGAAGGGCTAGATTCACATCCTTACTTCCATAATATATTGGTTACGTGACTCTGAAGAAATCACCTAACTTCTTAGGGCTATAGGAAATTCTCTATAACTTAAAGTTGTAAAGAATGTGGTCACCTTCATTAGTAAAGGGCGTTTTCTCATCCCCCAATTCCTTATATCAATGAAATCCCAAGTCTACTCGCTATGCCCCCAGGAAATAAATGCTGTCCTCCTTCCATCTACATTCTGAAGAACAAATATGCCTTCTGTGTACCCCATCCCTTATTCCCTCTTGCTAGCCTCCTTTAGTTGACATTTTAATGTCTTTAACTTGGCAAAAAAGACATACCATGTCATACTCTGAATCATGATGAGAGAAGATTAAGAAAGGCCCTCTTTGGTCCTCGAAACAACACTTTTGGCTTCTGACTGAGGCATTCGGAGTATTCTGATTCACCCAGTTGGTAGTAGAATAAAGAACACATTTATCATCATCCCACTCCCTACTTTAATAGCAAATTATCTGACCAAAAAGCAAATAAAAATATATGACTTATATATATATATATATATATATATATATATATATATATATATATATATATATATATACTTTTTTTTGCAGGGCTAAAGGGGGAGGTAAATAAAGAAATCTATGTCTAAGCAGTGTCAAAGAAGTGAAAAAAGATTCAGTCAACAATTTCTAAAGAAGCAGTCCTATGGAAACACATTTGAACTAGTATCTGTTTTATTTGCTGAATTTCCCTCTTGTCTTTCAGGTTTGGGGGAATCATTTGCATACAGCCTGTCTTTCATTTACAGAAACAGTAAATGCAGTATTGTGTGTTTGTCTGCAAGTTTAAAATATCTAAAAATATACAGTTGTTCATAGTATACTGTTTTGGTAAAGCACAAAACCTTTCTAGTATACTCTTGACTCAGGAAGTTTTCTTCTCAAAATAGTGGAATTGGAAACATTTTGATAAATATGTTATTTAACATATTTAACAGATGATTCTTACCTGAGTAACAAGTCAAGAAATCAGAATAGGCAGAGCCAAGATGGCGGAGTAGAAAGACTCACCTATGCTAGGTCTGAACCCACAGCCCATAGATTTCCTGTAAAAAGAACTCCTGACAAATTCTGGAACAGCGGAAGCCATGCAGCAACACAGTGAGGGAGATTTCCGTTGCAGAGAGCCCTGAGAAACCGACCGCAAAGGTACCCTGGACGGGAGCCGAGTCCTGCCCGGCCGAGCGCTCCCCTCCCCCGCCCTGGCCACGCCGCACTGAGAGGAGCGAGCAGAGCCCTGCAGGCATCAGGGACCTGAATCTCCAGCAGTGGCAAAGGTCCCTCCACCCACAGATGCACAGGTCAGTGAGAGAGACGGGCTGGGAGGGGAGCGGGGGATCTCCGGGACTCGGACCCCCTGGGAAGCGGCCGCTGTGGCAGAGCCAGAGGCAGCTCAGGCAGAGGCAGCTCAGCCAGAGACTCCCAGAGCTGGCTGGAGCTCCACCCCAGCTCCACTACAAAGGATCTCTGTAAAAACCCCCTGAGGGAAC
>CM053770.1:135192689-135487689 GCA_028658325.1 Potorous gilbertii
AAAGCAAGAAATTATAAAACAAAACCAAAGGAATGAAAAAAATAGCAGACTATGTGAAATATCTCATTGGAAAAACAACTGACCTGCAAAATAGATCCAAGAGAGACAATTTAAAAATTATTGAACCACCTGAAAGTCATGATCTAAAAAAGAGGCTAGACATCATCTTTCAAGAAATTATCAAGGAAAACTGCCCTGGTATTCTAGAATTAGAGGGTAAAATAGATATTGAAAGAATCCACTGATCACCTCATGAAAAAGATCCCAAAAGGGAAACTCCTAGGAATACTGCAGTGAAATTCCAGGTCTCCCAGGTCAAGGAGAAAATATTTCAAGTAGCCAGAAAGAAACAATTCAAGTATTGTGGAAATACAATCAGGATAACACAAGATCTAGCAGCTTTTACATTAAGGGATCTGAGGAATTGGAATATGATATTCCAGAGGTCAAAGGACCTAGGATTAAAACCAAGGACCACTTGCCCAACAAAACTGAGTATAATTCTTCAGGGGAAAATGATCATTCAATGAAATAGAAGATTTTCAAGCATTCTTGATGAAAAGACCAGGGCTGAATAGAAAATTTGACTTTCAAACACAAGAATCAAGGGAGGCATGAACAGGTAAACAGGAAAGAAAAGTCATAAGGGACTTACAAAAGTTGAATGGTTTACATTCCTACATGGAAAGATATTATGTGTAACTCTTGACACTTTTCTCAGTATTAGGGTAGTTGGAGAAATTATATACATACAGACAGAGGGTACAGGGTGAATTGAATAGGAAGGGATGTTATCTAAAAAAATAAAATTAAGAGGCGAGAGAGGAACATATTGGGAAGAAAAAGGGAGAAATAGAATGGAGTAAATTATCTCTCACATAAAAGAGAAAAGAAAAAGCTTTTTCAATGCAGAAGAAGATGGGGAAGGTGAGAGGGAAAGAGTGAACCTTATTCTCATCAGATTTAACTTAAGGAGGGATAGCATGCACACTCATTTTGGTACGAAAATCTATCTTACACTATAGGAAAGTAGGGTGAAAGGGGATTAGCAAGGGATTTGGAAGGGATAATAGAAGGGAGGACAAATGGGAGGAGGTAGTAATTAGAAGGAAGGACAGGGTCAAAAGAGAGAATAGAATAAATAAATAGAGGGGGAGGATTATTAGTCTTTCATATCATGACTGTTATGGAAGTGTTTTGCATGACTACACATGTATAATCTATATTAAACTGCATGCCTTCTCAGTGGAGATAAGTGGGCAGAAAGGAAGAGAGAGAAGTTAGAACTCAAAGTTTTAAAAATGAATGTTAAAAATTGTTTTTACGTGCAACTGGGAAATAAGACATATAGGCATTGGGGTACAAAAATCTATCTCACCCTACAAGGAAATAGAGGGGAAGGGTATGAGAGAAGGGAGAGGTATGATAGAAGACAGGGTAGATTGGGGGAAGGGGTAATCAGAATGCGTTATCTCTTGGGGTGTGTGGAGGGGAGAGATGTGGAGAAAATTTGGAAGTCAAAATCTGGTAGAAGTGAATGTTGAAAATTAAATAAATTAATTTAACAAAGCCCTTCACAAACTAAATGTGATTATTTACGGTCAATGAAAAATAAATAGAGTGGGTTCTTGAGTCCTGTGATTGTTTTGAAGAATATTATTTTTAAAATGTCTATTCCTTTAAAAATGTCTATATTATATCGAGATTTCCCTAAGTGGATATATAAATATTTCTCATTTCATAAATATGAGAAAGTAAGCATGTATCTTGATAGTTATTGACATGTTCCTCAAATACCTTTTTAAACTAATACTAATAATAAAGTTCATGACTTTTCCAAAGTGTTTTATCTCCTTTACCCTTTGAGATATCCTACACATTATTTCTCCAACATATATCATTTCCACTGGGAATCTTTTCTGCGTATACTCAACCTAACACAAACACTCTTCCATCTTTGTTTTCTTCAGGCTATTTCTTTTTTCTCATGTAGTACATTGGAAACTATGATGTAAGAGTTCAAGTGTGGTAAATCCAACTGTCATTTGTGAAAAAGAAGTTTTGTAATAGAAATCCTGAAAGATATTTTCCATTTTTCATCTTTTTGTCATCCTTCTTTTGATTTTATCCTTTAAAGCACCCATAACGACCTGCTTTTACTGGGTATCTCACATAACCTAGTAAATCTGTTATTTTTCTTCTTTCTTCCACTGATTTGTACTGTTATATGAGGTGATACCATTGATAAATATCCACCTTACTCCTCAGTTAACTTTTACAAATATGTTTATGTTCTAAACTGGTTTTGGCTTTGGTTGCCATATCCCTCCCCTTGGCATGGAGATTAAGTTCTTGTTGTCTAGGCTGATTCCTGTGTTTTAGGAATATTAATTTGACAGACAGAACAAGCACTCAGCCCTCAATCTCTGGGTCCCTGAAATTACAAGGTATGTAGTAATTTTGGCACCCTAAAGATCAGGATTGGAGATGACTCTGCTAAGGATCTTGAATGAGTACTTGATATATACATATAAGCAAGTATTATTCAAATCAGTAGCAAGTTTTTTATTCTTTGAGAGCTTCTTTTCAATTATTTCTCTATTTATTCTTTCAGTCATTATTTGTATCTATAGGGTGCTAAATTCTGTCATACCTATCAAAGAAAACATAAGATCAGATACAAGGGATTTTTAGAATAAGCATGTTAAATATAAATTTCTATATTTTTCATGTTCCCTTTGCCCTCAGGAAAGTTTAAAGAGATAATCTACATGACCTTCAAAACATTGAAAATTGTCTATTTTACATAAATTTATAAAAGGAAAGGGGACTCTGAGGTCATCAAATCCAAACCCCTCATTTACCTCAAGTCCACACAAGTAGTAAATATCAGTGCCATGATCTGAACCCAGATGCTCTGTGTCTTATATCATGACATGAATGGTTGGGGTTTTTTAATTCTCGTTAATAGTTTGCAATATCTACATTCATCTTAATAAGTTTAAAAAAAACAATATTTCTATATCTCAACCCACACAGCAGATCTATGAGTACTTATATGATCTAACTTTTTAACCAATGCTACTCAAACAGAAAATGTCACCTACCTTGGACTTTTCAAAATGGTGAAATAAAAACCAGGAACTATAGCTTTTATTTCTTGTTAATTACATCTGGAGAAAGAATCCGAATAAAAATCAGAACCACATGGTAGACTTCAATCTCTGGATAATATTGGGTTTTGCTAAACATGTTTTTTTTTCAATTTGCTTTATTTTGCATTTGTGGAATAAAATAATCATTTCCATTATATAGTATAATCAAAAAAAGATGATTGTACACAAAACTACAAATCTGTTGCATACAACTTGCTATTCCTTTTAAATAGGTAAAAAAGTTATCATGTAAATTTCTTTTTCTTTCCTTTTTTTCATTGCTACCCCACTCTAGAGATGGCTACTATTATACACAAGTGTGTGTGTGTGTGTGTGTGTGTGTGTGTGTGTGTGTGTGTGTGTAAAATCATTCTATAGAGTCTTCTATTTGTCAGTTCTTTCTCTAGGGATAACCTTTTTCTTCATCTGTCCTTTAAGCATAATCTTAGACATGACAGCAAGGAAGTTGTATACCCAAGTTAAGACTGAGCCAATTTATTTTGCTCTTTTACCATGCATCCTTCCCAGCTTGGAAGATCAGGTTCTTCTCATGTCATTGGTTTGCAGGCATGATCAGTAAGCCTGCGTGACAAACCATTATATTCAATTATGAAAAATTATGCTTGAAGAACATTCTTGCAGTGAGTAAAATAGGACATAACATTGCCAAACTCATCCTGTACAAGTACTTATCTTTTGACCCAGCACAATTACCTCCAATGAGGTACCTTAAACACTGAGTCTTGCAGTTATACCCTTATGTACAAGTCCTACTTTTAAGGATTGATATCTCAGGACAATTTAGGGGCACATCATATTTCTTCTTGGATTCTGTTAACATATTGGCACATGAGACAACAGAAGACACTGTGACTCTTGAACTTCTTCAAAAAAAAATCAAGGCATGTGGTAAGGAAATAAAGGGGACAGGACATGATGAATCATTGCTTTCTTTAATCCCTTAAGAAATGGAACCCACTTTTAAAATTAGGATTAAATTAGATGAGCTCTAAATTCTCTTCCACCCATTAATCTGTGATCCTATGATCTATGATATCTGAACAAGAAAATAAAGATATAATTTTGGGAACCATTTGACATAAAGTAGGGTTCCCACACAGCTATACTCAAATTCAATTCACAACCTCTAAAAGGGACTGAAGGAACATTTTGGTTAGAGGGCCTAAGAAAATGTACAGCAGACTCCTATTTTTTTGTATAAAGCCTAGCACTGTTTTTATAAAGGTTTTTGAAGTGTAGAATATAACAATAGGACACTGAAACAAGTAATAGCTTTTACATTGATTATAAAGAGCAGCATTTGTATCTATCTATCTCTACATCTATCAATCAAGGAAACATTTCTCAAGGGCTTAAAGTGCTTCTATCTTACCACTCAATCTGTGACTCAGGTACACATTACACAATAACTTTTGATATAAAATACTTGTGGTTTTGTTTATCTGATACACCTTTAGGAAATTATATTTCATTTCTTATTTTCCTTTTTCCCCCTTTTTTTCTTTTCCTTCTTTTCCCCTTCCTCCTGTGCTCCTTGTGTTCTTTGCTTATTTTTTTAACTCTATGTAATCCACATCAAGGTGGCACATTGGTTACAGTCATAGTCTGTTGAGTTCTAGAAGTTTCAATATTTTCTAATATTCACACAAATGAATGTCCATTATTTCTAGTGCAGAAAGTGGAATTCCTTTGTGAAATTTCTTTCTCCACTGTGGTGGTAAGAGCACACAAAAGGTCAATAAATGGTAAAGAGCTACAAAAGAATCTAACAAAGCACCACCACTCAGATCACTAGACACATAGTCTTCCTGATGCAAAGTTCATACTTTGCTGGGATACTTTCAGTAGCCCTTTCCTAACTTCTTTAAAAAATCACTTATTTTTCCCTAGATTTACCATTGTGGGAAATAGTTTGAGGAGATAGTTTCTTAAACTCAATTTTCTCCCCTCTTCCACTCTATCATTTCTTATACTATCATCCTAAACTTGAAGAAGTGCTGAACAGTGCTTTAAAGTTGTATATTTTATTTTCTTTGAAAACCCTAGTTCTTAATTTTAAGAATGCAAAAATTTGAAGATATTTGCCAACTTGGTAAATCTATGAAATTCAGTTAGTATACATGAGTCTGTCTTTAAGGTCTATAAAAATTTAGTTACATAATATGCAAGTGTGTCCATCTTTTCTCAGAATTTTGACATTCTATAAATTTGGAAATGAGCTCTTCTGACTCACCTTCTCAGAGAGCAAATGCTCTAAGCATTAAGAGTATATATGTAGTTTGCCTTTAACTATAAATCTCTCCAAAGCAAAAAACAGTATGGTTCTTTAATATTTCAATTACTTTTGCATGAAGTATTATACAATGAGCTTCCTAGAAAGAGTTAATTAAAGCAAACAAGTAGACCAACCTGAAGCAAAATTCGAGTAATCTATCAAATCATTTCTCTGTCATTTCAGCTTGTTTCAGTACTGGCAAAACTAAAGGTATTATTTAAGAAGAAATAAAAGGAAAAAAATATAATGCTTTATGTGTAGGAGTAAGTTCACTGCAAAAATGCTTTTGTAATGGACATAGCCAAATCCGAGAGAGGATCATATTTCTCAAGATGGGTTTGAGCCCAAAATGAGAGTGCTCACTGGGGAGAGAACAAGAACTCTTATTTCTCATGAGGCCATGTGCCTATCGTGCCTCATGGGGAATGAAGTGAGGAAACTTCTCGTAGTATGAAGAGATAATGAAAAACTCTCATGGCATTTCATGACCACAAGGAAGGAAAGAGGAGCCAAGGCAGTAGGGACATTGCCACAAAGTAGTGCCTGAGGCCTGCCAAACTGTGAACAACCAAGACAAGACAGAAGTAGATAAAGACTAACATTTTTCCAGACCATTATTATAGCTGGATGAATAGCCTACAGAACTCATCCATCAGTACTTACACATACTCACCAATGAACATATACACACAGGGACACATAAACACATACACAATCTTAGATAAATATTGCAAATAGAAAATGTGCTGATCCCAAAACTGAAAGAGAAGAATGTTCAGAAAAGTGATTTTAATGATGTCAAGTTTCTCTCTGAAGCAAAGACCCATCTTTTAAAAAAGAATATTTTCCTGGTCTTATTATATGATGGGAAATCACGAAACATTATGATCTATGTGGAAACATTACTCAAAGGGCAATGAAGAGGTGTGTGTTGGGCTGCAAAACATGGTATACATGGAGTTAAACAAGAGAACTCTATGATTTTAGAGACATTGTTATAACTTCTTTGCCTCAGTTTCCTTATCTCTGAAGTGGGGATAAACAAACCAATCGATGAAAAAGCTTTTAATAATCATTCAGTATTATATCAGGTGTTGTCCAAACTGTTTATGATACAAATAAAAATGTACGAGAGTCCCTGCCTTCATAGAGTTTACATTTTAGGAGAGTAAGACAAATGCTTTATATCCATCATATCATTTGCTGTGAACAGTCATCAATTCAGATAAGGGAGAGTGATATGTACAAAGGGACATTTGATTCAAAAAGTCACAGAGAGAGTAGGCAGATATATAGGGGAGCTGACTGATAAATCTTTTCCAGCAGCAATAGCAATCTTAATTTAATCACGATTCCTAAGCTGGAAAGCAGGGCTCTGGACAGGTTTTCTGCTCTGTGGTTGACAACGTGAAGCATGGCTGAGGCTAGACAAATGGAGTGGGCCAAGTGACTCACTCATAAGCCAGGAGACTCCAGCCTGGGAATTCTGGAATGAAGAGGTTTAAGTGGCCCAGACATAGTCTCTATTCCCAAAGGTATGGCAGCAGACACAGCTAATGCCAAGAAGATGAATCAGTAAAATCAAGTAACATCTCGTTTCCTTCTGAATCTCAGTTTACGTTATGATACTACCAACAACATCTTAAAGAATATGTTTTGGAGATCAGATGAAATAATGTACTTAAACATATTTTGTAAAGTATAAACTACATAAAAACATGAGGTAAATAAATTAAAAGAGATTCCATAAGGTTCCAATATCTTATAAGAATGGAACACCATAGTCAGTATAATTGAGGAGAAAAAACATTGGGCTTGAAGTCAGGAGCTATCTAGCACCAGTTTTGGCTCTCTCAGTCAAAGTTTCCTCATCTCCAAAATGAAGGTAAAATCTGTAGCACTTATGTAACAAGGCGACTGTTCACAGCAAATAATATAATGGATATAAGCCTTAAAGCACAACATGTTCAGTTGTTTTTCAGTCATGTCCAACTCTCCATAACCCCATTTGGGATTTTTTGGGCAGAGGTAATGAAATGATTTTTCATTTCCTTCTCCAGCTCATTTTACACACAAGGAAACTGAGGCAAACAGGGTTAAGTGAGTTGCTCAGGGCCACACATCTAGTAAGTGTCTGAGACTGGATTTGAACTCAGGTCTTCCAGACTCCAGGTGCAGCACTCTATTCACTGAACCACATAGCTGCCCAAAGTACTGTATAAATGTCAGCTATAATTACTTGGCATATGGAATTAAAATAATATATAAACCTCAAAGAGATCTAAGAGAACAATTAGTCTAGAACTTTATTTTATGTAAGGAGAAACTGAGACCCAGAGAGGTCAGATCCCATTGGTAGTAAGCAGGGCAATCAAGATTCAAAGCCATGTCTCTGGCTTCAGATCCTGAACTTTTCCCAACATAATGAATAACTTGGAAATCAATTCAGAGTATTTCTCAGTCTTCAAGTTGTATCATAGTATGTCTAAAGAAAAGCCAAAAGTTCAGGTTTTTCTATATCTGAGTATAGATTCTACTTTTCTATCATCAACCCCCACCCTCCTTCTGTGAACATTACATCATCAAATTACAAAATCTGGGAAAAGAATCACCTTTTCCACTATTGTCACTCCAGTTTACCCCTCAGACCCCCTTTATTGAATATATACAATTTTATGTGCACGGGGGGAAAAATGCTGCCATCATTTTCATAGTACTTTACATCAGTTTTTCCCCCAGAAAAACACTAAATGAACTTAAAAGGAAAGATTATGTTTTTCAATGACAAGGCAGTGACAGCAGCTGAGAGGGTTTAAAGCAAACATACAAATGTGTCATCTAATAGTCCATCAACCAGCCCTTGTCACACTGATAAACCCTTTATCTCTCTCTCCCAGATTCTAATCAGGGGTTCGGTTTGCATGTTTCTTGTGTCACTGAAGCAACCAACCTAATGGGGATTCTTTATACCCTGAGAAATCAACTCATTTGGGCCTAAATGAAACATTTCACTGTCTTGTTTTATCTTTCTCCCTTTTCACATTAACATAATAGCTTTTAATTGGATTGGATTTCTGATTAGAGTCAGCAAAGGTGCTATTTTTCCTGGAGGCATGAGCTGCTAGGCAGGGACTTCATGTACCATCCAGGGATTTTCCTCAATTGTAACTATAAACAAAGATGGCTTTGGAAAAAGCGATCTGAGCAACCTTGGACCGACCTGCTGTAACATAACTAGTGCAATCTGAGGCCAACAAATTCCCCACAGAGACATGGCCTGTAATGTTAGAATTGTTAAATCAGTATTTCAATACATATTTCTTGAAATTAAGAATCTAATTTTTCATAGAGGCTTAGGGTGGGGGTGGGAGTAAAGTGAAGAACATTTTGTACTTAAAGAATACTTTCTTATTAATTGTTAAAGCTAAAAATGTATTATGAATATTATGTAAAATATATATATTGCATATAAGTATATTTTAATAAAAATCAAGTGAAACCTTTGAAATTCACCCATCTTTTCACTCCCCAAATTGTTTTGTTTTTAATCAATAGAAAGAGGCAGCAAGGAGGGGGAGTACATAGTATACTGGTCTTAGAGTCAAGAAGACCTGAGTTCCAAACCTGCCTCAGACATTTACTAGGTATATAACTCTGGGCAAGCTACTTAACTTCTCTCAGCTTCAGTTTTGCTCATTATAAAATGAGAATGATGAAAGCATCTACTTCACAAGGTTTTTGTGACAATAAAATACAATAATATATGTAAAGCACTTTGCAAACTCTTAAAGCACTGTATTGATGTTATCACTTTAACAAAATCTTTTTAAAAGAAATTTTCAATCAGTGCATCCTATATTTTTACTTCACTTTCTAGTTGAAACTGAAATACTTAAGTATAAAGAAAAATAAGCACAATTGTTGAAACATCCTAAAATGATAGATTGGACAAAAAAAAAATACTCATTTTAAAAAAAGCTATAGATGGTTCAGCTCTAGGACTACTAAGGATTTGTCCCTAGTGATGAATGAAGTCCAGGTGGATATGCTCACTATATTGATTGTTGCTAACATACTTTACTTCCCTTTACTTTACTGACTCATTTCCATGTGTCATTACCACTAACAGGTTGCCAACCCTAGGGTTCTGTGATTATGTTGCCCCTATGCCAGGGTCTGCCTTCCTTACGAACCCCTGTAGGATCACAGGTCCAGACTCACTGGGAGATGGGGCACTTTTTCTTCTACAACAATTAGGTTGGACTGTCCTCTGTGGAAGGGCTTCTTAAACTTTTTCCATTTGATGTCTGAAGCTGTGTTGCCATTGCATGGCCTGAGATGCACAGTGCAAAATGCATATGCTTTGTGTTCAGAACCAGGCTGCATTGAAGTTGCACAATGTAATGCAGGCAAATGCCTTGGATTCATCATGCGTTTGATTTTGAATTCATTTTTTGTCATTGCGTATTCAGAAACCTTTTACTGTTGCCAAATTTTTGGCAACCTCATATGTGGTTGTGACCCACAGTTTAAGAAGAGTTATGTCACCACCAACCTACTTGTCCTCTTTCCCTCTCTTTCCATTTCATTCAATGAAATGTACCCCTGTTGAATCAATTCCTATTTAGACCTATAAATAAAAGTATGGAGACAAGGCTAGCTCTTGGTCAATACTGGAAAGTAGAAGAACTTTATTCTCAGTGGTTTTCTGATCTCCACTTTCAGTGCCCCAATTCTCCCTCTTTCAACCTTTCCTAAGCCTTCCCCATCCGCATGATTCTATCCCTCATCTATTTTTTAAAAATTCCCATACCTTGTTATCAGCATGCTTTTAATGCTCCTCCTTAGAGCCCTCCTTTCACCACATAAAAAGTCCCTTCATCAAAACATATCTGTTGCAAGCTTCATTTACTCAAGTTCTTTCCAGGAGATGGGTTTTCTATTCAATTCAATTCAAGAGGTCTTAAATGACCACTGTACACAGAGCATTGTGCTAAACAATGGGGAAAGAATGGAATGAAATAATTTGATGACCTGGTCTTAGGGAAGTTTTGGACTAGTCCTGAATAAAGCAAATTTATTCATAATCAATACAAAGAAAGAAGTAATATATATTTCAAAAAATGTTGGTACAAAATCACATGCACTCAAGGAGTTGAGAGTCCAGTTTGACTGGAGTATAGAAGATAGGAAAGAGATTGGGGAAGTTGAGGATTAAGGGTCAGAAGAGCATTAAAATATGGAAAGACTTTGAAGGCCAGGTTGAGTATGAATTTGATCTGGTAGGCAATAAGGATCTACTGAAGAATTTTGAGTAGAGGAGTATTATAGTTAGATTTAGTTATAAGAAAGTTGTCTGGCAACAAGATGGTAAGTCAAATATGTGGGCAGGGAAGGGTGGAGTTAATAGAGGTAGAAAAACTAGTTGGGAAGCTACTGCAATAGTCCAGGATGGTAATGATGCCTTGTGCTATACCACAGTGATATGCTGGAACAGGGGAAGAGGTAAAACACAAAGTAAAAGATAGGGACTGCCTTCAAGGAAGTTACCATAAAAATTACTATATAATACAGTTAGAGAACAGTTACAGAGAAGCTATAAATAAACACATTGTAACATAATACAGACAGAAATTAAGGCTCCGAGACTATAAAAAGACTCCCAGAACCTGGCCCCTTTGTCTACTCCCAGTGTCTACTTCCATGGTAAGCTATCAAAATTTCCATATACTTTGTCATTCAAGAATCCAACATTTGTTTGCATATCCTTTAATCTAGCTATAGCACTAATAGGTCTGTATCCTAGAGAGATTTAAAAAATACTGAGAACAGGATTTAGCTGCACAAAAATATTCATAGCAGCTTTTTCTTGTGGATAAGATCTGGAAATGGAGGGGATGCCCATCAATTGGAGGATGGCTGAATAAGCTGTGGAATATGATTGTGATGGAATACTATTGTGCTATAAGAAATGACAAGTAGGATCATTTCAAAAAAACATGGAAAGACTTACATGAACTAATACAGAGTGAAATGAGAAGAACCAACAGAACTCTGTACACAGTAACAGCAATATTGTATGATGAAGAACTTTGAATTGCTTGACTGTGCTCTGCAATACAATGATCCAAGACAATTTCAAAGTACTCATGATGAGAAAATGCTATCTGCTGCCAATGAAAGAACTGATGACATCTGAATACGTATTGAAGCATACTATTAAAAAAAATACAAAGTTAGCTGCTTTACAACTGATTAAGAAACTTAGGGGATAAAACTTGTGACTAAAGCACAAGAACTCAGTTTGGCATAGAATTCAGCTTGATGTGGCTTAACATGTCATTTTTTTTTTCATTCCAATCTAGTCTATGCTGGCTGGCAATTTCCCTCATCCATGATGCCTGAACATCCAAAGATCTTAAGATCTTCACTCATTCTGGTTGGAATCCATATTCACCATCCCTCACCCCCAACATCCAGTACTGATCTGAGCTCTTTCTTCCCAATCATCAAATCCTATTGGTCAGTTTCTACATTATTCTACTTCACTAAAACTTTGTCAAAAAACCTCATAGTTGTGTGAAGGTGAGTCAGGATTCTTGAAGTTTGTGCTAGCCAAGTATAAAGCCTCTGGAGAGTCTTTGATTATAGGTACTGGGACAAACATTATGTCTGTTGTCCAAGGACCTACCTGGTTGAGTTCAAACATTCTCACCACTTGATAAGTAATGATGTGTCCAGCTACAAAAACTCACAAAGAAACCCTAGGCATGATGGGGTGGCAATCTGTGTTAGGTGGGGAGAATACTCATGTTGATGAAATTGGGGGGCTTTTGAAGTGTTGAAGTATAAAACTAGCTTCTGCAAAGACCACTTTTTTACACATAACCCATTTACGGCATAAAGGGGGAATATGGTTTCACTATCTCTATGTTTGGCGCACCTATTAATATTCACAGGTATGTCTATTTGGGGAGGGAAAATGCAGAGAGGCTATTCAAATCACAGTGCTTGATGCTTGATGCAGAGACTGAAAAGAAGGCTAAATTCAGCACCATATTTTCATGCTGTACTAGACATACTTCAAAGAATAGATGTCTGAATTGAATTCTAGAAGAATCCTTGTTAAGCTGTTTACTTGAATAGGGAAAATAAATGAGTTGGTAAAGTTTAATTAAAAAGCTAACAAATATACAGAAAAATCTGGAGCTAGAGAAATCTAGATAGCTAAATAAATAAATATTTATTTAGCTCAATAAACTCAATAAGCTTTGTCTTTCTTAATCAAGCTTTAAAAAAATGAATAAGTAAATGATTGCAGTGGGTTTGGAAGTTGATCAAGACATCCCTGATCAATTGATACAACTTTTCCCACTCCCACCTGGCCGCTTTCCTCATCTTCGATGAAACCATCAAAGTGGTAATAGAGACAAAAAGGTGTGAAAGCAGTGAATTAAGTGAAAGGAAGGGTCTATTATATCTTGGAAGTTCTCATGGAAGGAAGGAAGGAAGAGAATAAAAGCATTTTAAGTGCTTACTATGTGGAGGAAATAAAAACTATGATACAATTACAAAAGCAAAGACAGTTCCCTAAGGAACTTGTACTCTAAGTGGGAGACACATAGGGTCATAGTGAGGGAGGGATATTTTGATTTGGAAAGTTAAAGGCTTAGTGAGTGGAGATATATGGGAGTAGATACACATGACTTTGACAGAGTTAATTTGATTAGGAAAATAAGGCAGTTTGCCATTGGTAGGATGAATACTGGACACACTCTAAGGGTAGCTTTTAGAAGGCTAGCTTGCCACCTCTGCAGTCAGTCATGGCAGTAAATGACTCCAAGGAGTATAAATTCTGAGAGTCTAGAAGAAAGTTGGCTATGGAGGAAAACTCCATCTCTTCCTGTATCTCTAACAGAAAGTAACAGAGGAGGAATGTATTTCTCTTCCCAGTTTTTCCTCTCCATCAGCTATGATGTTTAGCAGCAGAGCTACTAACCCCACAGGAGAGACTATATCCCAAGTGAACAGACCAAAGGAGTTAAGGAATCAGTTACTCATGGTGGCTCCAAGGATGATGAGTTTGGGAAGGGGGGAGAGTAGGGGAGGGAGGGAAAGGGGGGGAGGGGAAGCAAGAACTCCAACTATAGATTCAAGGGAAAATGAGCTCTGGCAGTTGGGAATTCAGTCATGGAGAGGAACAGGAAGCCCAGTTGAAAAGATATTGTGCCCAGGGAGGAGGAGTGTGGGGATACTATGAGGACAGGGAAGAAGATGAAATCCTGTAGCACAGAAGCATGAGTCGCCACGGACACACGTGTTCCTTGTGTGGGTTTCTCTACTATTGTCCTCTTGGTATGTGCCAACTCTTCCACTGATGCTGTGTATACTTTGGAAGACTGCACCTCAGGTTCATGAGAGGATTTTTTGGAGTCCCTCATCCCATGATACCATCTTAGCTTAGTTTGTCATTGTTCAGTCATTTTCAGTCATGTCTTACTCTTCAAAACCCTATTTCAATTTTTCTTGGCAGAGATACTAGAGGGGTCTGCCATTTCCTTCTCCAGCTTATTTTATGGATGAGGAAACTAAGGCAAACAGGATTAAGTGGCTTGCCCAGGGTCATACAGCTAGTAAATGTATGAGGCCAGATTTGAATTGAGGTCTTCCTGACTTTAGGCCTAGCTGCCCTCTTGGTCTAGCAGTTAATGGTTTTATGCTTCTAGAAGTAAAATGGGGCAAAAGGCAAAGGTCTGACAAGCAGGTCTAGTTACTTCTTCTTGGATGGCCCCTACTTCTCATGAACATTTTCCTTTGCTCCCAACTCCCCTTTTCAGTTAAGGCATGACTTTTTCTCTAGTTGCTACCCTCAACTTCTCCCCAAGCAGAATGCTTTTCTTAAAACTGCTGGGATAGAACAATAAGAAAATCAAAGAATTCTAAAGCAAGGGCCTCTGAAAAGCTAACTCCAGCTCTGCAAACCACACACACCCCAATAGGAGAACTAGCCTCAGTTTCCTTTGTGGAATGGAATCTCTGTCCAAGGGTCCTCTGCTTTGAGGAGTCTGTTTAAATCAATAAACATCTCTTTTGTTCCTCTTGAGCCCTCTGGCTGGTAGTCTCAGCAATTAGATGGAGAATTTATCTCTGGGTCTCTGGTGAATACATATCACAGCATAAAATCTGATAGTCCTTTTCTCCTATGTGCTTCATTATCCATTTGTCTCTCCCTTCCCTCCCCCATCTCACACTCAGTTCATTACTCCCCACCACAAATAAATATAAGAAATCAGTTCTGAAATGAATGGTGATGGAATCTTAGAGAAATAAGTTCCATTAAAAAATAAAACAAATGGTGAAATAGAAAGCAAAACAAACTCTTAAAGAGATAAAAACTGGAGCTGTAGCTCAGCATTAAACCTAGAGGTTGTAAGAATGAAAGTGAAGCCCAGATGTCACCAGTTTTGTTTTCAGCAGCAGCAAGGACAGTTATAGCCACTTGATATCTGCTTGACAGTTCAGCTACAGTGTTCACATTCTGGCTTTTTCTCCCTTACCAGTTCATTTATGGTCATAGGTTAACAATAGCTACAATCATAGTCATGGTAGCCTAGGGCAGCCCCATCTTGCCACCCTAAAGAGGGTCTCTGATCTTCTCTAACTTTCTCACATCATTGCCTCTCTCAAGCTTCTTTTAGGAATGAAAAAGATAAGTCTTTCCAGAACTTCTAGAGCTCCTGATATCTACCCCTTAGCATGCTCCCACATCTCTTATCTCTAGGAAGATACCAGCTGTTCTCTATTTTAGGATGAGGGGAGAGAAAGATTGCTTTGGTCAATCATAACCCCCAGAGGCTTTAGCAAATATTGGATGATTTATGACAGCAGACACTGATCTCTGATGTCCCTTTACATTAGTAAATGTCATTTCTTTGACTAATTGTGTCTATTTGCTTACCATTAAAGTTGAGTACACTGATAGACATTTGTGAGCTATGGTTTTAGATATGGCATATCTTTGAACTCAAGGTAGCAATTTACTCTCCTAAGGATCCAATCTACTGCTATGACTTAAGAGCGAGTCCCAGAGAAGTTTCTTCTTGGTTATTTTATTTGTATTGCTATTTTGGGGGTTTAAATCACCTTCACTTCCCCCTTTCCAATACATTTCCAATATATTATTTCCCCTTTCCAATCTAATGATACATAAAGGAAGAATAAGAGGACAAAAGGGGAAAAGGTTATGCAAAACTAACCAACGCTTCAACTGAATCTGTTTTCAACGTTACATACCCATGGTCCCCCACTTTTGAAAAGAGAAGGGGGGAAAAAAATAAGTAATTTTTTCTCTTCTTTGGAGCCATGTTTGGTTATAATTTTTGCCCAACAGTTTTGTTATGTTTGTTGTTTCTGTTCATGTGTGACAATATCATTAGCTTACTTAATATATTCCAGAGGCTCTCTATTAACTCTGAGTAAATATAATCTCTGTTTGACCCTTCAAAACTAGAACACAACCAACCCTTTCAGTTTCATTATACCTTACTCATTTCATTTTTTTCCATTAATCTCCAGTTATCTTATTTTTCTCTTTCTCCTTGAAAAAAACATGGGAAAAAACCATTTACATTCCCACTGGTACAGCTTATACTAAATAGCAACAAAAGTCCCTTCCAACCCTGAAATTCTATGATTCAGTCATGTATCTTTGCTTTGATACTGTGACATCATATTATCAACCTATGTGCTCCTTCTAACCTTTTTCACCCTTTGCAATTATTTTCTATATTTTCCCATAAATCCTCAATAAATTCTCTATCCAATGAGATAGCTTACTTTATTTTATTTTTTATTATATTGGTGTGAACACTGTAGCAACTCAGTAGGTCTACTTTTTTCTCCAATTCCTTCTATATTACTTGACCACCTTCTTTTCTAGTCATATCGTTTATTCAATTTCTTGCATCTGCATGATTGTTGTTAGCATCTTGTAGTACATTTATACTCAACATACATCTTTCTATTCCAAGAGAACATTTTTTAAGAAATATATGGCCTTTGACCCCAGGAGATCATTTAGAATCAGTCAAAACACAGCACAATTTCCCAAACATAATGTGGTTCAGCTTCTTCCTAAATTTTGGCAGTTATGAAACCAGGTCTTTATCTATTTGTTGGTCATGTCCAAGGTATATATATTACTATTTTTTATTGATAAAATGAGCTATTCAACCAATTTCAAAATCTGGGCAATTTATATTTGTAATACACTTTGGTTTTCCTCTTTGGCTATTTAGATAAGTTTCTTTCATGTTAATTCATATTAGTGTGACTTAGAGTCTTGTGATGTAAAAGGATGAAATATAATTCATATGTTTTTATTACCTAACCAGAAAACTGAGAGTGCCTCCCTATCAATAAGAAATCTTTCATTTTTCCTTCATATCTTACACAGGACACTTTAAATGGCACTGGCAGTTATATTTGGGAAAGTTATATGTATATGTAATATGCATATGCATTACTTAACTCTAAACTATAAATAGGTAGATAAATGTTATTATAATTATATAATATAATATAAATATTATCATAGAAAATGCATAATAGTTAAGTATAAATTTTTTGTAAAAAAAAAATCATGAAATATCCCTTACAATCTCTACCCTGTTAAAAAAAAAAAACTAACTTACTCTAAACAATGATAAATAAAGACAATACTGATGATGGCAGTAAGATCAGCAAAAATGAACATTTTTAAAAATTAGGGTCTATTTCAATTATTATTTTCTTTATATTAGAGCTTTTTCGTGATATTCCATGATGAACTCAATGCTAGAAAATCATTTTTCATTTGATCATGTCTCTTTTCTAGAAGAAATCCATAACATTCATTTGATGTCGCTAAATATGGAAGTTGCATATTTATTTCTGTCTTTTGAAAAAAAATCAGTTGAATGAATTTTTTCTTGATTTTTATTTGGAGTTGTAAACGAAATAGATATTGTTTTTAAGCTGCAGTATAAAATGTGAATTTTATGAATGTTTATTATAATCCAGTTGTAATAATTAACGAGCATCATGAAAAGAGAGGTGATAAAGACATAGACGCTGGCTTTGAATTTATACAATAGTCCTGCCTTCATGTGGGAAGTAGACACTCTTAAAGAAATGACATTCACCTCAATACATTTTGTACAAGTTGGGAAACAGATCCCAAGTTGGGATAGCTATAAAAGTCTTCACCTATGATTAGACGTACCCAGTATAAATTAAAGTAGTTGTATTTACACAAGAGGCATCATGGCATAGAGGACAGTATGCCAGATTGAGAGATGTAAAGACTTAGTTTCAAATACTGTCCTTGACCCATGATGCCTGTCTGAACTTGGCAAGCCACTTAGCCTCTCAATGCCCTAAGCCAAAGGTGTCAGACACAGAACACTCCCAAATGTGGCTCAAACTAGATTAAAATGTAATTGGGGAATATTCAATAAAATAAGTAAAAACACAATAAAACAGATAATACTACATTTTAAAACTAAGCCAGTACTTGACAAGGATCCTTACATACAGATTAATGCCTCTGTTTCCATTTGCCTTTCCCATCACTGCTTTAAGCAACTCTCTAAGACGAGAAACTGCAGAGATGGTGTTTACTGGCCTTTATTCAGGGAGTATTCTTGCCTGACTGTTTCTTATATGAATGAAATCACAGGTTCTTACACTTGCATATTTCTGGGTAGGTAATAATACAGGTTTGGATAATGCCCCCTTTCCTGCCCCCTTCTCAGACATGCCTTACACTCTTGCTTCACATTGAAGTGTGAAATCCCCAGTATAAGACTAATTTTTGCAAAGATATCTCCTGAATGCTTTGTTTTATTGTCGATCAAGTCTACAGCTATAGAATTCCAGTACAAATGAAAATAAACGTGTGAGATTCAATTCAGTTTCAGAACTGTCTATTACATTCTAGGAATAGGAAAAGAAAAATAAGACTATTTCTGACTTCAAGGTATGTATTCCACTGGACACATATAATATGTTGCTCTTTGTCCTTTGTTTTCACAGAAGACCAAGAGCACCAGGGTCTAATGTCTTGACTTGTACGTGAATTGGATTTGAGGGAAGCAGAGCTGCAGTAAGTCATTAGCCTCATTCTCTCTTCCAGAGTTATCCAAGTCTAGTGATGAGACAGGAGTCAGTCTGTCTGATCATGGCTTGGGATGCAGTGCATAACCTTGGCACCTTCGACATCTGACCAAGCTCTAAGGGCTCTACAGCACTTTCTCCAGCTGTCTTCATAGGCTTGGGAACAAACTGTTGTCACCTGTCCATTCTGCCAAGGAAAGTCTTCTCATTCTTGGGGTAGACAGCCTCCTAACTCACCAACAGGTTTGAGGATTGTCAGTTACTCTCAATCTGGTTTAGACTATCTGCTGAAAAGGTTTTACTGCGGATGGGGTGCTAGAGCTTCTTGGTGCCACAGGTGAGAGTTGAGTGCCAGGTAGACACCAAAGGTGAATGAGCAGCCCTGAAAAACCTCACACCAGAGGTTCTAGGCCTGCTTGAACACCCCATACACCTCTACAATGGCAAGAGAGATTAGTTAATACAAAGTACAATCAATCCTCAACATTCAGTCTTTTAACTTTCATGACTTCAAGTCATTTTGTGTGATTTTATTAGTAACCTTGTTTTCACTGTCACATTGACAATGGTACACATTCATGGCTATAGGCAGTAGACAAAAAAAAAAATAAGAGATGCAAACAAGTTTGTGGAATGGCGGGTATCCTACCAGGCACTTTCATGGTCTTGTTCATCCTATCATTGCAAAGTAAAGAACCTATGCATTAATTGTATATTTTCATTGTTTGCCTTTAAACTCAAGTTTTGTGCTACAATTATGCCCCCAAAACACAATGCAAGTCCTTTGGGCTCTAAGTCCAAGCATGCAAAGGCAGTGATGTAGCTTAGGGAGAAAGTAAAGGTGTTAATAAACTTTGTGCAGGAATGTCTGCAGTCACTGTCTGTTGGAAGACCTTAAGGGATCTCAACCAGTACATGAGGTAGATTTTGCTGAGGGATTATTTCAATCTGGTACATCCTTCACTATCTCCAGTGCCATCTAACAGCCATGAAGGTCAGAGTGTCAGAGGTGATGTGGAGACCTCACCAGTCTCAGCATCTTCTGACATCAGCAGTCGAAGTTCAAGCAACCCGTCCTTAGTTTTCAGAGGGTGGCCAAAGTAGAGAGGTTTACAGCAGTATAATATAATAATACAATGCCTTTACACTACCGTCTAACAATGGAAGCTAAGATTCAGGTTAGAAATTGTTTTTAAGAATTTTATTTCTGTAAAGTCTTTATACTACTATAGATCTTATGTATTATTAAAAGTGAATATTGTCTGAAGTCAGTGTTCTTATTTTTTTTCTTGAGAAGTCAGAACAAAAGATTAGAATTCTAGGGAATTAATAGTAAGAAAAAATGTTTTGTATGTTAACAATTTTATTTTGTGTACAGCATTTATACATTGTTTCATGATTACTATTGTTAGGAAAAATACATATTACCAGAATTAATGTTTTGTTATAAGGAATTGTATACAGAGAAGTGTATTTTTAGCAATCTCTAGTGAAAGATTACAGTTTTTGATGATTGCAGGAAGCTAACCACCTATTTTCCATAGGTTTAATTATCAATATTCATGATTTTTAAATTTTATGCTGTTTTCTAGGAATGTTACCCCCACAAAAGTTGAGAATTGACTGAATATCCAGAGGGAAAGGATATTAACAACTAGGAGAATATAGAAATTAAAATCATTTCCACCTGACATACAGAGGAGACCCATCAATATATTTATGTACTTAGTATATATTGGT
This sequence comes from Potorous gilbertii, assembly GCA_028658325.1. Lineage (NCBI taxonomy): Eukaryota > Metazoa > Chordata > Mammalia > Diprotodontia > Potoroidae > Potorous > Potorous gilbertii. The sequence continues at coordinate 135,213,036 of CM053770.1, forward strand.
AATATTGGAACAAAACTCTAAGATTACAAAAGAATTATATAAAAGAATGACCCATTGAAAGAGCCACTTGTTCACTTGTCTGGGGCTTAAGCCTACTGAGAAAAACAATTACTGAGATGTCTGCTTTGACAGTTCATTTGTCTTGGACAAAGGTCTGTTCAGAGTTCTAAGAGAAATGGTTGTTGAAATTAAGTCTGATTCAGAGTTGTGAGACAGTAGTTACTTATTTGAATGTAAAAAACTGAAATTAATGGAGAACACACTATGTTTCATGATGAACTGAAGAATTAGATAACTTTTAGTTTGAAATATGGATGCTAGAACCAGTCATGAAACAAATGTAATGTAGCTTTTCATAGACAGAAGGTAAAAATTTGCTTCTCAAAATCTAACCAAGAATGACAAGTAGCTAGGTAGTCCCAGTGGATAGAATACTGAGTCTGGCATCTGGAAGACCTGAGTTCAGCTCCAGCCTCAGACACTTACTAGCTGTGTGACCCTGGACAAGCCACTTAATTCTGTTTGCCTCAATTTCTTTATCTGTAAAGTGAGCTCAAAAAAGAAATGGCAGACCTCTCCAGTATCTTTACCACCAATACCTTAAGTGGGGGGTCACAAAGAGACACAACTGAAATGATTGAACAACAATATGTCATAGTAATTCTAAATTAGTAGTACAACAAAATACCTGCTTATTATATATAAATATATATGTACATATATATAATATTGTTTATGGGAACCTCAGATTTGCCCATTTTCTTTATTTCTTACATATTTTGTTTAGGTCATTTAATTAACAATTGGTATTACTTCATTGGGGTACATGATTTCTATTAATACAGAACAAAACTTTTTGTAATGACAAATTATTCTATTCCTATCCAAGATTGAGACGAAATTTGTTCTAATGTATTAGACAAAATACCACCCAGTTTGTATCCAGAGAAGACTATGTCTTCAAGTAGCTGCCTCAAGAGGCATCTAATCATAAAATATTAAAAGCAAAATAAATTTCAGAGGTTATCTAGTCTACTCCTACTCAAAATATGTATCCCTTTTATAGTATCCATAACAGGTTATCCATTAGCAACAGGACCAAGTTGGTAGTTGGAGGCATGAGATGCTGAACTAAGGGGTCAGAGGTGGAAAGTAGTATCTGGTTCAGAAAGAATTGGTACCAGAATGAAGAAGAGAAGCCAAGAGACCCAATTCAGGGCTAGGCAGCAGTGTTCAATAAGAAAGTTACAAGGGTTTGAATTTTTCTAGTTCCTATAATTTGCTACACGCCACTTTCTACAGTGTTCTTGTGCCCAGCTGAATGACCTTGGCCTCATTTTTAAAATTCCTCTAAATTAAGATGTAAATGATCAGGATAGCTTTTACTACCTGCATTACTCCAAAAACAAATCAACTGTTTCAAAGTGTCAATGAGCCCATGTTAATTCACTTGGAAAAAGTGGTCCACAGGATTTATTACAAGATTGACGACATTTGAAAACAACTGTCATGGAGGCCAAATGATTTAGAGATTTTTTTAAGTCATCTACTTATTTTTTCTTTTCCCTTTCTTCTACATATGATCGGGATAAATGACTTTCTGAATTTTCCTAAACTGATATATCCTTCCAAATTCTATTTCTGATTATTGGCTCTTGATTTCGTAATCAAAAGGCATGTCTCTAATATATAGCTCAAATGTTCAGAATGTTAGGATTAAGTAAATTGATTATCTACATTTCATCTCTACTGTAGTCATGGTTCTCAAAGCATTGGTCCACAGTGATTCAGACTACTTGGCTTTATAATCTTCTATATAACATGTTCAGTGGAACTTCTCTGGGGAGAAGTAGAGAATTTCTATGAATCTGTCAGGTAAGCCTCAAAGTGCACACAATTTCTATGGAAAGAGAAACTTTAACAGAAATAATACAGAGACAACTGAGCCTACCAAATCTTTGCCATATGATGGGAGTGTTTTTACAAATTAGATACATATTAACTTGGAATAACTAAACAAAATGTGGTACATGAACATCATCGAATGTTTATATCACCATAAGAAATAATGAATAAGAAGAATTCAGAGAAGCATAGGAAGATAGTGAAATGATACTCAACAATGTAAGCAGAAACAGGAAAACAATATATACAATAACTGTAACAATGTAAACGGAAGAAAATGAACCCAAACACTCTAATTATAATGACTAAATATGACTTCAAATTAAATTCTTTACAATAATAGAATATGTGATTTTGCATACATCAATTTAGTGTTGTTTTCATGCTTTTTGTCTCTTAAGATTTATTATTATAATAAAATTTATATATAAGATGACTGGGTAAAAGAGAGAAGGGAGAAAATATATTCAAAAATAAAGGTGCTGCAAAAGCAAAAAACTGTTTTTTTAGGTGTGTTGGTTTTAATTGTTACAGGGGTTTCTTTTATACACACACACGCACACATATATGTATGTATATGTATATAATTTTCCCCAATTACATGTTAAAACATTTTTAACTGGTGCTTTTAAGTTTTGAGTTCCAGAATCTGTCCCTCCCAATGTTTTTATCTGCTCTCATAATATCTAGCTAAATAATATCAGGAACAACCTGCACACTCTGAAAACTAGAGGAGGGGAAAAGGAAGCCACAAGACACTCCAGCTTGGAAAAGCTTAGTCTGTGAAAGGTTTCCTTCGGCCATTGGATAATCTTATATTCAGTCCTGAAGGAACAATGTTAAGTGATAATTCTTCAAGAGTTAAGGAACAGTTATTTGCTCGTGAATATATTAATGGGGGGAGGCAGAAATCTAAGTTGAGGACAAACTGGACAAACTAAAGAATCCAGGCTGCTCCCTTAAAATGAAACTTGGGAGTTCCTTCAAAGGAACTTAGTGATGCCTAGCTTCCCTTTTCATATTCAAACACTGGAGCCAGGGTTGAAAACTAGGATTTCTCAGGTGCCTGCATTTAAAAAGATTGTGTTTATGTTAAAGCTTAGGTCATTTTAATAGGTATGTTTTAAGGAAAACATTACCTTTCTGTGACCTTTCAGATTTGAAGGTGAAAATTCAGTCACTGGAAAGAAGGAACCCTAATTGTCATGGATGAAATCTTTAGCCTTAAAGACAATTGTCTCTCATCCTGTGACTGTCTTCCTGCTGCCATAAAACCCAGTTACTCCACAGCTGGGGACAAAATTGGCTCAGATGGACCATGATTTTTAATTGAAAGACAGCGACTGCTTAAATGAAAACATGTTACATGAAGATAAAATAAACCAGTGAATTTTTATAGAAGCTGCCAGGTATTTTCAGTGCCCCTCCAGAAAGACACCCAACCTGCACTTCCTAAATGGCTTTTATAATAAGCTAAGCACTTTACCTGCAGATGGAAGAGAAGAATCGTGCTGGTTATCATATATCAGAGTTACACAGAACATCAACTGTTAATGATCATTTATTCCTAGCTACTTGAAGAATAATATCCAGTAATTATAGCAAATGTAAGTCAAATAGTAATAGCATACTTTACATAGCATAGTAATTATAAGTTATGCCCATGTATCTGGGACAAGGGTCTTTTATGCTGGGTATTAAATCTGTTCTGCAATTTATTCATAGCACTATCATTGGGGTTGAAGAAAGGAAGCTTGCCTGTAGAAAGGAAACTGATAGTCCTTTTACATTTTCAATAAGTCACTAGAAGTAAACTGTTCTTTGCATGCCTTGCTAAACTCAATTACCAGCAGGATAACATAAACAACTATTCATTGCCTTTACAATAGGTTCTTTATTGCCTGATGCAAAATGTATTGTTAAAATTTAAACCATTTAGGGTAAATAAGCTCTTTGATTCCTCTAGACTATTAAATTTTAATTGAAAAAAATCAAGCCTAGGTGACAATATTTTCTTATTTTTACTAATTCAGAGTCTGCTACTAAATGAAATGTCCCGTAGAAGATGCTCAAATTTGACAATCCACCAGCATTTGTTAAGCACCTGTCATGTGCCAGGTTCCGCAGTTTTTGCTAAAGACACAAAGACAAAAACGAAACAATGAGCATCCTCAAGTAGCTTAGAGGTTCTTCACAGAGACAATATATACACAAGGAGTACATATCAAATAAATGCTAGATAATTGGATTGAGGCACTAGCAGATGGGGCATTGAACAATGCTGCATGTAAGAAAGTGTTGCTTGTATCAATTTTTAAACAACTCTACAAAGAATCTAGGTAATGACTACTAGGCTATAGGAAGGTTGGTGGTGCAGTGGACAAAATGACTGCCCTGGATTCCTGGGTTCAAATCTGGCCTCAGACACTAACTGTGTGACCCTAGGCAAGTGACTTATCCCTGTTGGTCTCAGTTTCCTCATCTGTAGGCAGACCAGTATTTTTGCCAACAAAACTATGTCACAAAGAGTCAGATACAAACTGAAAATCATTGAACAACAATTGGACACATGCCCTAAAGTAAGTAAATGACAGAAAGAAAAGTTCCATTTATATCAAAATATTTATAGCAGTTTTATTTTTTATTTTTTTAATTTTATTTTATTCTGAACTTAAAAAATAAAACGAGCATTTCCATAACAGAATAGGGTGAAAAAAGTTTTCTTTATGACAGCAAAAAATTGGAAACAAAGTGTCCATGGGTATCCATGGATTAGAAAATAGATGAACAAATTATCATATATAAATGGAATGAAATAGCAGGATACCACAAGGCAGGACAAATGACAGCTTTGTATCATCAAAACTTGGGTTTAAGTCCTACTTCTGACACAGAATAGTTCTGTGACCTTGGCTAAGTCAATTCACTTTTCAGAGTCATCTGCCAACTCGTTAAGACTATTAATTACAGAAAAATTGTCAATCAGCTTTTATGGGGTAAGTTTTCATACCAGAGGTTCCCTGTACCAGTGAAATAAGTTGAAAATGAAGGTGGAGGGGAGAAAAAAGAAGAAATGACATATAGAATGAATTTAGTGTGGAAAGGGAAGGTTTTTATAAAGTCGTGTAGAATGAAGCAATTAGAACCAGGAAAAGAATAAGATTTTTCACTGATTGTTGTACAAACTTAATTGGTTGATAACTCAGGCACACAGTGACAGAGAATGAAAGGATTTTGGAGAAAATTGGGTGGTTCTTTCTTCTCCCTTCTTTTCTGCTATTAATTCAACAGAAGAGAACAGTTACAGGTAGCCATCTAAGGATACAAAGTTCACAATAATGTTAAAGAAAGACTACTATAGGAGGACTGTTACATCCTTAGTTCTTGCATTACCACCACAAAAGAAATTGGGGGTCCCGTCTTGGCACAGGAGAAAGACCATTAGTTTGGAATGTTGTAGAGTAACATCAGACTTTTTTTCTATATGTTGATTATTCTTCCTAAAGGTGTTTTCTTTCTCCTTTAAAAATTGTTTTACCAGAAAGGATAGCTTTTTCAGAGTCATTGCGAGATACAGTGGGAAACTTAGGCAATATAGAAATAAAATATAGCAAATTTATTCTTAAAAAGATTACTGAAAGAAAAAGAAGGTAGATAGGTCCTGGATGTTCCCAAATAGGGCAGTAGACACACACACACACACACACACACACACACACATTAATATCTGTAGTGTAATGATGACCCGTTATTATGGTTTCAGTAATCACTATGAAGACATGCAGGAGGAAAACACATTCTGGGAAATCAGAACAAGGCATGGAAAAGGGGTTTGATGATGAGAGAAGATAAACAATAAGGAAATAATCTTCTAAACCTTCTAAACCCAAATTCAAGGATCCTACTGGAAAAAGGAGAAGGGAGACAGATAATAGAGGTACAGGTGGCAGTCTAGGTGGTGAAAAAAATAGTGGAAGCAACATTCTAACCCTTATCTACATGCAAGTTAGGCTATTTTTTCCCCTTAAAACATATTGAAATCATCTTAAGATTTGACAGGCTCATGCACAAACATGAAAACAAAGATTAGGAGTAGAATCTGTTAGGGAAAGTATAGGTTTATATGTGTGTGTATGTATGTATATATGTATACATGTATGTATATATCTATATATAAATATATCCACACTTAATTGCAGCCTGGTTTGGGGGAAATGGAAGGAAAGGGGAAAAAAGAATAAATTCAAAAGTATATAGCAGAGAACAAAAGAAAACCTACAAGGAAGCAAAGACAGACAGCTTTTAACACAATGTACAATATTTAATACATAGACTTTTTTAAAATGGAAATTTATTACTATATATTTTAAATCCTCTCTCAAGTTCTACTGTGCATGACTTTTTTTCTTATATTTAAGTTTGTAATGTTTATTTTTCTTTTCTTATTATGTATTTAAGTTTTAGTATCCAAGTCTTAAAAAAAACAAAATTAAAAAAAAATTTGATTGGTTTGATAGACTAAAGGTTCAGGATGTTGGCATCACTTTCTGGTTACTTGAGACCAAAAGAGCCATAAGGAGCTCCAGGTGTGTTTTAAAGCTTGACCAGTGGATCATGATGGGCAATTCAGAAAATGGAGCTTTGTTCTGCAGAAATAGTTTGGAGTATCCTCAATGTATGTTTTTATTTTATCTTTCTCCTGTTGTTTCACTGGTTTTTTCAGTCATATCTGACTCTTCATGAACCCACTTGGAATTTTACTAGAGTGGTTTGTCATTTCTTTCTCCAGCTCATTTTACAGATGAGAAACCAAGGCAAACAGGAAACTCAGGGTGACACAGCTAAATGTCTAAGGCCAGATTCGAACTGAGGAAGACGAGTCTTCCTGTAACTTCAGGCTTAGCACTCTATCCACTTTGCTACCTGACTGCCGCATCTTTCTCCTGTTATACAACTAAGTAAATCTCCTTTTGTTAATTGTCGAATGACCTACAAATTTCTCAATTCATTCTAATATTGATCAAAAACTACTAGGGAACTAGCCTGAGTCAGACCTAGCCAAGGACAGAAAATTCAGGTTAAAATAGTAATACTAAGTAGCAAGCAAAAATCATAATTACAAGACTATGATTCTCTAAAGTATTTCTTGTGAATTGAACTGGACTCTCATGGTTAATGATGTGCCTGAGCCTCTGGGTGACATTGCAGCTTTGTTTTTCACAATGTATCTGTCATTCATTCTGCATGAGAAAACAGGCTTAGGAATTTTTGAGGTCCAATGGTTGATCCAATCTGTTCAAGACATAGCTATATGGATTTATTTGACTGAGGTGAAATGTGACAGATTCCTATTTTTAAATGTAAAGGTAGAACTGAAGATACAGATGAACACTATTGAATGAATGCATGAATGCATAAAAAGAATTTATTCATTACTTATTATGAGTCAAACCCTGTGCTAAGCACTAGGAATATAAATAAACAGGGTTTTTTTTTTTGTTTTCTTTTTTAAGTTTCCATCTTCCAGAAGGTTACATTCTAATAGGGGAAGACAGAACATTTAGGCGAATGACTATCAGAGAAGGGTGTTTTGGTCTAAGAGGTCACAGGGATGGTGAGTAGAGCCATAGCAAAGTTAATTGACATGCTTTGCTTAGAAGTATTTGTAATATTGATTAGATTAGGCTTCCTAGAGTAAGAGATGTAATCAGATAGCAGGTACCTGGGCAGTGTCAAGGTGGATGGCAAGAAGATGTCTTAAGTGGATGGTTTAGATGGGATGTAGACCAGATGCTGTGGGTATAGAACTGACTACACTTAGTGAAGTTGCATTTACTAACTCATCTAGCAGCACAGCTCAACCCCAGAAGGAGAGTTCCAAAGTCAGATATTGAGTAAGTTTTGGTGATCAAGAGAGTATATCAGATGGCTTAAGAGGATGATTCTATGGGATGTTTTGTTTTCCCTTCTGATAATCTTATGTGTTAGGAACTGGCTTGTTTAGACATCCTGGACAATATTATAATTAACTAATCTTCTCCTCTTTCATAGACTCCTAGAAGGCACCATTGGGTATAGAATGGCTAGTGTCTGGTAATCCATTTCCATACTCATTTCAATAATCATTGTGTTTCTCCAATTTTATGATTGCTATTAAAATTTTGTTTTGGTTATGTTGGAGACATTTTTTGTAGATATGTATATTTTACTATGCTGAGAATTTCTAACCAATAGTCCAAGTGTTTAATGGTTCTCATTAGAGGTAGCTAAGAAGAAAGTAGATATAGAATTTGACTTAGTATTAGGAAGACCTGAATTCAAAACATCCTTAGGACACTTACCAGCTATGTGGCTTTAGGCTAGTTACTTAAATTTTCTGTGCCTTAACAGTTTGGGAGTGGAATGAGTTCATTAATATATTGATAATTATCTTGAATTAATGTAAAGTTAAATTTAATGAAATCACTAGCCAATGTTTGTTCCACATGGTCCCTTAGTTGAGACAATTTTAACTATGTATATATGCATAGTTAAAATTGTCTCAACTATATATATACACATATATACACAATGATAAATAATCCTTTGGGAAAAAAATTAAAAAAACATTTAGTCAACTCTCCTGGGTGTCTTGACTACACAATGCTATGTTTTGTCAATGTGAAATCCAGATATGTTTTTTCTATCATGGAAATGGTGGATTTACTACCTCGTTTGTCATCTAGCTGTTATGGCTGGGGGCTAAGTATTCATCCGGGTTTCTATATACTTGGGGAAAACTCAGACCAATTAAGACCAACCCAAATAAGCAGGGGATTTGTTCCTCCATGACTAGTTCTACGCAGTTCTAGGAATGGTAGGTATTCTGCTAATGCTGGGACCTGCAATTCATATGATAGTTTTGATGACTAGTTAAAAATACAGATCTCCTGGCTGTGCATTTTCATATGATTTGTTTTGGTTTCAGAGATTTAAATATGGTGAACATTTCAGTAAGACTGAATGGCATAGCATATCCTCTTCTGCTATGATGGCAAGCAAAATAGGATCTTTTGCTGTTTTTGTTTTAGTATAATCAAGTGCCTCTGATTGAATCTTGCCTTTATCAATCAAGAGTCTTTATTAGAAGTACAAAAACTAGACTTTCTTTAACTAGAAACAATATATGTATTTGTATTGTTAATTATTTTAATGTGATTAAAGATCTTTCCCACCCATTAATGGATCTGCCCATTAAGGGGAGTTTGACTAGGGAAGATTTGTGAGAAGGCCCAAGCCTTTTGTTAATGAGGCACTGATTCTCAAGGGTTGTGATAACCTATGGCTCTAAAATAAAAAGATATAAATATTCTTAGTTGAGGTTTTACTTTGGGGCTTGCTGACTGGAAGTGTTTGACCAGATGAGGACTCCGAGAAGCCACTAAAGGAGCACCCCACGCCCCGCCCCTGCTTTGAAAGCCCCTATGTGGGTACTACCCTCTTTGGTAACTATGATCAGACAGTTGGACTTGTCTGTTGAATTCAAGCAGAGGAAGCCATGTCTGCGTATCTTTGATTTCTCTGTGTTTTCTTTGAAGTCCAGGGTGCTGACTCCCTTGAACTAGGTGAATAATATATGTGCCTGGTTAAAGGAAAATGATACGTGTGCTTGATTAAAGTGATTATTAACCCCTCAAAAGTTGCCATTCCTTTTATGAATTTAGATATAAGAACCTGTGATAGCAGGCCCCTCTGTGGATGTTGTGGTGCTTCCTGTTACATCTGCTCAAAATAGGAAGGTAGTAAACTAATAATAAAAATTCAGTATTTTTATCTATTGTATTTGTACTTTCTCCATTATCATTGTAACCAACATGGGAAGGGAATAGCCATTACTATGACTACTAAACTATGGCACAGAAATATGTCCTGATTTTCCCACAATTGTCCAGATGTCAATTATAGAAATAAAATTAGAATTCAGAATGTCTTCTTCATTCCTCCTTTCTCTCTTTGTTGCCTCATCTCTTCTCTTTTTTCCTTTTTCTTTTCTTTTTTTTCCCTCTTCCTTTCTTTCCTCTTCCTCCTTCTCCTCCTCTTTCTCCTCCTTCTCCTCCTCTTTCTCCTCCTTCTCCTCCTCTTTCTCATCCTCCTCCTCCTCCTCCTCCTCCTCCTCCTCCTCCTCCTCCTCCTCCTTCTTCTTCTTCTTCTTCTTCTTCTTCTTCTTCTTCTTCTTCTTCTTCTTCTCTCTCTCTCTCTCTCTCTCTCTCTCTCTCTCTCTCTCTCTCTCTCTGTCACACACACACACACACATATTAGATATTCACATACAGGAGTAAATTTGACATAGAATTGTGGGAAGAAAAAAAAGAATTAGTTGCAAAATGAGATTACAATTCAGTAAAAATATTTTGTTGGCTTGTATAATTAGAATGATCAAGCTTAGTAACCCCCAAAAGATATGAGAGTAGATACTTCATTAGCTTCTTTGCAGAAGTGGGGAGCAATAGCTATAAGATGCTACATATACCCTCAGATTTGGTTGATAGTTTGGTTTTACTGATATAATATTTATTCTTTTTTTTTTTTTTTTGCTTCATTGTCATGAATGAACCTCTGGACAGAGGAACGGGAAGGGAAATGTTTAAATGTAAAGGTGATATAAAAAGACATCAATATTTCTTCAAAAATCAATAAATGTTTTGTCTTTGAAATCACAGAACCATGTTAGCCACTAACATAACTCTAGCTTTTTAAAAGAGTTTTCAAGTATGCACAGTACAAATTTAGAACTCCTGAGCAACTGAAGCATACTTTCCTAGATTTAAGGTTTTCATTTTTGGTGCTAAGATTATAAATCTTAGTATTTAGGAGATCATATAGTCAAACCCCCTCATTTTATAAATGAGGCAACTGAGGTCCAAAAGGTTTATGCCACTTTCCTCTGCTCCAGGTCACAGGTAAGTTAGCAACACACCTGAAATTTACATTTAGATTTTCTGATTCAGAATCTAGTAGTCTTGTCTCCATACCACTCAAAACACCTAAAAATACTGTTTCCATTGAGCTTATTTGAGAAAAGGAAATATTTAACTAGAAAATAGAATATCATCCAAAAGTAAGTCAGAATTTGATAAGCATAGAAAAGAAAATAAATTTATGCATGTGAAAAGTTAGCAAACTCTAGAATATATGCTCTAAATATTCTTAGCTGAATAAAAATTAAAGCTTTTCAGACAGAACTCCTTTTTTAGTCTAGGGCTATTAAAAATGAAGAGTAAATAAATTGCCAAATAAAAGCACAGAGTATAAATTAGTTCAAGAGGCAGCTATGGCATATTTATGGAGAGACAAAATTGATGGATACTGCTACAGAGAACAGAGACGGAGTGAAAGGACAGCGACTCTTCCCCGATCAAGCAGTTCCTTAAAGCCAATGAATAATGAGGTCTCTAAAAAAATGTCACTTTTCAGGATATCCCATTTTATATGCTTTTGGCAGGGAGGGGCAATATGGAAAGGTAACCCTTTATTGGGGTGGCTAACTTGTCAAATGAAACTAGACTTCCTGGAACCAAATCCTCAAATATTAGCCCAGTTGATCTAGTCTCTCATCCTTAGTAGACATACAGACTGACCTACCCTTGACACTGTGGTTTTTAGATGAGATCTTATTCTGAGAATAATTTTCCTTATGATAAAATTTATATTTGTTGCTTAAATATCATCTCATCATCACTATATGCTCTTGGAATGTTTAATAAATGTTTGTATCCACATATTTGCTGAGAGACGTAAATTCAGACACAGAAGCAACGTGGAATAATGGAGAAGGTTCTAGTGTTGAAAGGGGGAATATCTGGCTCCAAATGTGCGTGTTACTTAACCTCTTTGTGCTCCAGGCCCCTCCCTAATGTTTCCCTACTAAGCCAGTGACAGGCTTGTGACCTGCATGAGGGAAAAAGTACCCATACCCTGAACTTCCTTTGCTGACAATATTATAGACACTTCATGTACAATCACACATGACAGATCATGTATAGCAAAGGAACACAAAAATCATCATTATCTTCTGATTTATGATAACTTTCAACACACCTAATCCCATGGACCTAACTTCATGCACCCTTCAAAATAAGAAAAAGTAGCACTTGTATGATTCCATGAAAAAGAATTAAAATTATATTTTAATCACAATGATCTATACAGTGCTTTCTATCTCTAATATTCCATTACTCAAATTTTTTAACATTTTTTTCAAATCATCTCAGTGACTGTGAATTCATTTTCTGTCTGCATGCCAGGAAACAAATACAAAGAGTAGAAGGGAAAATGGTCTCCACCATAGACCCTCTGAGTGTGGAACAGTAGAATGAGTCCTGACTCTGGAATCAGAGGACCCTCCTTCAAGTCCTAATACTCACACAACCATTATGACCTCAGACAGATCAATTAACCTCCCTTGGCCTCACTGACCTCACCTATAAAATGAGGAGATTTAAACTCTATGGCCCTGAAGTGTCTTTAATCTCTTACTCCATCCCCGATCCTATGATAGTTGCAAGTCAAGTTTACATGAGGTGCAGTCTAAGACGCAACTAACTGTCCCCTGGTCTCTGATTCTAACACTCCCCTCTCTCATTGGTAATAGAAAAGAGACTTAAAGACGAGTAAGAAGTCATTTGACATTGAGTGTCAAAACCATCAAGATGGAGATCTCTCTAAACATTCAGCTTTTGGCTAACACTAGAAAACTCTGGTTAAATATAAAGAAAAATCTTTATCATAGAGTCAGCATTTCCATGAAAAGTCAATATGAGTAAATTTTTACAATTACAATTAAAAATTTACAATTTTTAAGAGCCTGAAAAAAATGGGAAAGCTCAGAAGTCTCTGTTGTAGTTCAAAGAAAACAAAGGTTCTAAACTGATTTTATTCAAGTACTCAATTACACCTAGAGCAGTGAGTTAATCTCACCTGCTATGCCATGTTGACTATTTTAATCATGAAAGAGTTTCATGCCACACCTGAAACATCAGGAGAAGGAAAACCAGAATAATAAATAAAATCTGACTAATGACCTCCTGGTTACTAGTCAACATTAAGGAGTTTGCTGCAGAGAAACAATGGTTAACAACAAAAGAGGCAAATGAGATGATGAAAGTGATTACCATGCCTTATGGAATGTATAAACACATAGACAATAACATGAGTATGCTTGAGTTTGGTCTGGATATTTGTAGTTAGCTGGTTTTAGAATAGATTAGGATAGTTAAGACATATAGACATATATCTGTATCTTGTATCTATTTATGCGTGTGCAAGTTGTTTTATACAATGGAATGTAAGCTCCTTGTTTTTTATCTTCTGTGATTAGCACTATGCCTGGACCATAACAAGTGCTTCATGATTTGTTGATTGAGGAAGTAGAGTAGATGTGATACATGGTCATCAAAAGACCCTTGAATACAGAATCAGAAGTCCTGGGTTTATATTCCCTTCCCAAGACTGTGCTTTGTCAAGACTTGTGATGGTTCCCTAGATCTCAGTTCCTCATCTGGAAAATTATTAGGTAAAAATAATTGCTCAATAATTTAAAGTCTGTCACTCCTTGTGGAACCTTTCTCCACTAAAATTCACCACCATCACTCCTTAATGAATTTTTATGCTGCACTGCAACTCAATTATATTCAAAGATTAATATTTTGTTACTATAAATAGGTACATTCATGGGAATATATTAGTATCATAGTAGCCAATTAATTAACTTATTTTTAAATCCACACAAATCATTAGTCAACTCTTTTTCTCAAATATAGTATCCCTTTTGTCATTTTACTGGATTTTGAAGACCCACTCCAATTTTTAGATTATAGATAACTTTCCTTTTATGTTCCATATTTAGTACTTCTTAACTATGTGACAAAATACCAGGGGAATGTCTAAGCAAAAGGATTTCTGTATTCACTGGTCTTCAACCATCCCACTACCATAAAGGGGTTATGTCTGTTTAAAGGAAGCCTTGGGAACATAAAACTGGCTCTCTATTTCTTTTCGGTACCCTTCAACAGATGATCCAGACCATTCCACATTCACTTTGCCTTATCAAAAAGGCAAGAAACTACTGTTCCTCTATGTGATGAATTTCATTGTACAAACTATCTATATCAGTTACTTAAACAAATAAAGATTTGAACTTAGAACACATTAAGAGATAAGTATGATTTGTCTCATTTTCCAACTTAATTCATCTCTCAAGGTAGCTTGGTTCCTAGATTTGTGGTCCTTGAGAAAATGATGTTCTTCCCAGCTGATTATTTATGATTTTGAGCAAAAACTGCTTTATTAGGCCACACCTCCAGCCTTCCAAGATTTCAATCTTCCACCATCTCTTATTCTCAGAAATATCTGTCCATTAGGAGGCAATAAATTGTTGTCATCTTTCTTCTAGCTGACCAACCTCAGTCATGGTTTCCCTGATCTTTTTTCTAGTTTTCTTCCCTTGAATAATTTAAACTTTCCCTTCTTAACTTATAGTTCTCCTTCTACTTCATTACTCAGAAATCTCGCTTTTTTCATCCCCTTTTTTGTTCCAGTTAGTTGGAACCTGAACTGGTAAAGGAGCTTCTCAATGGGGAATTCCTTGTGCTAATGAAATACTGATCCAGACCAGAAAGCAAACACACATATATACATGATGGGTTCATAGAACAAATATATTGTGGCAAGTTTTCACCATATACTACCTTAACCATCCAAGATTTTCTCTCTTTTCTTCTTCTTTCCACCTTTTCCACTTATCAGGTAACTTATGAACTTTACTCCTATTACTTCCTATTTCTCCCTATAATTCTTGTTCTAAGACACGATAGTAATTAAGATTCAGAAGATCTAATCTCAAACTTTTCCTCCAACACTAGCTTTGTGACAGTGGGTAAGTCATTTAGGCTTCAGTTTCTTCATGCATGTAATAGGCATCATAATGTTTTTTTCTATTTTCATTGCCTCATTCCTGAAGCTAAATACTTTGCAAATCTTACATTGCTGTATGGATGACATTTGGGAGTGAGGGGAGTACTATGACCCACCTCAGATCCTCCACTACCATCAGGAGGATCTCAGTAACTAAGAACATCCACAAAACTATGGAGGATCTCCATGGATGCCTAGACCAACAAAATACCAAAAAATACAGTAAAAGGTATCAGTACAACATGATTTCAGCTGACTAGGGAGAGGAGAATGAGTTTTTCTCACTAGGAACAAAAGTTCAACTCAAATACTACTTTTCCAGCTATTAGTACCTTCCCTTGAAATTACCTTGTATATACATAATATGTTCGTGTTATCTCCCTAATAGGATGTGAGCTTGTTGAAGGCAGGAAGTTTCACTTTCTTCCTCTGTGTCCATAAGGCTTAACACAAGTGCTGATTTTTTTGACAGATTGAATCACCTGACCATCTAACATAAAAGGAACCCTGCACTTTACATCAGGGAGCAATCTAAGCCTTTCACCTTTTATTATACACACCAGGAGGAAAGCTTAAAACCAGAGCACACAGGAGTTACCTCCTGTTCTGTAATCAACAGTTACACTTCTGTTGGGATGACCTACCTACTGTTTGAGGTCCTGAGATGCTCTTTCCAACTTTCTGTTTCCAAGTCTGTTTTCTGGCTTTATTTCCTTACACTCCTGGGGCTTCTGACCTTCTAACTGAATTGGGCTGCTGGACACTAATGCTAAGTCTGCATTTATCAAATGTGTTCTCTACCTGGCCAGGATAGTGATCTCAGCTCCACCTCCCATTTGAATTTATTTTCCATTTTATTTCCACACCCTAAAACTCTGACTTTGGCTATTTCAAAGCTCCCAACGAGTCTTCTGTCTGGTTAATACCTCCTGACTTTCCCCGCCCTTTGGCCAACCATGAACTGAAAATGACACCTTATAACATGGAAAGTCTAATGAGCAGGACAGATACCTGAAGCAGTTTCTCCATAGCAGATATTCACAGTCCCAGATACTTGCATTCATAGGGAGTCTTCTGTACCTGGAAAAAAGACAAGAACAATATATTCTCAAACTACATCCAGCCAGAAACCCCTTTTCATTTTATGTGCAGAATGTTCATTGATATGAAAACAATTCTTGACAAAATTCGAAGAGAATGTGGTCCACTGAGTTTCTAAAAAAAGGACAATCCTTTCTCAACTCACTGAAGTCTTGAGAATGACTAGCACTCATTTCAAACATGCTTTATAAACATGATGTAACTCTGACAAGTCAGTCTTTGTAACTTGGCAGAGGCAAAGTTTTCGAAATGTATTTATATATGTGTTAGGTGTAAACTGTTATTGTACTGGAAAACTTCTTGAAAGGGATTTTTATAAGTCTCATCTTGTCTCTCTCAAGTGCCTGTTAAAAATAGAGAATTTATTGGCAGCTCTTTTTGCTTGTGTTAAGGAAGGATTACTTTAATCCTGGCAAAATATCTTAGCACTTTACTATAGGCAATTTTATACAACTAAACTTTTTACTACAGACAATGCTAAAATAACTGCAAGAATCCTGGATGATTTAAAAGTTACACTTTTGTCAAATTTGTTGCTTTTTTTTTTACCCTTTAGAAACATAAAACACTCTTCTCTAAACACAGTCAATCATATTTGTACCAACTCATTTGGAGTTTTCAGTAATCCTTAGTTAACTTCTTTTGGTTGTTTTACAAAATGGAATGAGATTTGTATATGAATTTCCCTATGACATAACCAAATTCGCTTGGCTATCAAGTGTTTCATATATTTACTATCCCAACTTTTGGTTTATGGTTTTTGTTTAATCTTGTCATCACCAAGAATATATATTCCCATATGTATTGATGCTTGTCATTTCTATATATGTGTATTGTCTCTAAGATTGTGAACTCCTCAGGTGCATGGGCTATACAGGAACTATAATTCAATTCAATTAATATTTCCTGAGTATCAGTAATGCAGAGGAGTCAGCAAGGAGGCACAATAGATAGCATGCTCAAGAAGAATTGAGTTCATATCCTTCCTCAGACATACTCACCAGTGTGAGTCTAAGTCACTTCACCACCACCAGCCTCGGTTTCCTCATCCCTAAAATAAGGATAGTAATAGAGCCTACCTCATAGCATTCTTGTGAGGATCAAATGAGATACTATATGTAAAGCTCTTGGCAAATCTTAAAGCACGACATCAATGTTAACTACTAGTAGAAGTAATATGTGCTATGCACTAGGTTCAGTGCTAGGGATAGGAACTTAGCTAACAGTTGACATTTATATAGTGCTTTATAATTTACACAGCTTTATTCTTTCTCTCTAATCTTCAATTTCTTCTTATCTACTAACTCCTTTCCCTCTGCTTACAAATATACTCATGTCTCTCCTGTACTTAAACACACACACACACACACACACACACACACACACACACACTTGATACTACTTATTCCTGCTAGTTGTATCCTCTGTCATTTCTCCCATTCTCAGCCAGATTTCTTGAGGAAGTCATTCATAGTTGGTCCATTCAAATCTTTCTAATGTCAACATTCTACTGAAACTATTCTCTCCAAAGTTAACCCATGTTTTCTTAATTACAATGGCCTTTCCTCAATCCTCGTCCTTTTTTATTTTTCTGTAATATTTAATGTGATTGATAGCACTCTTCTCTTAGAAACTCTCTCATCCCTGCATTTTCATAACACTGTTCTTCTCCTACCTATCTATCTCTCCTCAACCTACTTTTGTTGGATCACCATATGTCCAACCCCTTAATTTTGGAGATTCCCAGAGACTTTTCTGAAACCTCTTCTTTTCTCTTTTTATACATCCTAACCTGGTGATCTCATCAGCTCCCATGGGTTCATTTTCCTTCATGCAAATGACTCCTACACACATATGTATGTACCTTATGTATACATCCATAGATGTATTCAAACTTAGACTCTCTCCAAAGCTCTAATCCCATATTTAGCAATGGCCTGTTGACTATCTCCCAATGGGTCACAGAATTTGAGAGGTAGAAGGAACCTCAGCAGCCATCTAGTCTAATTTGTCCACAAAAGGAAAGTCTATTCCAGAAAACCCGATTAGTGGTTGTCCAGCCTCCCCTGAAAGACTTCCAAAGAGAAGGAACCTGCCATCCTTCCAGGCAGTCTGTTCCACCTTGGGTCAGTTCTAAGGATTAGGAAGTTTTGTTTTGATTTGTTTTTCTTTCCTTATGTTGTGTCTTAATTTGTCTCTTCTCAACTTTTATCCATTGCTCTTGATTTTGCTCTCTGGGGTCAAACAGAGGTAGTGTAATCCCTCTTCAATATCACAGACCCTTGAACACATGGAGACAGCCCTTATGTCTGCCCTGATTCTTCTTTTTTCCAAGTTAAACATCTCCAAATCCTTAACTGATCAACATATGGCATGAAGTCAAGGTCCTTCACCACCCTGCTTGCCCTCTTCTATGTCCTTTCCTGACTATCAATTCCCTTCTTAAACTGTGGTATCCAACAACTGAATACAACAGTCCAAAATAGGTCTGATGAGTCTTGGTTGCAGTGGAACTATTGTCTCCCTATTTCTGAAAGGTTATGTCCCTCTTAATTCAGTTCAAGGTTACATCAGCTTTTTTTGTTTAACTATCACATTGTTGATTGATTTTGAGTTTGAAATCCACTAAACCCTCCAGATCTTTTTGAGAACATGTGCTGCCTATGCATCCATGCCTCCCTCATTTTATATTTGTGAAAATGATTTTTTGTACACAAGCATATGATTTTATGCTTATCTCTATTAAATTTCATCTTATGAAATTCAACCCAGTGTTCTAAGGGGTTCTGAACCTGAATTCTATGGAGCTCCAAGGAGTCCATGTATGTAGAACATTTAACATTTTGATAACTTTAATACAATTAGTTTCCTTTGTAATCTTATGTAATTTATCCAATTAAAAATATTATTCTGAGAAATGGTTGACAGGTTTCATCAACTGTGAAAGGGGTCCATGGTACTCGTTTCCTTTTGGATCCTTCTGGATCCCAACTCTATCAACACTGTTAGCTTTTCTTCCCAGCTTTGGGTCATATGCAAATTTAGTGAACACATCGATGTGTTAAACATCACAGTGTCAATTGTAGGTTCCCTGAGACAATGCATTGGAGGCTTCCTGCCATGCAGACATTACAACACTCACAACTGTTCTTGGAGTCTAGTCAATTCTGCTTTGGCCAGAAATTCTGAGGGTCTTCCCCTCCCAGATCGATTTCTTTTTTTTACTATGGAAAGAGGCTATTTTCTACCTCATTTCTTACTTAGCCTTAATTACTGAATGAGCATTGCCTCAGTCAAACTGAGACCTAGTAAAGAACTTAGCTTAAAGAGGCCAAGGTCTCTCATTGAACTCAGGGCCGCCTCTAGTTGTCCTGATCTATATCTCACCATTGGATCCAGAGGGCTCCAGAGAAGAAAGTGAGGCTGATGACCATACACAGCCCTGCCTCACTTACATCCAATTCACTTGCATGTCATGGCATCACCTTCCTGGTGTCATGGTCCTCTAAGATTGCAGTAAAAAGACAAACACCAGCAACCAGTTGGGAATCTGTCTATTATATGATTATTTAATTCATTCTCATCTTCTCTACCGAAACTTATCTGCCTACTGAAAGATTCGTTAACAACTAATAGACCACAGAATTCCAGAATGAACTGTGCCAGGAAGTGGAAGGAATACCTGACTCTTCTCCACCTACTCTGAGATTCGGGGATAGTGACTTTGCATACAGCACTAGATCTCCTGACTTAGAATATTTCCACTGACTGTCCCCCATGTCCCAAATGATCTCCCATTTCCTCTCTGCCTCCTGACTTCCCTGGCTTTCTTCAAGTCTTGACTACATTCCTACTTTTACAAGATGCCTTAGTCTTCCTTAATCTTAATGCTTTCCTTCTAAGGCTACCCGATTTATCCCATAAATTTCTTGCTTGTACATTGTTATTTACATACTATCAACTGTATCATATTGGGTTGATATCATATTGGGTGAAAGCAAAGAGGTTTTTTTTTCCTTGTCTTTATATATCTGGCACATAATTCCCCTGCACATAGTAGGTGCTTATTAATAGTTAATAGATTGATTGATTGACTGAAGAACAGAATGAGATACTTTATCCAAAGTTCTGTTAAAACATTGGTCAACTATATCTTCTACATTCCTCACATCTACTAGTTAGGAATTTTGTCAAAATGGAAAATGAGGTTAGCTATTTTCATCTTTTCTTAAAAAATTTTACCTATTTGACTCTGAACTTAAGAAATAAAAAAAGTATTTCCATAACATAGTAGAATAGAAAAAAAAGGTTATAGTACATCAAACTGCAAATCTATTTTTGCTATTCCTTTCAAATATATAATAAAGTTATCAAGTAACTCTTTTGCCCTCCTTTTTTTCTTCCCTCACATTTTCTTGAAGGAGCCACTTTTTATCACTGCTTCCTTTCTAGATGTTTGCCAATCCTCTCTTTTGTGATCCATTACGGACTTTTCCCAGGAATCAAAGTTGAGTTCACTGGTATATAGTTTGCATACAGTGTTATCTCTCACAAAAAAAAAAAAAGAAAGAAAAGAAAAAGGCAGACATTTTCCTTCTGCAGTCTTGTGGTCTTCCTCCTGTTTTCAATAATCCTTCAAATATCCTTGACAGTGACTCAGTAATCATATCTACCAGTTTTTTAGGACTTAAGGATGCCATTAACCTGGGCCAAGTAATTTGAATTCATCAAGAGCAGCTATGTGCTAAAAAAAATACAAATAAAAAAAAATCCCCCTGCTTTTAACAGGGAACCATTGATATTCAATAGTAGTCACTTTCTTTACTTAGTTATATTTCTATTGCTGAAAGTTAACCACTTGATTAATATTTGCCACCAGAGACCAGTTCAATAAGAGTTTGACCAGAGGAGGTCAACCTTCCCACAGTACACATTACTCCCCTGTGAGGAAACAGCAAACTACATAAAGAATCGTAGTAATTGACCTGGGTCCATACTTCAAGGCTAAATAGACACAGAGTAAATTGCACAGTGCTTGGCTAGACAAGCTACTTACTGTTCCTTTTCCAACCCATAATGTCTGTAATTCTATTAGGCTTATTGCCCGTTATGCAATATGATACTACTGTAAAATTGTTTCTTTTGCAATACAAAATTTAGTTAAGTAGTTTATTTTTTCCTTAAAGAATACAGATTACCTTGTGTTGGAACAGTTTTAGGTGCTAGGCCTTTGGAAAGCAAACGAAAAATGTTATGTTTATTATTGAGGGGGGTCAGGAAAAAGGAACTAGAGTCAGAATTAGCTTCTCAATGACATGCAGCAAACACAACTTGAACACTAATCATGGGGAGATGGTTCAGTGGCTCCTCTGTTTATAGTTCCAATTTATCAGAGTTATAGGAATCCTCACAACTTTTGCCAAAGAAAGATGTTGGGACATAAGATGTTGTTTTTCTTCCAAAAGCCCAGATTAGTCAGTATAATTTTGACATAGAGAATTTCAAGCTATGATTAATTCATAAATATTGTTTAAATATTTTTGAATCAATTTTGTCTCAAAAAGATACATTTCACAGGATGTTTCTTTCCTTTATAAATTGATCCCAGTGGTTTCCTGACACTTGAAAACAATTGTCACAATCAGGTTAATTATTTATATATTTATTTTGCAACTTTAGAATAGGAATGGAATCTCAGATGTTCAAGGGGCTATCATCAAACTAGCATTTAAAAATATCCTGTCTTAGTAGATGGTGACAACAGACATTTTATTTCCCTGTCTTTAATGCCCACACCCTTCCTTCTGCCAATTTAGATTCTGCCCATCCTTCAAGGCTCAATTCAATTTCCTATGCCTTGTGTAAAGTCACAGACCAGTCCACAGCGATGCTCTCATTATTCTGACTATACTGCACAATTCCATATCAGCTGATAAGGGCATTTCTTTAATTATAAACACCTAGTTAATAAAAGTACTATCTATATAATATAAATTAATGAAATTACAATCTATACAATAATATTAATAAGCCTTTATATGAAATTTATATCTAGATAGCTATAATTATTTAATCATTAGTATTTAATCATCATTTTAATAATATTCACTTGAAACTCTTTAATTCATAACATGTGTGCATAAATACTTAATAAGTAATATGACAAATAATTGTATAATATTAGTAATTTAGCAAGCATTTAGATAGAACTTTAATGTTTGCAAAAATACTTTTCAAAAATATTTTGTTTTCACAAAACCCTGAGGAGGTAGGCTATTACTATCTACATTTTATAAACAAGAAAACTGAAGCAGATACAAGTTAATGACTTGTCTAGGGCCATATAAGAAACTCAGATCTTCCTGACTCCAGGCTGAGAGCTCTATCCATTGTATTACCTACCTGTCCCAATATTATGGCACCTCTCTCTCCACTACTCCAGATGTGGCTTGACCAGGACATAAGACAGAGGCCTGTCACCTCCCTTATTCAGAATACTGGGCTAAGAACAGGGAATCATGTAAGAGTTAATGCAATTCTACCTCACTGGATCTAAAGACTCTTTCAGATGGAAGCTTCACTGAGATCACTGAATTCACTTCAACAAGTGTTAATTGAAAGTCATTGTTGTTTGTCCTTCATTCTTGAAGAGAGCCAATGACATCAGAAAGGTAATGTCTTGACTTGCAAGTGACTTGGATTTAAGTGAGGCAGGGCTGTGCAAAGTCACCAGCCTCACTCTCTTCTCCTTCAGAGCTGTCTGGGTCCAGTGGCAAGATATAGATCAGGGCAACTGGATGGAGATGGTCCCAGAAGTAAAGTGAGAAAAGATAGAAAGAGAAAAGATAACACAGTTCCTACCCTCAAGGAGTTTTCAAACTAGTGGAAGAACAAACTAATTCCATAAATAGGTAAAACGTAATTTAGAATGAGCTACATGTCCATGAAAGGTATGAGTGGCACGAGAGTTTAGAAAAGGATCATGTCTAGCTTGAGTATCTAGGGAAAACCTTCTGGAAGAGGTGTCTTCTAAGCAAAGCCTGGAAAGAAGGGAAGGATTTCAATAGATTGGCATGAGGAAAAATACATTCTAGGCAAAAAGGATGTCCTGAGAAAGATGATAAGAAAGGACAGGATATGACTAGCAATGCGTAGTCAAGTCTGACTAGACTATGGAATAGGGAAAAGGTTGCCAGCCCAGGTGGAGGTTTGGCAAATGTGATTCTGGGCATAATCAAGAGAAGCCCTTCTCTCCCCTGTAGAGAAAGTATCTTTTGATTTTCCTGTTGGCTTACTTTCTGATGACAAAAAAATCTTTTAATTGACTGCTGAGTCAGAACTGAATGGGTGTACAAAAGGTTTGAATGGACAAACTGTCATTCTTCTTCAGGGAGTGAAGCTAGAACTGCTGTTTACCACTATGTGAAGGAGCTGATCCATGACCTGGCCACCATATTTCTGAGAGCAGGTATGTCAGAAGTCTAGTCTAGAAGTTGTCAACGGTTTGCCAGTAGTCAAAACAACCCTTAGGAGCCACCATGACAACCATGAAGGTGACAACCCAGCTGAACACCACCTCATTCACTGGATACATAATATCCAGAAATGAATTTGGTGGGGATTCCTTGAATGGAAAACAAGATTCCAAGCATCAGGAAATACACTGCCCTTGGAGGTAATGGGAGGATGAAAGTGAGGGTTTGGAGTGGAGAATGTTTTGTAGCAACCATTTTAAATTCCATTTTCCCAGGAACTAATTGGGTTTTCAGAGGGGAGTGTATGTGTCCTTTCTGGGGAAATAATTTTTTTTTGTAATTTGGTTCTTGATATAGCTTCTCAGTAAATATCTTTTTATAAACGCTAAATCTTATTAATTGTTCAATTGCTCTAAGGATTGTATTAACGGATTAAATTCTATTGATGGAAAACAATACATGAGTGACAGAATTGGATTTCCCAACCCATCCAGGTTAATCCTAGTACCCACAGGTAGTAGTAGCCAGTCACCCTCTGGGGACCACCTGCCCATACTAATAGGTATTGGAAGAGTGTGCCCAGGGTTTGCCAGACAGGTGAGGAAACTGAAGCCTTTCACAACTGAAGGCTGTGACTGACTTAAGGTCCTATAGTTGGTAAGTGGGATTTACACTTGGAGCTCATGATTCTGAGCTTAATGAAAAAGCTCAGTTGGCTTCTCACCACATCGCACTGCTTCCTCTGGACAATGATTTCCATAGTGAAAGGACTCTCACACAATCCATCTATATCTTATAGTCTTAGAGAGGTCTTGAAGCTCAGAGTGGTTATTGATTTATAGCCCAAATACTAAAAATTGTACTTTGGTTTCATTTTATTTCCGTTTAGAAGTAGGAGATAACTTTCAGGAGAGAGAAAATAGATAGTTATAAGGAAAAAAAGCCAGAGAAAATTGTTCACTCAGTAGGTTCTGAGATAATACTGCTCAAACTCACCTTACTGGTGACGTTAGCTGTGAATTTCAAAGTTACCATTGTTATTTGAAAAGTGCAAACCCAGTGTTTACAGCTCAGAGTTTCCATTTTAAATTGGATAGTTCAACAGGGGTTAATAATTTTTCGTCTAGAACAATGGTAATCAAAATAACGTACTTAACACCTGATGAAATTAAGCCAAGAGATTGTTCACTCATTGTTCAAGTCTTCACTCATTGCAGAAGTTCCACACAAAGGGAGGACACCCCACCTCAAATTGCCCCTTAAAATGTCATCATATTAAAAAAATCTTTGTTTTCTCCTCTTATTAATTTTACATATAGTGAAGGCTAATTCAATCTATTCATGTTGCAGCTGTCTTCAGAGTTCAGTGCTTACTCATAGGAAAGTCATTGACTTGAAAAAAACTTACATTCAATTGTGGCCTGTGGTGGCCCTTTTTCTTTTCTTCTTTTTTTCTTTTCTAGGCCTAATTTTATGTTACATTCAAAGTCATATGTAAATAAAAGCCATCAGTCACCCATTATTTCAGATTCTGAATAAAAGACAGGATATGAACTTTAACCTTGGAATGCTTATTTCATTTTGGAGTAACCCATAAATCTAATTTCACTACAATTAGTCTACAAAAATAGGAATCAAATATAGTTTCCAAAATTTAAAGAAAATAATTTCTAATTATGCCATTGCAAAATGTCCAGACTGCACAGATGTGTAATAGTGGCAGAAAGTCTCCAAAAGACATCTAATCTTTCTAGAAAGATAATTCATTGTTGAAAGGGTTTTCCTCTCAGCAAAGGTTTGACTGGCTATAGTTAAATAGGGAAACAGCTAAGGTCGATTATGGAAGAAGACAAGTCTATTGAAAGCAATCTTCTGAGGGATTTTTGTTCATTTTTACTGTGGGTCAAAGGTGTTGAAGTCCTGCTACAGAGCAGATATGATCTAAGATCTCCTTGGTGTGGTACTCCTGTCACTGGCATAAACAGCCACCATTTCACTTCATTCTGTTTGATTCTTGTCAATTTATCCTAAATCTCTATTGGGAATCAGTCCAATTCATTGCAGAATTTCTTTTGGTTAGTTTCATATTTTGTGAATTTCAGTGAAACATCAGAATTTTCATCTGTTCAGCTTATTCTCATTGCACTCAAAACTCATAGATTAAGTTCCTGAAGGAGGGGCAAGACCCTGTACTAAATGCTTAAGATACAAAGACAAAAGCAAATGTATCTAATCTCAGACAATTTATATTTTATTTACAAAGGATAGAATTCCCTTTTTCGTCACTCATGCATTTCACATATATGAGTTATTGTCATAAGCCTAGTTAAACAAGGATGTTGGTGTGGTGGAACAATACCTGTTCCATGTAAGTTAGGGTAGATTTTCCCTTAAAAAAGCTATGAAATCATCCTAGAAACTTCATAGGTCCAGAGGGAGTAAGGCTTGAAACTGTAACAAAATTTCTAGATGACCTGAGGCATAAAGCCTCAAACTGGGCATTTCTCAATTTTGACACATCCTTTTGACCAGGCACACCAGTATGGCAGACCCAGAGGCAAGGGTCTTCTTCCATAATCGACTTCAGCTAAGTTTTCCTATTTTGTGTGTCATCCAACTGATTCAACGCTGAATCTTGGCTAAATACATCCTTTCCATGCCATTGTTAAATAAATGTCTTTTTATTATATGTTTTATGGTCTGCAAGTATTTTGTTATAATCCCAAGCCTGAGCCACTGGACCAGCCTGAGACAGGCTTGGCCCAGAAGAGTGAGCCAGTAGAAAGTGATATTTTTTTGACCACCAAGACCCAAAACAAACAAATACACAAACTAGCCCTTGTGTCCTTTTGATTTTCCCTTCCTTTGGTTCTGTGATGATGTTGGTGGAGTAGCAGAAAATAAGGCCAGAAACCAAAAAGGATCATTTAGTCACTATGATTTTAAAGCATCTGTATCACAGCGGATGGATAGCTAGATGCCTATATATGTATATGTGTATGTGTACATGTATGTGTACATGTATATGTATAGGTATTGGTATAGCTATAAGTATAGGTGTGTGTATTTATATACATATCTGTACACGTATAGATAAGCATATGTGTTTGTATATATCTCCATATAGGGACACAGAGTAGTATACATTTATGAAGGTGATTGTATATTATATATATAGAGAGAGTGTGTTATATGTGCATATGATACATATATAAAAATATATTTTGCATATATTAATTTATGCATGTATTATAATCATATATATGAATATTATTTTATTTATAATTTATAACCATATTTGTAGATTTGTAAAATATATTTTATATTTGTAATTATATTGATAATACAAATAAATTTATATTAAATATATTAAAAATATATAAATATATAACATATTATAATATATACATATATTTATACATATAAAAATATGCTTTTCTTCCAGAGTTGTAAGATTAGATTTTGAGGCAGTGTTTCCCAATTACTGCAATGCATTTTTGCCAGTCTAGAAACCTTGTAAATGATTCCTACTTAAAATCTCTAAATTGCAATATAGATGACTCCTCCTGGAAGCCTTTTACTCCTTTCCCTATCTAGATTTCTCCTTTTCTTTTCACAGATTCTCCATCCCCATCCCTTGAACTATCTACCTATACCAAGGAGAGGAATTTAGACATTTTATCAGTTTGCAAATAAGTCATGTTGTAAAACTCTTTAAATAGTTTTTCAACTTTTTACTATTCAGAGAATTTGCAGATATCTTAATGTAGTCATTTACTAATGAAGAAACTGGGGCAGACAGCAGTTAAGTGACTTGTCCAGGGTCACAGAGGTGGTGAGTATCTGAGGTTGGATTCAAATTCAGATCTTCCTAATTCCAATTGCAAGGTTCTGTCTACTCCACAAGCTAGCAGAAGGAATGATAGGATTTAAGACTTAATGACCAGGTCATAACGTATGTTGGTAATGTGACATCAATAACTTTGTGTCAACATTTTCTGTTCCTCAACGTTTCTCCCTGGAATCATAACACTCTGGTATCACTTAGGTAAGAAATAGTGGGTCAGCCCCTGGCTTTTATACCTCAATCCTGAATAGGTCATTCTGATGCCCCAAGTATCTACCTTCATTGATCCACTGACAGAGTCTGAATAGAGCCTATTCACATCTTTTTTTTTTAAGTGAAAATTATGGACCACTGATTATTTTAGTGAAATTAATAGGACTCAGATTTTTTCTTTAACATCAATAGAGATTCATTTTTATATAATCAGAACTGTTGAAGGAAACCTATCTCTAATTGTTTAATAAATTATGTGACTGCTGTCACAAAGCTCTTCTGGAAATGATGTACTATCAAAGCCTTTAAGGACCTCCCCCTGCCTGAGGCAGAAAGAACCACAACAGTTGCGTGCAGGGATCTTACTCATCAATCCTTATTCCTGTGGAGGGTCATGTTTCTCTTTCCATCAGTGGGTGGTCCCCCTCAGATCAGGCTAATGAGACACTCTGTGTGTCTCCCAAGATGTCTAAGGCTATTGTTTTAAGATGTCTCTTCCTTGGGAAGTTAGTATGTTGAACCCTCTCTCTCCTGCTTTTTTCTCCTGCCAAGCCCATAGGTATAAAATCTTTACTCAACACTACCAGTATTTTCCATTTATTATAAGTATAACCCTTAGAGGCAGTTCCTGCTTAAACCATGAGTATTCAACACCCACCCCCAAAAAAAACTTAAAGAGGCTCTCTAAATAGTTCAGCATTAGTGAGATGATGCCTCTGGGACTGACTTTAAGAGCAGGTGCTATGACTTCAGAGGTAGAAATAAAGGTTTCCTGTCCTACTCATCTCTCAATTAAAAGCCACAATTAATGAAAAGACTTAAAATACAAATATTCATGGATGAAGTATTAATTTGACTTCAATTTCTAAGTTACAAATTATATATTAGAACTAGGATCAAGTTTGGATTGGGGAGATTTAGAATCTAAATTTAGACTTAAAATTTAGGATTGGGTCCTGAATGACTCCTGTGCCATTTGTTGGGGTATATATGTGGGGAGAAGGAGCTCAACAGATAGACCACTTCTCCTTTACTCTCTGTGATGCATGTTATTATAGGTGGCATTGGATATTAGATCCTGCCTTTTTTATTTTTTTTAATCAGGATCAGTGTCTGCTACCCTTCTCTTCTTTTCCCCTCTTGACAACAGGGACAAACAGTGCTTGTGATTCCAGATACAACACAGTGTTTGCTAAGCAATCAAACTGGACCAGTCATTCCACTGGGTCCTCTTTCCTGCTCCCACATCTGCCAAGAAATAAGGAAGTATTTTATAGCACAGGCCTACACTCCTTTCTGTAATGGTACCTCTACAACTCTTTTCTTTTTACAATGGTACCTGCACAGTTCTTTCCCCTTTGAACCTAAAAGCTACTAAATACACCCAATCATGTTTGTGTTTTTCTGGAAGTCCTGCAATATATCAATGGATGCTGCCAATCACCATTTCGACACATCAAATGAGCAACATTAATTGAAAGCACATATAAATTGTTTTTTGAGACAAAAAAAAATATTTTCTTTGGGGAGTGAAAAACTTGAGAGTAACAACAGCTCAAATCAGCAACAATTCAACAATTAGTAAGCACCTGCTGTACATGCAAGGCTTTGTGCAAAGCACTAAAGATACAAAAATGGGAAAAGGTAGCGATAGAAGGAGTGTGACAATACTGCCATTTTTATGTGCTATTACAAGATCCAAGCATTTTCAATCTCAACTTGGAATGATGAAAAAAGTGACTAAACTGGCCATATCCTTTGATCTTACTACCTAGGATATCTATTTCTCCCTACCCCATTCTCCACCAAAAAAAAAAAAAACAGACAAGACCAGAAACAAAAGTTCAGTTTATAACAAAATATTGTTAGCAACATTCTAGAGTAGCAAAGCATTGGAAACAAAGTGGCTGATGATCATTTGGAAAACTATAGTATGAATGCAATTTAATGTTATTGTACCATTAGAAAGGATGATATAGAAATACAGAGAAACATGGGAAGATGTGCTGGTGAACATAGTAAACCCCTACTATGGGTCAGTACAAAATAACCCCATATGGAGTCATGAAAAGTGAGACGCCACTGAAAAATGACTGAACAGCAATGTGCCACACATTGTGCTAAGTGCTGGGGATACAAATATAAAAACACCAGTCTCTGTTCTCAAGGAGCTTACCATCTAATGGCGGAAGATTAAGTCTAGAGGGAGGGTAGAAAATAAATGAGAAATGGAGGGGGGAGTCATCACTTAAAATGTATTCATTAAAAAGATAGATATGACATATCCCATTAGTGATATTAAGCTATAGATCCTAGTCTCATAGACTTAGAACTGAAAGAGACTTAAGAAATAATTCCACCCAAAGCCTTCATTTTCAAGATGACAAAGCTGAAACATAGTTTAGGGGACTCACCCAAGACTGTAGAGCTAATAATGTCTGAGATGTGACTGGAACCAAGTTCCTGACTCCACATTCATCATCCTATCCACTCTATTCAAGAACATTTATTAAGCAGTGATTATGGGCTTGATACTGAGCTAAGTGTTAACATCCAGTAACACAGGAAGAACATTGATATTTAGAAAGTAGGCTGAAGATATCCATCTATCTGCCTCTACTTGGGGGATGAGAAGGGAAAGAGGAAGAAGGGAGAGAATCAAACAGGATTCACTTTTATTGAAGGGTTTGGGTCATCTCTGGAGCCCAGAAAGTTGAAAACAATAAGGAAGAACTGGATTGTGTTTGACTAAGCCTCCACATAGTACCCACCTGCCCTTGCTACTAAACTTAGCTTTAACATCTGCTTGTCCTGACCAATGTTGTCCCTGGAAAATCCTGATTTATTATTCAGCCACTTATTGGTAATCATACAGGAAGTTCATCCATGTGATATTTTCCTGTGCCTACTGGTAGCTGCACGGACACCTTGGTGAAATGAACATAATATCTATAGTCCTTGACCTCAAGAAGTTCACATTCAAGTCAGCCAGGCAAAAGCATTTACTACTATATAGTAGACATTGTGCCAGGCACTAGGGATGCAAAGCTAAAACTGAAATAATTCTTGGCCTCGAGGTACTTAGATTCTAGTCAGTCAGTCCAAAGTATTTATTAAATATTCCCCAGGCACTTTGTCATGCAGTATGATTGGAAGAATGGTTATTAAAACAATGGCCTAAAGATGCCTTAGACAAGTGGTGTCAAACTCAAATAGAAAGGAGGCCACTAATCTGTACATAAGGATCCCTGCTAGCTAAATTTTATTGTATTTTTATTTATTTTGCTAAATATCTCTCAATTACACTTTATTCAGGTTTGGGTAGCATATGAAAGTTTTTTAAGAATCATGTGCAGTGTGTTTAATATATTGATACCTTGGACTATATTATGAATATATGCATATTGGTGGTTGGGGGTTGTTGTCCTTCATCTTCAAAGAGAACCAAAATGACATCACAATAGTAAAATGAAATTTCAGCATGTCCAACTGTGGCTGATCAGACCAATATGAGCTTGGAATGCTCTACCCCAGGTTGGGACACAGGGTCCATATGAATATTTGGGGTGGATATCGCAAATTTGTGCATCCTGTGTTTACTACGTGCAGTCTCAATTCTGCTTTGCTCAAAGAGCACAGCACCTTTTCTTACGTGGTCACACCATGCTGAGTAGTCCTGTGACAGTCTCTCCTATGTTGTACAGTCAAATCCAAAGTTCTTGAGAGAGACCTTGAGAGTGTCCTTGTATCGTTTCTTCTGACCACCATGTGATCATCTGCCCATGCAAGTTCTCCATAAAATAGTCTTTTTGGCAAGCATACATTTGGCATTCGAACAACGTGGCCGGCTCATTGGAATTGCTCTCTCTGAAACATAATTTGAAAACTTGGTAATTCAGCTTGAGCAAGGACTTCAGTGTCTGGTACCTTATCCTGTCAGGTGATCCTCAGAATCTTCCTAAGACAGTTGACATGGAAACAACTCAGTTTCCTGGTATGGCACTGGTAGACTGTCCGTGTTTCACAAGCATATAACAATGAGGTCAGCACAAAGGCTCTGTAGACCTTCAGTTTGGTAGTCAGTCTAATACCTCTTTTCTCTCAAACCTTTCTTCGAAGCCTCCAAACAATGAGTTAGTTCTAGCAATGCATGCCTCAATTTCATTGTCAATGTGTGCATTCCTGGAAAGTACACTACCAAGGTAAGCGAACTTAGCCACATCATTCAAAACTTCTCCATTTGTTGTAACCGATGATTCCACATATGGATGGTGTGGTAGTGGCTGATGGAGCATCTGTGTTTTTTTTGGTGTTAATTATTAGGTCAAAATTAGCACAAGCAGCAGAGAATTGATCCATACTTTGTTGCATCTCAGCTTCAGAGGCTGCACTGAGTGCACAATCATCTGCAAACAGAAAATCATGCACCAACACTCCCTCTACTTTGTAATTGGCCTTGATGCTGTGTTCATCCTCACTGAAAGCACTTGTCAACATGGCTGAAAACATCGTGCTAAAAAGCGTGGGAGCAAGCACACAGCCCTGTTTCATTCCACTGGTAACTGGGAAGGCACAAGAGCTTTGTCCATTATCCAGAATCTGGGCAAACATGCCATCATGAATATATTATGAAGATATGCATATAGGTATAATGCATATGGATCGTGGGCAGAAAACTGGGTGAGTGTTTAAGAGATACAATGTTGGCTGAAAATTGAAATTGTATTTGGGGATGATGATGAGAGTGTGAGGAGCAGATGCAAATATAGACAGGTGATGAGGGCTTTTGATAACCGAGATCATTTCTACTGCCAAAATTGCTACCACTATATCAGATAGTAGTGGTGACACTGGACTTGACTGGGATTTTATTGGAAAGGGCAATAAACTTATTGCCATTACATATAATGTTGGGCTTTTGGTTTTAGATAATATCACTTACCATATTAAACAAACCATATATTTCTCTAATTTATGATATTTTTAACAGAAATGAATGTTCTATGCTGTCAAAAGTGTTTTCCGCATCTACTGATAAAATCATATGATTTTGTTTTCTTATTATTAATATGTTCTCTTATTTTTATAGTTGTCCTAACATTAAAGTAACCCTACATTCCTAGTACTACTCCAAAATGATCATAGTGTTCAATCTTTGTAATAGTTCGCTGTAAAATCTTCACTAATATTTTTATCAAAAGCTTTTCATTAATATTTATTATTGATATTAACCTGTAGTTTTCTTTCTCTCTTTTAATGTTCCCTGGTTTAAGTATCAAGATCATATTTGTATCATAGAAGTAATTTTTGGATCTCTTTTATCCTATTTTTTCACATTGTACAATTTAGAATTAATTGTTCTTTGAATATTTGATAGAATTCACATGTAAATCCATCTGATTCTGGGTTTTTTTTAAAGATTTAATTTATGGCTTGCAAAATTTCTTTGTCTCATTCTTGATGTTGAGTTTTTTAATTCTCTATTTCTTTTTTTATTGTGATAGATATTCCTCCTTTTCATTCAAGGTATAAGTTTTAGTAACAGATAGGTAGCTAGGTGGCACAGTGGATAGATAAATCATAGAACTTGGAATCATGAAGACCTAAGTCTAAATGCTGCCTCAAATACTTATTAGTTGTGTGACTAGGTAAGTCAGGTAAGCTCTCTGCCTCAGTTTCCTCAACTGCGAAGTCGGAATAATAATATCTACTTCAAAAGTTGTTGTGATAATTAAATAAGCTAATACTTGGGAAGTGGTTTGTACATCTTAAAATGTTAAATAAATACTGGCTATTATACAGTTGAACAAATTAAATAATACTCTTTATTTTTTCTTCATTCTTGTTAAGTTTCTTTTTTCCATTCTCTCTCTTTTTTTTTAATTTCTGACACTAGTTATTTGGTTTTCTTCCATTTTTAGTCAAACTAGCTAATGGCCAATCTCTTTTATTCTTGAAAATATCTGCCAGCTTATTCAGTTTTGTCACTTTTTTTTTGTTTTCAATCCTTTTCAGAATTTCTTCTTTGCTCATTAATTGGAGTTTTTTTAATTTGTTGGTTCACTAGGATATTTTTAAGTTACATATCCAATTGTTTAATCTGCTCTTTCTTTTGTTTACGAAATTGCTTAAAGTATCATAAATTTTCTTCAAAGGATTTCTTTGGCTACATCTCAAAATTTTTGTATGTTGTCTCATTGTTGTCATTATCTTTAATTAAATTAGCTGTCATCTCTATAATTTGTTCTTTGATCCACTGAATTTTTTTTAGGATTTTGATTTAATGTAGTTAGTTTTTAATTCTTTTGTCAGTGAAACTTCCTGTAATATTATTTCATTGCATTTTGGTCAGTAAAGATGTATTTGATATTATTGATTTTCTGAGGTCTTTAAAAAATAATGCATAGATAATTTTTGTAAATATTGATTACCCATTTGGAAAAATATTTACTCTTGTATTTTCACTGAAAAATTGTCAAATATCTATTGTATCTAACATTTATAAAATCCTATTCAGGTTTTAAAATTCTTGCTGATTTACTTTTATGGTGATATTTATCTAGATTTGAAAGGGACACCTTGAGATCCTTCAGTATTATAGTTTTACAGACAATTTTCTCCTACAGTTTGTCTTTTCCTTAAGTTTGAAGCACTATGCCATTCAGCGCATATATGACTTGAAATTAATTCATCACCCATGGCCCCTTTTGTAAAATATAATTTACCTGTTTATATCTTTTAATTAAGTTTATTTGCTTTGTTTCATATCATGATTGCTAACTTTGTTTTTTTGTTTTGTTTTTAGTTCAGGTGAAATACATGTGAGTATGTTTCAAGTATATTTTTTATAAGCTAATTCATTTTCTGATTGAGTTTATCCCATTCATTCACAGTTATCATTGTTAATTATGTCTTTCTATCAATCCTATTATCTTATACTGTTTTTTTCCCCTCTCTTTGCTTCTTG
This sequence comes from Potorous gilbertii, assembly GCA_028658325.1. Classification (NCBI taxonomy): domain Eukaryota; kingdom Metazoa; phylum Chordata; class Mammalia; order Diprotodontia; family Potoroidae; genus Potorous; species Potorous gilbertii. The sequence goes on from CM053770.1 coordinate 135,247,495, forward strand.
GTACATCTTTATCATAAGATCTTACCCTTTCTTTCCTTTTAAATTCCTCTTCTCAATTCCCCCTCTAACCTTAAGATTTATTTTATTTATGATTAATCCCTCTCTGAATCTATCTTCTCTCTTATTCTTCCATTCCCCTTTTTCCTATTTCCATTTTAGACTGTACATGCATTTTATGTCACGCTCTGTGTGTACACGTATGCATGCCTCTGTGTAAGTGTATGTGTGTTTTCTACTCTCTTTTGATCCTGAGATGACAGTGAGGTTTAGGTAATCCCTATTCCCCTCACCTTCATTATTTGTATAGATATTGAAGAGAGCTAAATTCTCTCATTCTTATTTCCTCTTTTCTCAGAACCATGTCTTTTCATTCCTGCCTTTCCTTTCTTCTTTTAATATCACCAAAACATAATTAAACCAGTACCATTCCCTCTGTCATATTTGACTTCCTTTATAACCCTTGATGATATTAGGGTTCTCTAGGGATACTTATGTCAATACTTATATCAATATACTTATATGTACTTATATCAATCCCCCTCATATTAGAATGCAAACATTTCATCTGTATAAAGTCCCTTCCATATAAAGATATACTCATGTGTATCTACATTTTTATGTTTCTCTTGACTCCCATGTTTCTACTTCAAAATTTCTACTCAGCTGTGATCTTTTCATCAGGAATATTTGGAAGTCTTCTAGTTCATTGAAGGTCTATATTTTCCCTTGTAGAATTATATTTAGTTTTGCTTGGTAAGTTATTCTTCATATTGTTTCTTGAGATCTCTTCCAACTCTGTCATTCTCTAAAAGCAGAGTTTTTGGATTTTCCTAATTCTTTTAAAATAATAAGCTTTTTACAACCCAAAAGAGGGGGAAAATGTGGAAGTATCCTAGCCAAAATCAGAGCTTTATATCTTCAAGTTTTGGGGTTTTTTTAATGAAAAATAAAACCATAATGGGAAAAGGTCATATCTACTTCTGACCAAAGGCTTTTATTAAGAATTTTTGTTGCATTTTAAGAAATGGTTTCCAAATTCCATTTTGTTTATTTATTTGTTTTTTACTTCAGGAATTAGGCACTCTCTCTTTGGAACACATTCCCCTATTCATTTTCTCTTGTTTCAGCATAGCCCAATTCTTTACAGGGCCAAGTTGAGACCAAAAAATATTATTCTCTTACGGTTTCTCTGACCCTATTTACTGTCTTTCATTTAGTTAAGCAATACCATATTGGATCCTGTTCAATATGGGAGTTCATCATTATCTCTCCTCATTTTAGGCCATGAGTTAAGTGCCAATATTTGGCAGATTAATTGGTTTATACTGGGCCACAGTTGTTCCCTTCCTTAGGATTACTTGCTTGTCACATTCATTTAGTAACCTAACTGGAACTCTTTCTCCTTCCACATTAACTTTGATTTAGCAGCTGAGATTTCAACCCCATTTCCAAACAAGCCTTGGCTAGTCCCTGGTTTCTTCATCTTCTAGAGACACATGGCTTTCTTTCCCTCAGACACATGACTGGCATTAGGGCTTCCCCCTTAAGGGAGATGAGAGGACAATCTCTCATTGCAAATGAGCTGCCTCTGGCACATGGGTTTAACCTTGGTCATATCCTTTAAGGGAATCTCCGTGGACAAGATTGCCTGACACCCTCCCCTGGAATGTGCAAAGCTCTGCTCTGACTTGTCTTGCCTTCATGTCACACTTTCTTTCCACAGCCAGTATTTGTTCAAGAGCCAGGACACATTAGGATGTTGCCTTTTTTTTCCATTTAGTGCATCATTTTCCAAACTACACATCAAGTAAATGATGTTGAATCTTCTCAGGTTGTGTCAATAAGAAACAAAAGTAACAGCAGGTATGTCACTTTTTTCCTAGCTCATTTGTCCAATAAAAGCAGGTTCCAAGGTAGATCAGTTGACATAATTTATTCAACTTGGACTTCCATATCAGTGTAACTTGTTAATGGTCAAACATCCATTTCCCAAAGTACTGGTGCATTGATTCTGACTGAACAAGTTGCTTAACCTCTGTTTGTCTCAGTTTCTCTAACTGTAAAATGGGGATTATAATTGTACCTACTTTCCAGGGCTGTTGTGGGGGATCATAGGAGACAGTATTTGTAAAGAGCTTAGTAGAGTACCTGGCATGTAGGAGATACTATGTAAATGCTATTATTTAGTTATTATTAAATTTATTATATAATTTATAATTTATTATTTAATTTTTTATTTATTTAATTTATTTATTTATTTAATTATTAAATTTATTATATAATTTATAATTTATTATTAAATTAACTATGATTAATTATTATTAAAATTACTATTTTTTAAATTTTGTATATAAAATTAACCAGTGAAATAACCATCAAAATTAAGAGGCCAAAGAGTCAAGAAATTACTTGAAAGAACAAATACCAAATTTACTATTCTATCAGAGAGTGAGACTCAAATTCACAAATCAAAAGTGAAACTAATTTAGGATATGAAACTACTTTCAAAATATTTCAGAGGAAGAAAATGGATTGCAATTGAATAAATGATTGACTGAATGAATGAATAAAATGAATGAAAAAGCATTGTGTTTGCTATCTATCCACTACTGTACTAGATTCTGGAGATACAAATACAAAAGCAAAAAAACCATCTGCCCTCAAGGAACTTAGATTCTAAAGAGGAAGATCACATCAAGGGAAGTGATGGCCAAGGAGGAACACATTGTTCCGGAAAGTTATATTGAAAATGAGTGCAGGGAGTAGATTGACACATATTATCTAGTAACAATGGCAAAGTTGATTTGTGTCTGCTTCATAGTTATAGAACTAGAGGGTGTTGGAAGAAGAGAAGAAAAGGGATAGGTAGAAACACAGTTACTGAGGCTATGTGGAGATGACCAGAGAGTAGGAAATGAAGTAAAGCATGGTGGCTGGAGCTTTCTGAAATAGTGGTCCAGTTGTGACAAACAAGCATTCCTCCACCCCACCCCACCCCCAATAATGAAAGGTAGTACAAGACAAAATGGGTTACAGAAAGGATTACGCTAGAGATGGCTTGCACCTGTTCATGAAAGCTAACTGTTAAACTTTCAGTATGAACATTTACATCTTGGGAATTGGCACTCTCTACAAATCAGCATTTAATTTATGATTTCATTGATTTTCTAGACTTTAGAAAGTGATGGAGAAAATGCTGTGGATTAAATTTAAAACAGCATAATATGTACATTCCCTCCCCCTCACACATACACACACATATACCCCTAGTTCCGGTTGTTAAACATTTACCAACATACCATTGTGTAACACCTAAAAAAGAGAGCTTATCTTGGCATCATAGTTCTCATAGGTCAACCTAGAAGGAAGATAATACATAGATCTGTAATGAAACATCTGTCAGATTTTCTAGAACAATTCATTTTCAGCATGGATGACACTAAAACCAAGACCCTTGTATTCTATTACACTTGAAGTGTAATAGAATCCTCTTTTCTCCATCCTGTTTTCTCCAACATATTGCCTCACTCTTTCATTTATTTTCACTCTTTCTCTACCTCTGCCTTATTTTCTACTGCCTAAAAACATGTCCGTGTTCATCCCTCTTAATTATCATCCATATCTTCTCTGCCCTTTGCAGCTAAACTCCTTGAAAAGGTCATCTACAATAGATGTCTCCACTTTGTCTCCTCCCACTCTCTTCACAACTTCTTACAATCTCTCTTCCAACTTTATCATTCCACCAAAAGTGCTCTCTCTAAGATTACTAGTGATCTTTGAGTTGCCAAATCCAATGGACTTTTCTCAAACCTCATTCTCCTTGACCTCTCAGTATGATTTGATATTGATGATGATATTTGATATGACTGGTCACTCTCCTCTTTGATACTCTCGTCTCTCTAGTTTTCAGGAAACTATTCTAAGTTCTCATTCACTGTCTCTTTTGCTGGACCCTCCTCCAGATCATGTCTTCTAATTATAAGTATCACTCAGGGTTCTGACATGGGAGCTCTTCTCTTCTGCCTCTATCCATACTACTTCCCTTGGTGATCTCATGAGCTCCCATGGATTTAATTACCACTTTTGTATTGATGATTCTCAAAATCTACCTTACCTGCCCTATTCATTGCTGACCTCCAATTTCACATCTTCAGCTGCCTTTCAGACATCTCTAACTGGATGTCAAGCAGATATCTAAACTCAAGAAGTACAAAACAAAACTCATTACTTTTGCCTACTTTTCCCCACATTTCTATGACAGCAATACCATCTTTCCAGTCCCCCAGTCTCACAAGCTAGGAGTCACCTTGGATTCATCATTATCTTTCATGTGCTATATCCCAGTTGTTGCCAGTATTACCTTTGCATCACCTCCCGAATATGTTCCCTTCTCTCCTCTGACATTTCCAACACTCTAGTTCAGGCCCTCATCACTTCACACCTGAATTTTGCAAGAGGCTACAAGTGGGTCTGCCTGCCTCAAGTCTCTCCCTACTCCAATCCATGCTCCATTCAGTCGCTAAAATGTTTTCTTAAAACACAAGTCTAATCAATGATACGCCCCTACTCAGAAAACTACAGTGGCTCCCTGTTGCCTCCAGGAGCAAATAAAAACTGGTCTGTTTGGTATTAAGATACCTTTGAAAGTTGGCCCTTTCCTACCTTTCCAGTCTTCTCACACCTTATTCTATAACACATGCTCTTTGATCTAGTAACACAGGCCTCCAAGCAGTTCCTTGAACAAGACTCTCCCTCTCTTAGCTCCTGACATTTTCTCCAGTTGTCCACCATAGCTGGAATGTTCTCCCTCTTCCACTCTGACTACTGACCACCCCAGATCTCATCTACTTAAAAAAGTCCTCTCTAACCTCTCAATTTCAGTGCTTTCCCTCTGTTAACAATTTCCTGTTAATCCAGCATATAGCTTGTTTAGTTGCCTCCCCATCAGACTGTGGACAGTCTTTTGCTCTTTTGTACCCTTAGTGCTTGGAACAGTGACAAGCATATAGTAAATAGGTGCTTAATTAATGTTTATTGATTGATTGATAGCAATACTATGTTATACTAAATGGGCAAGTGGAAAGGACTTTTTTTAAATGAAGACAGAAGGGTAATGGAACCCAACTAAATAAAATCAAGGAAATTTGGATTTGGAAAGCAATTTATAAGCCTACTCTGATGCTTCATAATGGCAAGTAGGTAAACCTGGATATGGTGGGGAAAATGCTGATTCTGGAATAAGGGAGAGCTGAGTTCAAATCCAGCCTCAGACACTTACTAGCTGTATGATACTAGGCAAATCACTTAATCTCTGTTTGGTTCAGTTTCCTCAATTGTAAAATGGGGTGATGATAGCAATACTTACCTCACAGAACTATGTGAGGATCCAATGAGATAATATTTATAAAATGCTTAGCGCAATGCTTATTCCCTTTCCCTTTTCAATGACTATTCCTCCATAGAAGAAGCTCCTGCAATTTCTATCATGCTAAAAAGGCCTCAAGTATGGTCCCAACAAAAAGATATGTCTGTTTTCTGAGGACCAGCCTACTCTGCTATGTCTTCTACTCTTGCTAGAAGGCTGGCTAGTTGGTGGATGAATTCTTTGGCTATGTCACCTATTGAAAAAAAAGAAAAATACAAAATGGCCTCCAGTCCATCATAACCTTTTCAAAGATTCATAGATAGATAAGTAGATAAATTACAAAGATACATGATAAATACACAAATAGAGAGATGATAGATGATAGATACATAGAGAGATGATAGATACACAAATATATAAATGAGAGATAGATGATAGGTATGGTCGATAAATAAGATAGATGTACAGAAACATAGAGCATTTCTGAAGTGGTTACTATGTGCCTAGGCATTGCCTACTTCAGTGACTGTGGCAGAAAAGGAAGCAATGACTCACTTATGACTCACATTTTAATACTGTCAAAATTCACTAGAGTGAAAAATCCTCATCTGATGCTCAACAAGTGGATATGTCATATCAATATTAATATTCTCACTATAAATAAAATGAGAAAAAAGGAATAAGCAGCTAAATGGAAGCTATCCTGAGATGTTCTTCAGCTAAGTGAATGAAACATTGGAACCAGATTCTGAGATCAAATCTTACCTCAGTCACTTATTAGTTTTGCAACCTGGGTAAGTCATTTAACTCCTTTCTGCTTGTTTTTCTCATCTGTAAGAGGAGTATCAGAACAGCACTTCCCTGCTGGAGTTGTTGTCATGAGAAAATGAGAAAACTGAAATCAGAAACCTCACACCAAGGATCTGTAAAGTGCTTTCCAGACCTCAAAATTCTACATAAATTTTAATTACTATTGTCCTTGAAGAAACAGTTGGCAGAATTGTTTTTATAATGAATGAAAAGATATCAAGAAACATTATTTCACTGGATATTTGATCATCTTGTATTTCCATGATTTTATGATAAGTGTTTGAAAAATAGCAAACAAAAATAATAGAATTTTATGTGCCAACATTTATTGCAGCAGACAAAGAAGAGAGGAATTCTATGGGAAAACTTTCTAAGGCCCTTCAAATTACAACAATATATATTTTGATATGGGGTGATTTCAATGAAGGGAAGGGAAGGGGAAAGGAGGGAAGAAAGGGAAGGGAAGAAAAAAGAAGGGAAGGGAAGGGAAGGGAAGGGAAGGGAAGGGAAGGGAAGGGAGAGACTAGTCAGTAAAACTCAAGTCAACTGGCCGTCTTCTGGCCATCCAACAAATTCTGCAAGCAGTATATATAACTGAACTCTAACAAATTATGAATATGAGGGAACAGAGAAAGATGGGAGGACCAATATAAAATAATACAGAAAGAAGTAACCAGAACCAGAAACTGATGACTACAACAGTGTGAAAAGAGTGAACAATAAAATAAAACTCAGCACCACATAATTGCAACTACTGAACTTGGCCTCAGGAAACAGATCAAAAAGTGTATCTCTTTCCTTCCACTAGGCCTGGAATGTCAAGTCAGTGTGTCAGTTTGTTTGCTCAAGACTGCTGATCAGAATGCCTTTGAGAAATTGGCTGTTGTTTGTTTTTAATAATCCCCAACCTTCTCCCCAAAACAAAGACCCAGTTTTGTTTCTTAATATTATGGTTTGTTGGGTGCTATTATATAGCTGACAGCCATAGAACACTATGGTCTCTGAAGAAATGAAAATGGACATCACCAAAGAGTAAGGATGGGTATAAGTAGGTTGCAACATATTACCAAAAAGGGAATTTAAATTCTCCAATATATTGTGTCCTACTCTTGATGCTTCTTTTTACCGATTCCATTGTACAGATCATGTCTAATCCTAGACTATAACAAGACCTACTCATTGAGAACCATGACTTCTCAAAAGGGATTAAACTAGTAATCCACACAAGAAAAACCATGAAGAATGCATATTTCCCAGATAATAATATAAGGTAGAATAAGTGATCCATAACAAACACTGTAACAAAGGCTCTTGTGGTATTCTTGTGGAAAATTTGAAGAGATGTGGCTTAGACACTGGTACAAGAGGCAACAGATGGACAAAGAACTAACTGGTGTAAGAGTTGTGATTCCAAGAGTAGTATATAGATCCATTTTAATTTGGAAGTTTTATTTCATAAATTAAAAATAAATACCAAAAAAAAACTTGGAAGGAGATCTCTAGTGGAAGTTCCCAGGGTTGCTCAACACTATGCATAGATGACCACATCTAGAGTACTGTGTTGAGTTCTAGGTGTCACACTCTAGGAAATATACTGATAAGCTGTAGAGCATCCATAGAGGAGCACCAGAAAGGGGAAGGTGCTCAAATTCATGTCTTATAAGGATAAATTAAAAGAAACATGAATGATTTGCCTGGAAAAAAGAAGACTGTACCCATCATAGCTCTTTTTAAATTCATGAAGGATTGTCATGTAGAAGATAGATTAGATTTTTTTATATTTGACACCCCCCCTCAGGGCACAGAAGTTGGAACAATAACTAGAAGTTGCACAAAAACAAATTTAGACTTGATATAATGAAAACTTCCTACCAAGGAGAGCTGTCTCAAAGTAGACGAGATACCATGTATAACTGTTTCTCCTATGACCTCCTGAGTAGATTGATAGATGATAAAGATATAGACATGGATATAGATATAGATGGAGGCACTAGATCTAGAATCAGGAAGTCCTGAATTAAAATCCAGCCTCAGACACTTACTAGCTGTGTAACTCTGGGCAAGTCAGTTAACTTCTGTTTTCTTTCATTCACTGGACAAGGAAATGGTAAGTCATTCCAGTATCTTTACCAAGAAAACTCTATGGACAATATGGGCCTGTCATGGTGCACTGGGTCATAGGGTGTTGAACACAACTGAATGACTGAACTAAAAATAGATATGGGTAATATAGATAAATTACAAATCTTGGTGAGACATAGCAGATATATAAGCCAAGTTCAGAACTGAATAAGAGGAGAGCAGGAAAAATTACATTTGGGGAAATGCAGATATGTAAATAATTCTAGGATGTTCGTTCCCATCAACTCTCTTTTCTTAAATATCATATTCTCATTTGCTAATCATGGAACACTATAATGTCAGAAGAATCAGAATTATAGGTGATCCAAAAGGCAATGAAAGGATAAAGAGTGCTTGTGAGAATGTAACATAAAAAGGGTAATGACTTGTATGAAAAAAATATTATTGAAAACACATCAAAGACATTAAAATTAGAAAAAGAAAGTGGCTGGTCATGTAGCAAGATTGAAGGATAACAGATGTGCAGTCCTTCTGTTGCTCTATTATCCACAGAATAATAAAAGACCCAAACAAGGCCATCAGCACATCAAGTAGATCTTCCATGTAAGATTTATGGAAGGCTAAAGACAAGATTTGTACAGGCTGATGAGGCATACCTACATTATAATCTGTCCCACTCTAGATAACACATACTCTTATGAGATCATGGAGCCACTAAGGTATCAACATATAGCACTCCTATTGCATCTATATTACCTAATCCAAGTCAAGTGACCTCACATAAACTTGGAAAGATAATTCTCTTTACAGTTAGGTACAAACTGAATTAATGTGGCACCAGGGAAACAGTCAGATGACTAGAATTCAAACCTCCTTTCAAATGCTTACCTTAAGCAAATTGCTCATGTCTCTAACCCTCAGCTGATACCTTCCAATTCTAAATCTTTGTATATGGTTTACCATTTTGTATTTATTGCTCCATCAGTTGATCCTTCCCCACCATTAAAAATAAATATTTATGATCTGAGAACATATGTGTGTTCATCCTTTGTTGCTGAAGAAGACCATGCCATCAGAGAAATAATGACATGACTTGCACTTGACTTTGTTTTGAGTGAGGGAGGGCTGTGCAGGTCACCAGTCTCACTTCTTCTCCATCTGAATCCAGTGACCAGATATTCATCAGGATGACTTGAGATGACCCAGGAGGAGGCAACTGGGGTTAAGTGACTTGTCAAGGTCACACAGCTGGCGAGTGTCAAGTGTCTGAGGTGAGATTTGAACTCAGGTCCTCATGACTCCTGCACTGCTGCTTTATCCACTGCACGATGTAGCTGCACCATTGAGAATATATGAAATAACTGTGACCATTTTTCTTCTAAAGATTTGATTGATACCAACTATAAATATAGGCCCAAGCTGGTCAATCTTTCCCTGAAGACCTGTGTCTTCCAAAAGCCTGGTAAACACTGACTGGATCGCATTTCTTTTTTTCTCCAGATGTCAGTCACATCATTACCACCACCACTACCATCACCCCTTCCTCTGACTCTTCAGCTTCCTCAGATGACAAACTTCATTTCTTACAGTGATAAACTTGACCTAGTTGCCTGACGATTCACACTTTTGTCAGAAGATCATGGCAAACCACCAGTTCACTACCAAGATTGTGATGGTAAAGGAAAGGAATGTGGCAGATACATTCACGACCCTGAACAGGATTCATATCTTGGATGGATTTACTGACAGCACAAAGCAGCAAAGATACTATGAGAAGCCATGTCACTGACAACAAAAGGAAAGTTGTAATGTTTGTCATTATACCAATAACTTGGAAACGAAATATAAGATTGACTTTTTACTATACAAGAATCAGTTGGATGCATGTGGGGCTGGTGGCACCAACTAGGGATAAGGGACCCAGTGTGTAAACTCCCTAGTAAGCTATATCCTGGACTCCACAAGTTTATTCTAAGAATTGCAGAGATTAGGAAATTGGTTTCTCCTTTTCCCAATCCCACTTTTCTTGTTCTTCCCAATGTATTTAGAAACATAGAAAGACACATGTCAAGTATTCAAATGCATGTTTAAAACCCCCATATCAGTGATATCAATAAATTTTTCTCCTTGTTATCATGTCTCTTTGATGAATGGAAAATTCCACAGGGATGTCTCTCTTTGCTATTCTTAAGAAACTCAGCAACAGAAACACTTCAAAATACATCACCAGAATGTGACACACTTATTTCATCCTTTTGCTCTTTCGCTCCCATCTGCTATAATAATTCCAAGTGAGGAAAATGAAGAACTACAGATTGTAAAAAGTTCCCTTAGTGTTGTTGGGGGAAATAATCTTTTCTTCCTGTTAAAAAAATTACAACTGTTAGATAAAATGAAGAAGGGTTGAAATTCAGGAAGTTGGAATAAATTTGCTTTTGTAATATCTATGAAAGAAATAAAAATTTTAAAGTAAATATAAATCCAAATCTAATTCAATAAACACTAATTCAATGAGAATCTCCTTGTAACAGAGTTCTATATATTAGTCAGTATACTCCTTAGAATGGTATAATATTGCATTGATTATGCACTCAGTACAGCTCCTGAGGCCAAGATGCAACAACATATGGATCAATTCTCTGCTGCTTGAGCTAATTTTGACCTAACAAGTAATACTAACAAAACAGCCAGCGTCACACCATCCATATGTGCCATTATCAGTTACAGCAAATGGAGAAATAATGAATGTTATAGAAAAGTTCACTTTTCTTGACAGTATACTTTCAAGGGATGTACACACAGACTATTAGGTTAACACACATTAACAAACACATAGCTCAGTGTTTGAGAGCCCCTAAAGGAAAGTGTGGGAGGATATTAGGCTGCCTACCAAACTGAAGCTCTACAGAGCCATTGTGTGCTGTGTGCCTAAGAAGCCTGGACAGTCTACCAGTGCCATGCCAGGAAGCTGAACTGCTTCCATTTGAATTGTCTTGGGAAGATTCTGAAGATCATCTAGCAAGATAAGGGACCAGACACAGAAGTCCTTTCTTAAGCTAAACTTTCAAGCATTCAAACTCTGCTGCAGAGAGTACAACTCCAATGGGCTGGCCACATTGTTCAAATACCAAATGTATGTTTATCTAAAAGACTATTTTACAGAGAACTCACACAAGGCAAGCACTCATATGGAGATCAGAAGAAGCAATATGAGGACACTCTCAGAGTCTCTCTGAAGAACTTTGGAATAGATTGCATGACATGAAAGACATTGCAAAAGTCAGCCCATTATGGCATGCCCTCATCAAAGAAGGTACTGTATCCTGTGAGTGAAGCAGAATTGAAGTAACTCAAAAGAAGCATAAGATGTACAAATTTAAAGAATTCACCCCAAATGCTTAAATGGCCTATTTTTCTATAACCTGTGATAGAGCACTCTGAGTTCATACCGGTCTGATCAATCAGTTGGACACACTGTCATAGTGACGTCATTTTGGTCCTCTTCAAGGATGAAGGCCAACAATCAACCTTGACTCCGACATAGTGATGTCATTTTAGTGTTCTTGGAGACTGGACAACAACCATGATCATAGATTTCAAATAAGAAAAAACCTTAGAACTGGAAACAATCTTGAAGATGGCTATATAGTACAAACAATTCATCTTATGGATGAGAAAACAGGATGAGAGTGGAGATACATCACTTATCCAAGGTCATAAAGGTGACTGAAAACTGGGGTCCAAAGTCAAATCTTGGTTCTGAGGCAAGTGCTCTGTTCATCATACTATGCTTCCTCCCATAACACAATGGTGGAAGAATAAGGAGAGTCTCTTGTAAGTTATTAGAGTAAGATCTAACTTACGTTATACAAGAGACTTGAAAGATTCTATGATGTTTCCTAAAATTTTTGAAATATATCAGTTTTCTAAATATTCTCAAATGTCTTTAGTTAGTCTAACAATGCTGTTAAAAGCCTGCTTCACCTCTGTTTTATGAATGAGTTATCCTTTGACTTATTCCTCCACTATTTTATTCATACTATTTCTTGCAGATTCAAAATATTAATTGAATAGCAGAGTAGATTTTCCACCCAAAATAAGAAACAATTCAAAGAAGCTTTCAGTGTCCTGTTTAAGCTTTCTCCTAACTCTTTTACCCTTCTAAAACTAAATAAAGCACTATCCATTACCACTCTTCTAAAACCAAAATCTTTTTCCATAGGCTTTTTCTGTCCCCTCTAGTGGTTGTGAAAACAGGTACTTGGTGATGTCACTTCTCAGTTTCCATTGCACGAAATTCAGTGTACCTAGAGCCAAGGACAGTGTGTTCCATATTTATGGTGAAATTAAGATTTTCTATTTAAAAAAACTAAAAAGGCAAATCTTTATTTCAAAAGTTTGAATAGTATTGTATCTAAAATAAAATGCCAGATGGTTAAATTTAGTTGCTAAAGAAAATCCAGTCCAAGAATAGTCACTGGTTCAAGGAACATAACATTTTCATTTCATTATGATTCAATATTTTTTTTCCATTCACTTTAAGCCCTTGCCTCTTGGTATGCTGTTCCAAGATAGGCTCACTAGTGTTGATATAACCAAATAGGTGTCAGGAGTCCTGCCTTCTGTGCCGCGGTGATCTATTTCAGTTGTCACGAGAGAGGTGGCCTTCTTGCTGACACATTCTCAGTTTAACCAAGGTCAGAGACACTGTCAGGAAGACAAACTGAGACACCCTATATAATATGCTCTGTAAACTTTAAAGCCCTCGCTAGAATGAGTAACAATAACGATAGCTAGCATTTCATAGCACTTTAAAGTTTGCAAAGTGTTTGACAAATATTATTTCATTTTATCACCACAACAACCTTGGGAGGTAGGTGTTGTTACGATACCCATTTTACAGATAAGAGAACTAAAGCGGACAGCAGTTACCCAGAGCCAAACAGTTAGTAACTGTCTGAGGTTGGATTTGAACAGATTCTCTTGCCTCCAGCTCTGTTCACTGCACCACCTAGATGCCTCTATGTAAATGTTAGTGATGGTAATGGTGACTGTGGAGGTGACAGTGATGATGATATTGCTGCGATTTATTCTTGTTAGGCATATCCATATAGATCCCTGTAAGCTAGAGTAAGTGTACAACAATCCATACAATGGCAAATCTTATGGGCCACTTTGCTGTTCCATGGTTTGTTTAATTATTGATCCCCCTTTAGAGAGGTATTTTGGGTACAGAATGGTGATATGTGATGTCCCATCATTTTCCTGTTCTTCTCTACCTCTAGTCAAGTCAACCCATTGTTTTATGTTTCTTCCTACATAAACCTTCCACACCAGTCAAACTGGTCTACTGATGGTCCTTCCTTCCACATGTGTACACATCTGCCTACATAGCATGCTCTTCTCTTGCCTTCTTCATCTATTGAAATCCTACTCCTTTATAAAGCTCAAAGCTCATATCCTCCATCACAGCATCAGGAAGTTATCTGCCCCTCCCTTGAAGTCATAGATATTTATTGTGCATATAAATCATTTAGCACTTAAATTCTACATTATATTGTAACATCCTTATTTTTTTAATCTGTATATGGTTTAAAGTCTTTATGACAGGGACTGCTTTGTATTTCATAGCATCTAAGAAAGTACCCTGAACATAATATGTGTTCATCAGTTGATAAATGTTAGCTGTTGGCAATGGTTCAAGGTTGCCAGAACCCAATTCCTTACAGTAACATGGAAAACAGGTTTTTGTTGCTGTTCAGTCATTTTTCAGTTGCATCTGACTCTTGGGGTTTTCTTGGCAGAGATACTGGAGTGGTTTTCTATTTCCTTCTCCAATTCATTTTACAAATGAGGAAACTGAGTCAAATAGGATTAAGTGACTTGCTCAGGGTCACACAGCTAATTGGTGTCTGAGGCCAGATTTGAACTCAGGAAGATGAGTCTTCCTGACTCCAGGCTGGCATTCTATCTGCTGCACCACCTAGCTGATCAATACCAGGTTATTGAAGGTTTATGTCAATGGGTTGTAACAGGCTCTGCCAAAGCTAGAAAAGTCTTGAGTATTACGATAATGTGAGTCTGCTTCCTGAGTCTAAGTTTATAGAATTTTGTCACAGGTCTGGCCATAGAGTGATAAATTTTTCAGTTGCAGAAATTCAGCACAGAAACTGGCATAGAGTATGCATTTAACAAATGCTGGAAAATGGGGCAGAATGGTACAAAAACAGGAGTTCTGGATTTGGAGTCAAAAGATCTGAATGCAAGTCCTTAATCTACTTTTTACTAACAATATGAAAGTTTCTTAACCCCAGGTCTGTGAAATTCTTCTTGTTATTTTGTTTTATGATGTTAAATATATTTCAATATAATTTATAATCCTGTATATTTTATGAATTTAAAAACATCATTCAGAGAAAGCGTCCATTGTTCCCAGCAGACTGCAAAAGAAATCTAATACACAAAAATGGTTAAGAACCCCTGACCTATGTGGCCTTGGGTGAGAGGTTTAACCTCTCCGAGCTTGTCTCTTCCACTGTAAAATGAAAGAATTGGATAAAAATGACCTTTAAAAGAATCTTCCACTTCTGAATCTATTAGAGATGGCCAACAATAAGCATCAAAATCAGCAATGGAGTAGAAAGTACCTACTTAAGTACCCAATTAAATTATAAATTGAAGTAAGTCTGGGAAATGACATCTTACTTTCCTCTTCTCTTCATTCTTTCCTCACCTGCTAAACCTGCCTACTTACTCTTGTTGTGTTGCTGGTATAGCATTATTTCTCTCTTTCTTCTTGGTTTTTTTCAAAGTTTTACTAGTAAACTGGTGATCTACCATATGACAAATAAAGGGTACAAAAACATTAGATGGAATTGATTCACCAAATCATGGAAGGGGCAGTGGAGTAAGGAACCCGCAGAGAACTTCAGACTGTGACTATCTAAAGCTCTCTCTCTAGTCTACTCAGAAGGGAACAATGAAAATTCACATTTATATAGTGCTTGAAATTTTTGCAAGGAGCTTCCCTTGTAGCAATCCTGGGAGGTAGGTTATAGCAGAAATTGGCATCCATTTTTCTACAAACTGGAATGGTTTCCATTTCATAAGGAGGCCATCTTATGCCCTATAGGAATAAAAAGCTAGTCCAGAGAGTTAATGTTCCTAAGATATGACAGAATTCTCTCTGCCTTAGATGAGGTATTTTTTTTAATCTATTCTTTGCTGCCATAGGAACAAGACAACTATTGTTTAGTGTTTGTTTTCTTTATTTTTCTTTTTATTTTTTGGAGGCAATTGGAGTTAAGTGACTTGTGGCCCAGGGCCACACAGCTAGTAAGTGTCTGAGGCCACATTTAAACTCAGGTCCTCCTGACTCCAGAGCTGGTGCTCTACCCACTGTACCACCTAGCTGCCCCTTGGTTCTTTTTTTTCAAAGAGGACCAATGATATAAAAGGTGATGTCTTGACTTGTGTGTGAACTGGATTAAAGTGAGGCAGAGCTGCACAAAGTTGTCAGTCTCCCCCTCCCTGAGTCATTGAAATTCAATGACACTACATAAGTCAAGAGGACTGGTGATGACCCAGGATGTAGTGGATGACTTTGACATCTTAGATGCCTGACCAGCCTCTAAGCATTCTACAATACCTGCTTCACTCACCATAGCTTTTGGAATAAACTGTTCTCATTCACCTGTTTTGCTGGGGAAAGTTTTCACTCGCTTAGAGTAAACATCTTTCTAATTCCCTGACAGGGTTGAAACCTGGTGCTTATCCCCAACCTGGTTTAGTCATCTGTTGAGATGGTTTACTGGAGTGGCTATTGCACATGCCACAGATTCATGGAGCCACAGGTGATAGATGGATGAATCAGGTGAACACCAAAGGTAAATGAGCAGCCCCAGAAAGGGTTGGCAAGCTGTCAGACCAGAGGTACTCCGGAACATCCTATACAGGTACAGACCCCTGAACATCTTATACACCATAGATAAATAGATAGACAGATAGATAACAATATCTCTATATTCTTTTACTCCTTTATTAGAAGTAAAAATATCTATACTTATATTTTTGTTCCTTTATTATGAATAAAGTCTTTAATATTCTATTTTATGGTTCTAGAGTCTTTCTTTGCATTGAAATCAAACTTGGAGCCCGAATCATTGGACTTTATGAGCTAGGCTTGGCCCAAAATATTTGGCTTTAGTTAGCAGTTTTGGATAACATTTACATCATGATTCTTGTGGTCAAAAATGGGCAAAGATAATGTGTATGTGGGGGGGGGGAGGAAATGGAACCTCTGATAACTAGATAGTCAGATAGTAGAATATAGAATATCTCTCCTCTGCAGCTATAGAGATTTTGACCACACATAGGGAGCCTTCTCAATGGCTTAAGGAGGTAGGCTCCACTTTTTCTATAAGACTGTAACCCAAAGTATGCTTAAGGAGTTTGACAGGCAAGTAAAGTACTAAAAAAACCAGCAATTCCTGACCCTTCTTTCGAAAATCTGATGCCTGGAATAAATAAAATGAAAATAAATGATTTTCAATTAGTAAGAGCAATAAATGAACTTTTGGGTTTTAAGGTTTGTGTCTTGAAGACATAGGGGTACCTTCTGAGCTAAATATCAGCAGAGTTGGGAGGGGGCAGTTCAGCCTAAGTAAGATGAATTTACGTGTCGCCCCTGAAGGCCTCCAAAGAACCTTCCACGTAACAACCCTGAAAAGTTGTTATTCCTTCGTTATTACTATCTCACGTAACAGATGAGGACTGACCATTTATCTACAAATGTATCGCTCTATAGAAGTGCTAGATGCTGTTGTCCTCATCACTTTGCTGTTATACAGATAGCGGTTCTGTTCAAAGTCAGATTTCCTGGCTCCAAGCCTAGCCATCTTCCCACTCTGCTATGTTTTCTCTCAAGATAGAAAACAATCATATTTTGGCATCATTCAGACATGTATTTCTAAATGCAAATTATACTTTAGACCAGTGGGAAAGCTAAATTTTGTAGCCCAGATCACTTTACTCTCCATTTGTGTGTGTGTGTGTGTGTGTGTGTGTGTGTGTGTGTGAATCTTGTTTCCAGAAAGATAAGTCACTGGTACCTAAAGTTGAAAGTTTTAAAAAGGAAATGGCCAGTGATCCAGATGGATGGGAGGAACAGGAGCAGGTGGATGGTTGGAACAAAAAAAGGATAGTAAGAAAAATGTGATTGCTCCTAGCCAAACAAAACTTAGAAATCTGCTACTGAATGGCTGCGACTTGTATCTCGTACTTCCAGTTCCACCCTCTAAGGACCAGCACAACAAGTCTTATTCATGAGAAGGCTACAAATACTTGAAAATCATACTCTGCCCTGGTTCCTCCCTCAAATCTCCTCTTCTTCATGCTAAACATCTCCACATGCCACAACTGGTCCTCATATGTCACTATTTGCATGTTGTTCTCCCCATTGGAGTGTAAGGTCCTTAAGGATTTAAGGACTGTCTTTTGCCTCTTTCTGTGTTTCCAGCAGCTAGCGTGGGGCACATAGTAGGTGGTTAATAAATGTTTATTGATTAACTGGTTCGTTAGCCATTCTGGTCGCCCTCACTAGATGCTTTCTGTTTTATTAGTGACCTTCCTTAGTAATGATCTTCATGTTCAATTTCATGGGATGAAAGCAAAACAACCCTTGAAGACACTTGCCTGCCTTGGCCAAAGGGAAGGAAAGAGAGCTAATGAATCAAGTGCGAAATCTTTAAAACGGAAAATTAACAACGTCATAATTCCAAAAGAAGATAAATAGAATTGAAAACAAAGGTTGTTGAAATGATAAACAAAAACAGGCTTTAAAAGGATTAAGAAAATTGAATAACTTTCAAACAATTTGACAAAAGAAGCAGAGTCAAGAGAGAGACAAAATTATCAAAATAAAAAATGACAACAATGATTCACTGTGAATGTAGAGGAAATAAAGAATATTAGCAGAAACTACCATATTTAACTATAAGTCAAAGAAAACTGAAAACTCGAATGAAAAGAACATCTTAAATTATAAACAAAATATTCAAATTAACAAAACAAGAAATAAAGATTCTAAATAACCAATCTCAAAAACAGAAATTAAACAAACTATAAATTCAATCCCAAGGGAAAGAGAAAGAACCTCCTGGGCAAAATGTATGTACAAGTGGATTCTATTAAACATTTAAAGAGGTCCTTAGTCTAAGGGAGATGGTCAAATGACCATCCTTATATTAAAATACTGGCATTATTAATAACATGATTAAATTACCCAGAAAACAAAGTTAAAGAAAAAGTGGTCCCTAAACTACATTTACTGCTCTCATACTTACGGGAAAATGACACTTCTCACCCTTTCTTTGAGACAAATATGATTATGATACTGTATTGGGGAAGGAAAAAGTAGGGAAAAAAAGAACTATATGTCAATATTCCTGATGGATATTGGTATAAAGATGGTAACTAAAATATTAACAGAGTATAATTATATGTGTGTGCATATATATGTAGTCAGTATCAGTACATACATACAATAATACAAGCAAATTCAATTTTGGCAGAAATGCAAGAACAGCTCAACATTAGGAAAAATAGCATCATTGATTGCAAAAACTACATCAGTATATCAATAATTGAAGAAAAATGTTGTGAGTAATTATAGCACTCATTTATTTTTAAAATGCTTTTTTTAAGAAAAAGAAAGCATTGGAATGAAAAAAAATCTTTCCTCTACATGATCAAAAGTATTTATCTACAGCCAAAGACTAATATCTTTTGGACTGGAGATTTGCTGCAGACCTTTCCAATCAGATCATTAAAGATGGTCAATATTCTCCTCTATTATTTAACCTATTAAAGATGCTTTCTCTATCACTACATGAATATGTGAAGGATTTGTTATTTTCTAACTTAGAGAGGTCCCTGTGTGAGCATTGCCTCCACCAACAAAAATTACAATTGTCCATGACAATTCAATGGTACTAAGGAATTGCCCAAGAAACATAAAAGTTGAATGACCTGCCCAGGGTTACGTACATATTATTGTTGAAACCAGCATTTGAACTCAGTTTCTTTATTCCAAGCCCAGCACACTGTCTACTACTTAATGTTTCCTCTTAGCTAAAGTAATAAGAAAATCAAATAGTATCAAAAGACAAATAAAAGGAATTGAAAAAATAAGAGCACAGACAAAGGGGAGGAAAATTTATGCCTATTTGAGGATGATGGCAAATGGAAAGTTATGCCTTTCATAAACATGAATAGGGAGTCAATTTATAAATAGAAATAGGAAGCTAAGATTGCAATGCCAAGCTAGATAATTTTATTAATGTAAAGTTTTAAAATTTTTGCATGAACAATTTCAAAGCCTATAGAATGAAGAGGAAAGATACAAATTACAAAAACCTTTCTTGCATCAAACCAATCTGGTAACAAAATTAATATTCAAGATATATAAGAATTTTACATAAATTTATAAAGGTAAGGGCCATTCCTAAATATATAATTATTCAATGATACAAAATATTTTCATGAGACATGCAAGATGACATCATATATATAAAATTGTTCAAAATTAATCATCAGAAAATTATATATTTGAAGAGTTCTGAGGTATTCCAAACCTATTAAATCATAAAAAGCTAGAAAAAATCAATACCAAGATGGGAGCATTAGGAAGATATGCACACTTATTGCTGGTCAGGCTATGAATCATTTCAACTACTTGGGCATTAGGTTTGGAATGATCTAAAAGTAATAATTATTAATTTCATGACCTTGAGTCAGCAATATTAATATTGAATTTTTACACCAAACAGGTTAATGACAGAAAGAAAGGATTCATGTCTACCAAAATATTCATAGTGGCCCTATACGTGTTAGCAAAAAATATTGGGGGAGAGGGAAATAGGCTTCCAACAACTGGAAAATGGCTGAAACAGACTGTGGCATGTGAATGAGAAAAAGATTATTGTAACTTAAGTAATGATATGAAGACTTCAGAGGGAGATGAGAAGACTTGTATGCACTGATGCAGAGTGAAGACGGCAGAACCAAATGAGCAATATAAAAATAACTACGATGATAAATGAAGAAAACATTAAAAGGCATTAGGAAAAATAGAAGATAATATTGATTCCAAATTACTAGTGCTCCTTTCTGTTGAGCAAAAATAAAATACAACAATGCAAAGTAACTTATTTTAGCAGCGATGGTCACTCCATAGGTGACTTTTCTTATAAGTTTAAAAACAAATACTACAAAAGGATTAGAGAATATTGCTTGTTGATAGCAAATTAACCAAAAAAAAATGTAGCTGGGGATTGGAAAGTATTAGTGTAGACCATGAAAATAACTAGTTAAATGAATTTTTTACTATAAGTGGTTCTTTTAAGCAGGATTACTAATCTATTAGGATTACTAATATGTAATTTGTTTCTTAATTTCAACTTCTAATTAAAAGGATATTGATCAAACAAATAAATTGAATTCCAATAGCCACCCCCATGCCTGCCATATGTGACAATACTTTTAGGATAAAAAGATTTCTGGCTAGCCAGGAATGGTTAAAATTCCCATTATTCCTTATCTTCCAAGCTCTACACATACCACTTAAATAACAGCAATAACTATGACTCACTAAATAAAGACATTTAAGCTTTTACAAGTTATGTTGTATCCTTCATGGACTCATGGATTACATTGTATTATTTCTCATATTCTACTAAGCTGTCAGTTCCATGAGAGCAGGGACTAGGTCTTATCTAAGTTTATCATAGCCCTCTATAAGCAGTAGGTGCTCAATAAATGTTTGAAGAATTTCAATGTAATCTGTTATTAAATAGGTTTGATGGAAAGATACATTATTAGAGAACATGTGAGAAAAGCTTTCCCAGGACTAGTCAGACTTGACTTTTCTTCCAAAAAATATTCAGGGCTAATTCTGGCATAAATCAAGGACATAAATGTTTGACAAAACTGTTTAAGACTGTCCTGGAGGAGATTCAGATGACAAACCAAGGGTTTCCCTGTGGATGGTTATTGTCCTACAGATTGCCCTGTTTTTAGATGACACTGTGCTGATTGAATCAAGTCTTGCGGAAACATTTAAATGACACTCTTAATCACTGAGAAAGAATTTGACCTAATTATCACGCAGGAAAGATGAGATACATGAAAAATGTCTATTGTCCAGACTCACATATATAGCTGGATGAAATATCCAAAAATGCCCATTGTTAATCTGGCTAGTTGGCTATCTATCATACATAAATATGTATGTTCATGCAAATTCCAAAAACGTAAGATGACAAATTGTGATCAATCAGAATTTATGTGTGTCTACGTGAGGTCCAGACCACACACACACACACACACACACACACACACACACACACTACTACTACTACTACTACTGGGAATTGGATAAAGAAGAGGAGTGTGAGGTAGACAGCCTTCAGGAAGTTACAATATCATTTTCATAACTCTAAACTTCTCTGTGAAACAGACTCACATTTTAGCATCAATATTCTTCCCGT
Source organism: Potorous gilbertii (assembly GCA_028658325.1). NCBI lineage: Eukaryota > Metazoa > Chordata > Mammalia > Diprotodontia > Potoroidae > Potorous > Potorous gilbertii. Next base: position 135,269,299 of record CM053770.1, read on the forward strand.
AATGTTGTCTGTAAGTCATATAACACAGACTAGAGTCTCTAATAAATTGAAAATTAAAATGGGGATCATCAAAAGGGTAATGGAGAGACTCACCAAGAACGTGAAAAGCCTCAACACATGACAAACAAGGAATTACAAGCAGAAGCAGAGTAAATTATGTCAACCAAGAAAGTAGGAGCAAAATCAAAAAAAAGAAGATTGACTGGTCACATGGCCAGAGCAAAGGATAAGCTATGGTCAGCCCATGCCCCATTGATATGGTGTCCATAGAAGTCAAGGAAGGCTACTAGTACATTGAGATGGAACCAGTCTAGACAGTTTATGGGAGGACGTAGTCAAGAGACATGTAGATTAAGAAGGCAAGGACTATCCTGAATATTCAGGACAGCATTGAGTTCAGCAATATGCAAACACATGGACTAGCTATAAAGAAGTGTATCATACCAAAATCTAAACCTCTATTCCAGGGAATTAACCTATCACAATTTGTGTTCTGCTTTGTTTGGGGATCCTATAATAAAAAGTTTTAATCGTTCTATTCAAAAACTGATGAGGAATGTCATATGTTACCATCCTGGAACAAGATTTATTTCAGAACATAATGTCTTGTAAAGAATGCACCTTCAAAATCTTTTCAGAAATTTTTTCCCTCTCCTCCCCAAGTCATTATCCACTGTGTAATAAGTGTTTTGCCTAAACTCAAACTATTCAGTCATGGTGTCAAAGCAGTTTACAGTTAATTAAACCTAATGCCACAACTTTGCTCTGGACATAACTACCATAACTTTAAAAATAGGAAAATTTTAAATTAGTCTACACTTTGTTCCCTCTCTCTTACATTTTTCTTTCCTTCCAGGCACATGTGATGAAACTATGGTCAACATTATGAAATTAGATCACAATTATTGCTTTAATTAAAACAAACCCAACCTTATACCAAAGGTGTGGAAATCCATATTACTCTGCGATCCAGTTGCAGTCATATTTTGTAATCAGCTCCAGTCCTTTTGGCCAAACACACAGCACAAATTATGTGGAAAAATGAGAAGACAAGTTCTGTCCCATGCCGTTGCCAGGTATGTTTCATATTTAGAAATAAACAATGGGAGAAATGTACATTTCACAACAGTTGAGTCATTTCTGCCCCTGTGAATATGTTATTATTTGCAGTTTCTTATAATTGTATTAGGAGCAAAGGGAATTTTGTCAGCTAAATTATGGAATGTTATTATATTGCATGACCCTGGGTATTTTGTAGCTCAACAGCAGACCAACAGAAGGTCTTCTTAGGAAATTAATCAAATCAAAAAATTCATTGTATAACCATTTGTCAAAAAAGGACCATGCTAGGTACCGTGGGGGATGCAATGGACATAGGAACAAAGAAACCAAATACAGAGAACAATGATCCTAACACCAAGAATTCCTGTATTGACATAAGGGTTATGTAGGGTCATATTCTCATACTTCATGTTATCCCCAATAGGAGATAGTATTGCTTCCCTCTCAGCTACACAGTGGAGACAGAGAGAACTGAAGGAAAATGAAGGACACTCTCTTCACTCACAAAATGCCTACAAGCTTGAAGAATATTAAGGTTCAAAGTTGGGGAGGAAAAATCCTTCCTGTCCACCTGGCTTAGTGGAGAAGTTGCAGAAACAACAAAATCAACAATGACAACAGCAACAAAACAAACAAACATGTTTTTCTTTTCTGTGTGACAAAATAAACATTTTGGCCAGAATCCACCCTCAAAAGACAAAGAAAACTGAGGCAAGAATGTTTTGATGAAACATCCTTGAACAATCCATTTAGGCATCTCCTAATGCCAACATTAGTTTCATACATGGAATTGTTTCTGACCAAAACTTTTTTTTTTATTCTTAAACTGAATTAATAACCATCTCACAGTCTTTATATTATCACTACGAGATAGGCAAATATTATTTTGTCCATTTTTCATAGTTGAAAAACATTGAGGTTTTAAGTGCCTTGCCTAAGGTCACACAACTGGCCTGTTTATATTTAGCGGATATTATTAGATTGAAATCCACAATGTAGGTAGGATATTCTAGACTCATGAACACTATCAATCATGGGACCTGACTATTTTTAATTTAAGCTCTTCCATGTCTCTTTCATTTTATTTAGTACATTTTTCAATTACTTTTTAAGTCTTTTAAACTGCTGATTATTAAAAATACTCACAAATTAAATTGTGCAAAGTCACATGTCTATTAATTATGGCGAATAACAATAAGCTCAAATAACCAATACACTTATTCTCACAAACTAATTAAAGAGTCTCATGGTATGATGATTGAACAGACAGGTGTCTCATTTAGTTTCTTCTCCAGGGTTGAGCAACTGCAATTCAAACTCTTCTTTGACTACTTTAAAGTCAAAGGAAGTCACATAGAGACTACATTGCCTAGTCACAAGAAAATATCCTTTTGCTCCACCTCTAAATTTAGAATGAATATAAATAAGGAAGAGAAATAACTCCCCTCTACAACGTAGTATTTAAATCATATGGGGAACCTTCCATGTTTGACTCAGAAAAAGCAAGGGAAGAAAAGGACAATAGCAGAGTGAAGGAACAAAGGAAAGAAGAAAAGGGGGAAGAATTGGTATTTTCTGAAACTTCAAATATCAGAATTTGCATAAGCAAATGTGCCATTCACTACATTATGGACAATTCAGTTCAACTTCACAAGCACTTATTAAGCAACTATATGTGCTAGTATCTAGGAATGCAGAGACGAAAATGAACAATAATCCGTGTCCCCAAGGAACTTATATTTTACAAGCAGATTCAACAGGTAAACCAATTAAAGGAAAAAAGAGAATATTGGCAACAAAATGGATCAAGAAATGTTTCCCCATGAGAGATGGCACTAGAGCTGAGAATTAAAGAAAGCTAGGGATCCTGAGAGGTAGAGAAGTCAAGGAAGGAATGGGGAAGGCTGGGGGAGGAGGGAGGGATGCAGATAGGACAGTCTGAGCAAAAGCACAGAGATGAGAGAATGATGACATAAAGGAACATCAACTAGGCAGGCCAGTGTGGCTGGAATTTGGAATACACAAAGCAGAATAGGCATATGTTTTAAGTCTAGAAGGATAGGCTGGGACAAATTGCTTAACCACTAAGCCTGTTTATTCAACTGTAAAATCATATTTGCTCTTTCCATCTCATAAAAAAGCATTCATTAAGTTCCTACCATGGCCTTAAAGGAGGGTATATACTGGTTAGTAAATGTTTGAGGACCAGTTCCCTAGAAAAATGTTAACAATGTACTTTTAAGTTCAATCTGAATTATTAACATTTCCTACCTCTTTCTTAGTTCTAGACAATCAAAAAACTTTACTTGCAATGTTTGCTTATTTTCAAGGTGTACATGCTCACACTGAAAATTTCAGTTCTGCCAAGCAGGTCAGAGCTGGGTCCAGCATACCACTAGCTCTAAGACAATGTGGTATAGGGTAGCAAATAGAGTGCAGGCCTCAAAGCCACAAAGACCTAGGTTCAGATCCCACCTTTGACACATACTGACTGTGTAATTGTGAAGATCACTTAACTTTTCCTCTTAGAGACAACGAAGCATAGAGGTGCTTCAGACAACTCCAAGATTCTAAGTTACAGAAAAGATACCCTACCTCCAGTGGGATAGGACTTTCCTTCCCTGGGAATTCTCTGTTCTATTCTACTATGTGCTAGGTGTGGGAGATACAAAGTCAAAAATGAATCAGTCCTTGACCTCAAAGAACATACATTGTTCTGAAGGTCTACAACATGTACTACAAATGTAAGTAAATACAAGTTATACACAAAATAATGGGTAGGAAACACTGAATAAAATGGGTTATGCTTCTTATAGGAGGTGGCCCTTGAATGGAGCAATGAAAGAAGCCAAGTGATCCAAAAGGGGAAGGTGAGGAAGGAAAGTACTATAGGAATGGAAGGACAGCTTGTGCCAAGAGATGGAGGTGAGAGACAGAATATCATTTAACAGGAATGGTGCCAGTTCAGTTTGGCAAGAACAAAAAGTATACGAGGAAAATAATAAGTAATCAACCTAGAAAAAGATAGTCTGGAGTAGATGTAAAGGGTCTTAAGAGGGAAACCTAAGGATTTCTGTCATACCTTTGAGGCAGTAGAGAGTTGCTGACATTTCTTCAGATCAGAGTAACATTTTTAGATCCGTACTTTAGGAATTACAATTTGGGAGCTCCTTGGAGAATGCAACAGAGACAGGAGAGACTGGAAGAAATAGACCAATTAGGAAGCTATTGTAATAGCACAAGTGAGAAGCAATACTCAAATGGAAATAGGATTAAATGAGAATGTTTATAAAATGTTGTGCAAATGTGAGTTATTACTCTTTTTTCTTATGTAAAGCTTTGAAAAACAAGGGGAAAAATCTTTGAAGAGACTCACTTCAGAAGTTGTTTCGTTCTTATTTTCCCAAATGTAATCAACTTACCAGTACTTAACCTCTAGGACATGTTCTTGTTAGTACAGGGTAGATTACATACTTTTTAAGAATAGGCAGAGTAACATTGGAAAGCTTCAGTCTTATTCTAGCTGTAATTATTTAGACTGACATATTGCAATAAAACATTTCATCAAGCACTCCATCCAAAGAAGGATAGCCATCAAAATCGTATTGGTAATGCAAAATAAATGGATCAGAGTTAAAAAATAATGAGTTTGGAGGATTATATCTGTCACTGTGAATTATTATTGTTGAATATAATAGGGCAAAGCTCTACAAAAATAAAGCTTGTCTTCTCTAGTCAAAGGTGAGACGACGACCCCTAATGAGATACAGAAACTCAAGTGCAAGTTATAAATTATTCTCACAGATAAATTATCTGTTGTCCAACATGACATTTAGGTGTATGTGTGTCTCTGTGGAAGAGAGGTATACCCTTGCCTCTAAAATCCAGGAGTGGGAGTGCGAGTGTGAGAAGTCCATCGAAGGCTTTATTAACATCCAAGACATTTCTGGATGACTTTTTCCTCCTGGGCCTGGAGAAGCCATTCTAATTGGCCACCTTTTACAGCAAAATCTAGGGCCCTTGCTTTTCTTTTTTATTTTTCTATTGATAAATTTTGGTTTGACAAAGCAGACAAACCTAAACACACCAACAAACAAATGACTGTGAGATTGAGCTTGAGATGAGCTAAATTCAAAGAGTGATTAAGAAAGATTGTCCATGCAATCATATACTTCAGTCATTTCTCAACTGTTATAAGAAAGGAAGGCATCACCAGCAACATCCACAGTACTTAATCTGAGTTTGGGGGGCTATTTAATTTATATACATAAACATGTATGTATATATATATATATATATATATATATATATATATATGTGTGTGTGTGTGTATGTATGTATATATATATATATACATATATATATATATATATGTCCTTGCATAATATTTCTGCATATAATATGTGATATGCCCATAAATAACATTTTCCTATCAGGTACAATCCTGGATTCAACTCTGCTATCCTCATGCTTCAAGGAAAAGATCATCATCCCAGATAATGAGAAGTCAAGAAATTCGTCACTTCAAAGACTGTATCAGCTTTTGATACATTTACTACATCAGCAGTTTCAGCAATTTCCACCCCTCAGATTGGAGAATTGGAGGGCAGAGCAAAATATTTCTCCCAAAGCTTCCATTTAAATGGAACTCAGAAACCTCATAGCCCACTATTTCCCATTAGTTACTCTTCTAGATTTAACACCCCTTAATTACAAATTACTTAACTACTAAATACTCCCCCCATCTGCATCAGTCCTGCCTTTTAAGCTTCCTTTTGTGGGTTGTCTAATCCATTAGATTGGGAGGTCCTTGAGTGCAGGGTCTGTCTTTTTCCCCCCTATTTGTATTCTCAGAGTTCAGCATTGTGCCTGGCATAAAGTATTTGATAAATGTTTATTGAATTAAAATGTCCCTTGGACTGCTCTCTTCCTTCTGTGTCTCCTCACATATGTCCTTGCGTATTTCTTGGGTTCAAAAGAGATGATGTATATAAAACAACAGTAAAATACTATTAAAATGTCCGTTACTATTATTGTAACAACTACTGTTTTATAATATAATTTGAGTTCTTGTTATGCCATTCCCCCTTGTTTCTTTTTTTTTTTTTTAAATTTGTTTCTCTTGGCATTGTTGACCATTTGCTCCCACACAAAAATTTTATTCTTTTTCTTTTTCTAAATAATTACATCTATACATTGATATTAATAAAACAAAAAATTAATTTGAGTAGTATTGTCACCTTCATTATATTTGCTTAACTCTATTACAAATAGATCTCAAATGATTTACATCCATTATTTCTTTAAAAACTCTTTTGAAGTTGTATGTCCTGAGTGTTAATTCCCAGATATCTAATGTATTTTGTTATTTTAAATGACATTTCTCTTTTTATTCATTGCTTTGGTGCTTATTGGTGATACAGAAAAATGTCATTAACTTTGGTGGGTTTTTGATGCATCCTGCCATTTTTCTTAAAGCTATTGGTCAGTTTTTTTGGTTGTTAAGATAGGGTTGCTTAAGTAAGCTACCATCTCACAAAGTTGGTACACTTCCTTTTGAACTGTGTTTATTTCTTTGATTTCTTTCTTGACATTTCTAATAATATATCAAATAATAATGGTGATAAAGAGTATCCTAGCTTCATCCCTGATTTTGCTACTGACCCTTGGTTTTAGACAGATTTTTTAAAAATAATATTAAGTCCTTTCATATCTATACTTAGATTCTTTTCCTAGAACCAATGACTTATTTTATTGAAGGCATTTCTAAATGTATTGATTAAATCATGGATTTAGAGCTACAAGGGGACTCAGAAAACATTTAGTTTAGATTCAGGAACGTTAAGTTATTTACCTAAAGTCATACAAGCAATAAGCATCAAATGTAGGATTTGGATGTAGGTCCTACAACTTCAGCACTTGTGTTCATTCCCCTGCATCAAGTTGCTTTCCTTCCTCTCTATATTGTGTTATTTGTGTTACTAATATGACTAACTGTGCTAATTGTTTCCCTAATCTGGAGTCATCTTTGCTTCTTTAGATATATCAACTTACTCCTAAAGAAAATTTTATATTTTCCTATGGTTTCTTAATGTTTTATTTTTAATGACTTGAAACAATATTTATTCAGTATATTTGTCCACAGTTCTATTTTTCTCTTTTATGCTTCAGTCGTTTGGGTATCCAAGAAAAAAATTGTCTCAAAGGAGTATGATGGGAGCTCTCTTTAATTTGAAAAATAGTTCAAGGAGTGTGAGGAATATTAATTCTGAAAATATTTGATAGAAGTAATTTGTAAATCTCTCTTTTATTATTTTATCTCTAGATTAGATTATTCTCTCCCTAAGAATGGGTTGTTTGTATTATCTATTATATACTTTATTAATTTGGATATTTTATATCTTCATAGATACTATGATTTAGATTTTCAATTTGTTGGCATATATATATATATAGAAATGTTTTTCATAATTTTATTTCCTATACACTTTTTTAAATTTTCTTCTTTACTATTTTTTCTGATGGTCTGGTTTTCTTTTCTCTTAAAAATTAAATTGGGTAATTATTTATAAATTTTATAGGTCTTTTAAAAATTTTCAAAAATATATTTTTGAATTTTCAATTCTGCTTACCTAACTTTTTCATTTTCATTATGTGCTATTTTTACTTGCTTTGGAATTATTCATATGTTGATTTTCATAGAACCATAACTAGCATAAGGCAAATGGATCTTTACTGGAGATGAATATTTGTCTAAGAACAGCAAAAAATGCCCTAGGATATGAAATTTAAAAGGCTTCTAAGAGCACTTGCATTTCTTTAAGAATGAGGTTAGGGGTAGAACTTCTGGTGAGGTCACAGGGGATGGAGCTGTAGGTTAGAGAAGCTAATGACATTATAGTAAGAATAGGAATGAGAAGAGAAGCTCACCTTTCTCGTGGGTTTTCTTGAGATAATAGAATCAATAAAAAGTTTAGGTTCTTTTACAACGGGAAGATGAGCATGTTTATAGGCTGAAACCAATATAGAAGGAAATATTGGACATGCTTGATAGAAAAAGGTTGATTAGGTGGAATAAGGTCATGGGGGTGAGGGGAGAGGAAATAAACATTTATTAAAGGCTTACTATGTGCCAAGTAAAAGTGCTTTATAAACATCTCATCTGATTCTTACAACAACCCTGTGATTAAGTGCTATTCTTACTATTCCCCTTACAGCTGAGCAAACTAAGGCAGACAAAGGCTAAGTTATTTGCTAAGGGTCATGTAATTAGTACATATCTGAAATCAAGTTTGAATTCAGGTCTTTTTGACTCTAGACTCCAGGACTTTATCCACTGGAACCTAACTAGAAGAGAAATGAGAGGACGGGATTGTGGGGTCAGCTTTGACAAAGAGAAGGGTAACTAATTCTTTTGAGTCTGAAGGAGAGTAAGTAAAGAAACTAAGAGGTTTAGCAGAATAACCATTACATTCAGGGGGTCCATACGGAATTGCCTCCAACTTCTTAGTTAAAAAGAGTACTGACTCTAAAAGGGGGGGAAATGGGTTCAAAACACACATCTGATACTCACTAGCTTTGTGTCTTTGGGCCAAGTCCCTTAACTTCCTTGGGTCTTTATTTCCTCATCTGTAAAATGAAGGGGGTAGGATTAAATGGCTTTTGTGGACCTTTCTAGTTCTAAATCTTTTAAAATAATGTCATCTACAGGATCGATAATATCCCCACCTTTCATATCAACTCCATGAGTAAAATCAAGGGGTAGAAGAAAGAAGGGAGTCATGGCTAAAGACTAAATACAATGAGGATCAATAACAAAACCATTTTGAAGTCTATGTATATGACATATCAACAAGCGACTATTAAGCACTCACTATATTTCAAACACTGTGCTCAGTCCAAGTAATATTAAGAAAGGTTAACGATAGTTGTTGCTATCAGAGTTCACAGTCTAGTGGAGGAGACAATATGCAAATAATGATGTACAAACAAGGCATATGGAGGACAAGTTAGAGACAATATCAAATACAAGGTACTAAGATAGAGCAGAACCAGGAAAGACCTCTTACAGAAGGGGGGGCATTGACTGAGGCTTAAAGGAAGCCCAGGAGGCTGACATGAGAAAAGAGAGAGACTTTCAGGCATCAGAAGTCACTCCTTAGGAATAACAAGGAGGCCAGTGTCTCTGGATCAGAAAGAAGTACGTGGAGGGGAATAGGGTGCAAGAATATTGGAAAAGTAGGAGGGGGTGGGGCGGGGTGGTAATGAAGGACTTTAAAATGTCAGCATGTTTCTATCAAATGTAGCACCACTGATGTGAGTCCTGCTAAGGACATGCAAGCAGATGCTATTCCACAGTTCCACATGTCATTAATTGATGACATGGACTGGGATGCTGATGTGTGGACCGTGTTTTGGAAGAGTTCTTGGCTAGAGAAGCTAAAATGGGGTGCCCACTCTGTAACTTAGAACTATGAGGGTAGACAAGGTTGAGGTGTGTCTGGTCTCTAGGTTCCTAATCCCCTGCTCCTTTATGAGATTTTGATGAGCTAATGCTGGAGACAGAGTAATGAGGTGCCAGAAAGAATGCTGAAAATTCAGAGTGACAGTTGGCAAGATAATACAAGCACTTCACTGAGACATACTCATTTCTTCCTCACCTCTCTGCCAGGGAAGGAGCAGCTCCCATCAATGTCTCCGTCTTTGGTTAGAAGAACAGAAGTTATGTTAAAAAAAAAAACAAAACTGTCGCTTCTTTTTTCCCCACAAAAGGAAAGAATTAAAGGAGAGAAAAGCTGGTTCTGCCTTTCTATCCAGTAGAATGATTCAATGGTTTCTTCCAACCATAATGACCATCCTGCTCCTCTCCCACTACTCACTGAAATTCATGGCCATTGTTTTCCTCCTCCTTTCGTATGAAAGAAAATCTGATGGTTTCTAATCTTTTTCTGTGTGATCAATACTGGTGGTGGAAGGGATGGGTAAAAGGTTGGATACTCCTTAGAGGGAGAAAATTTGTCCTTCAATACAGCTGAGGCATAAGAGTAGACAAGCAAACGATGGCTCTATTTAGAAGTTGCAATAACAATGGAGGAATGTGGACATAGTACTGCAAAGCAAGTTACCAAAAATAGGAGACTGAAAATAGAGAGAAATGAATAACAAAAGTCCAAATCTTCCACTAGACTAGGAGTTCTTAATCTAGGGTCTCTGAACTTGTTTTTAAAATATTGGGCTAACTGCATTTCAATATAATTGGTTTTCTTCATAATCCTATGTGTCTGGTTTTATCCATTTAAAAACTTTGTTTTGAGAAGGAAGCCATAGGCTTCAGAACACTGCTAAAGGCATATATGGCACACACAAGACCCAATTAGAAATAAGCCCCTAAGGCAAAAACAAGTCAAAGTGGGGAAAAGGAGAATCTCTGCTGCCAGTGCTATATATGGGGCATCTAACCATGGTGACCCCATCTAGTTTTTATATGTACATGTTGTATAAAGTTGTCGCTGTTGTTGTTTTTAATATCTTAAAGTAGATTGCAGTCTACTCATTCCCCCTGCGGCTATATTTATGCACATACCCTCTTCCTTTCATATCTCTTATTAGGTTGTAATCATTCTTATTCATGAGCATCTAGGCTTTAAAGTAGCTGTGATTTAGTAGCAGAAAAGTAGAGCTAAATTTCAAGAGAACATCAAGTACTATCTATCTATTGACTTAATTAAAAATCTAGTCACAAAAGGACAGACCTTGTGAGATTCTTTTCAATTTTTGTACTATTTCCTTTCCTTCAATTTTTCTTCCTTTGTTTCTTTGGAGGGAGGGGTTTCCCTTATAAACACAGACCGTTCTTTTCCTACTATCATCATTTGAATATGCTAATGTCCTTTATTCCTTGACATCTATATGGATCACACCTCCTTGTCACCTATATGGTAGTAATAGTTTTAGTTTATCATCAAGCAGAATTGAAAAACTCAGCTTTGACCCAAAAAGGTCTCGTTATTCTGACATTTCTGGAAAAGAACTGGTAAAATAGGAATCATTCCAGTTCTTAAATAGCACTTTATGAGGTCCAAAGTGCTTTCACATACATTATTATTTATTTTAATTATATCACAGAAAGCAGCAGAGGATCAGAATAGTACTCTGAGTATATAAATTTCACCTCTTCCCCCAGTCTATTTATCTTTGCTCTATTTTGTTCATTAGAATAACATGGTTTTCATAAGCTTTCTCAGTAGCATGAAAGAGAAGAAAATAAATAAAAAAGTGCTCACTGTTCTTAATCGAATTTGAACTAAATATATCCAAAAAAGAATTCTCTTTTCCCCCAAACCCACCAGTCTTCCAAACCTCCCTATTTATGTTGAGGGCACCAGTTCCCTTTTGGTTATGCATGTTCCCAAGCTTGGTATAATCCTCATTTCCTCAGTCTTGCTCACTCCATATATCCAATTTGTAGTCAGATCTCTTTGGTTCCCTCTCCATCCCTTTCATTTGCCCCCTTCTGTCCAACCACACAGCCACTACCCTGGTGCAAAGTATTCACCAGCTCCTCATTTTCTATTGCTCACACTCTACTTCCAGTTTCTTCACTCCCATACATGAAACATCCCTCCTCACTCTCACCCAAGGAGTGTGTTGACAAATATTAAACAACCAGCTCTTTAGGGAGGAGGGGGGAATATAAGCATGATATATTTTTAAGTTTAATTCACATTATTAATATTTTCTCTATCACTTTCTTAATCAATAAAGCAATAAACCAAGCCCTGACTTGTAGTGTTTGCTGATTTCCAAGGTGTAGATGGCTCACATTGAAAATTTAAGTCAGCTTTCAGGCACCTACAGGAGTTTCCTCTAGCATAGCCCTGACTCCCTTCTTAGATGTCTCAGTTTCCTCCAAAACTCAGCTCAAATGCCATCTTCCACATGAAGACCTTCCTCATCCCTTCCACTTACTGGTTCCTTTCCTCTATCCCTGCCATAACTACCTCATATTCATTTTGTTTGTATTTTGTATAAACTGATATATGAGAGTGTTGTCTTCTTCAATAGTTTGAAGTGCTTTTATCCCAAGGTATTTCTTAATTAAATTAAGAGTGTTAGGGGTTGTCTCCCTATAAGGGGTAACTGACAAAATTTCCCCCCTTTGCTATTTCTTTAAAATTTTTCTTGACTCAGTAATTACTATGGAGATTGTCACTCTGATTCCTCAGTTGATGACCCACTGTGGGAATAGAAGGTTGCCAACAGCCGCACTGAGCTATCAGGCTTCTTCCTTCATGATGTAGCTCAAGTATCATGTTTTATATGAAGCTATTGCTGATTCTCCAAATGCTAGCAGCCTCCCTCCCAAACTACTTTTTATTTAACTACTTTGTATTTATCCTCTTTATACTTAATCTGATTATGCTTTTATATTTACCTTTTATCTTCCCCTTTAGAATATGAGGTCCTTATGAGTAAGCATTGTTTTATTCATTATATTTATATTCCATATCTAGCATAGTCCTTGGTACATAGTAGGTATGTAATAAATGCCTGTTGATTTAATTGACCAGGTCTCAAATTAAAATAGGGCAACCTACAAACTTGGTAAATATCAGCTAATATTAATCATAGCTAGTAAGTGTCAAGTGTCTGAGGCTAGATTTGAAATCAGGTCCCCCTGACTCCAGGGTCTGTGCCCTATCCATTGTACTTCCTAGCTGCCCCTCATAAACTCTTATTTGAGCTAGTCGAAGGAAAATTGTGAGAGAAAGGGAAGAGTAGAGTGTAATAAATATTAATAAGCATGAAGCAATGTATGGAAAAGAGAGAAGGGAGACAGGAATCTTTGAGGGGATAGAGTTGGAGAGAGGGTAATTATAGGCAAAAAATACTGTACCAGTGGAGAGCATCATGAAAGAAAAGTAAAGAAAATGTGATTTTGAGTGTCGGCAGGGTGAAGGAGAGGGGAAAGCATTAAGATTAAATGATTCAACTCTAGATTACTAATGTTGGTTTCCTTTATATTTTGACCTTTTTCCTGAAAAGAGGTGGAATGAAAACCAAACCTTAACAATTATAACTGTGAATGTGAATGGAATGACTGTCATTTTTTTTTAAAAAAGAGGAAAATGGAGGAACAGGCCAAAGAGCAAGTAGAAGTTAAAAATATATAAAGAATTTTAGAAGAACTAGATATGATATGAAAGCCCTTTGCAGGTTACTGAATCATTGTTATAAGGACAATACATTTTTTAAAAATGTATATGCACCTCTCCAAAACTACTACAATAGGCTACAATATAAATTTATAAACAAAACAGAAATATTTTTTAAAAATATCTTTTACAAATTACAGTTCGGTGGCACTTATAATCACTATCTGACTGATAATAAATAAGGGAAATTTGAAGAAAGAACTTAAATTTAATTGAGACTAATGTAATACTAAAGAATGAATGTTTCAAAGACCTGTTCCCTAATAGACAGTGATCAAATGGCATGAAAAAACATATCAAAAGAATTGAAAAATATGAATTCATATGAAACATTGCTACAATGACAGTAAAAATGTAAATCAAATAAACACTAAATTTTTACCTTCTACCTAGAAAAATTACAAAAATGACAAAAGAAAGAAAATAATGTTGAAGGGATGTAGGGAAGATAAGAGCATTAATGTGCTGTTAATAGCGCTAGAAACTGATTCAATCATTCTGGAAAACAATTTATAACCATGTTAAAAAAATGAAATATCTATATACTTTGGACCCAGAAATTCTAGACATAAACCCTAAAGTCATGGCCAAAAAGAAAGGCCTATCTACATCAAATTATGCATAGTAGCACTTATTAGTTAAGAACAAGAAATAAAGTAAATGCAATTGGAAAGAAAAGCAAATATGTATATATATATATATACATATATATATATATATATATATGTATACATATATATATATATATATGTATATATATGTATATATATATGTATACATATATATATATATATATATATATATATATGTATACATATATATATATATATATATAATCTGAAGCCTCATGTTATAATGACCAAGCTTGACCACAAAGTTGAGATATGAAAAGGTGCCTTTCATGCTTCTTTTCAGAAGGAAACTATAGGTGTGGAATATTGCATATATTGTCAGACTTTTAGAACATGTTGATTAGTTTTATTAAACTATTTTCCCCTTCCTTTTCATTTCAAGTTATAAAGGCTTGCTCCCTGGAAGAGTGAGGAAAGAAGACTTTATTAGGAAATGTGATATTTAAAAAAAAAAAAACATGTTTTCAAAAAAGGAAGAAAATCAAATGATCAAAATTTTTAAAATCAAAAAAGGGAATTCACTGTAGGAGAAAAAAATAAATTATTTTTAGAAATTAAAAAATGAAAACTTGGAAGTGATGGATATTCCTGTCAAAACATAAAATATACAGACTAATAGAACAGGAAATAAAAAAATTTGAAACAACCTGATCTCACAAACAGAAATTAAACAGGCTATCCATAAACTGTATCAGTAATTATGAGGGATTATTTTTACTATTCAATATATTTTTATTATTTATTGTTTTGGTTTCTACAAGCAATCTAACTAATGATTTGCATAGTCATCGTATTTTACCTTCCTGTTTTTCAGTTTATTCAGCAATTAAATTTAATAAAAATTGTATTTACCCTTCACGGGTCTTTAGTAAAGCTTCAGTGTGTCACCTTTAAAAAAAAAAAGAAAAACACCTTGGCATTCACAGATGAAAGCTGTTGTATTGATGCAATCCACTATTCCTCTCCCTTTAATTGCCACTTGGGCTGGGAAAATGAAAGCCTGCCAGCCTCCAATGCTTTCAAAGACTTTAATCAATGCTCCCTCCAACTATCAAGAAATAGAAAGCCGGAGGGTAGAATCACAGACCTCACAGTCCTTCTTAACATTGCCCAGCAAGACATATTTACATTACCAGGCCTTGTCCCCTAAGCTTGACCTTGGGTTGGCCTCCAAGTTTGTACAGAGAAAGGAAAAAGGCAGGGGCCATATAGTCCGGGATAACTAGAAACAAACTGTCTTATTAAATTACCCATATTTGCAACTAAGCTTAAAATAACACAGACCTGCCTGCTTTTAAAAGCCCTAAGGCCTTTGGCTTAATCTTTCACTTAGATAGAAACACTGCTTCAGTTTTTTCCCTTATTCATTTTGTTCTCAGCTCATCATCTAAACATTCTCAAAAAGAAGAGTTCATTCCTTCTCTCTTGAATATGGAAGTGTGACTCTATGACCAAACAATTCTTGGGAAAATTCAGGGAAAGACTCTTTAAGCAGCAAGTATTCTGAATTGTTTGTACTAAGCACAACCACAATAACGAAAATCCATACACATGTTTCTTCATCAGGGTTCTTAATGTCTTTTGTGTCACAGACCTCCTCAGCAATCTGATGATGCCAACAGACCCCTTCTCAAAATGTTTTCAAATCCATAAAATAAAAGAATCAAAAGTACAAAGGAAGTCAAACGTACGGAAATACATTTATAAAAATATTTTTTGAAACAAGTTCACTGATCCCAGGTTCAGAACCCTTGTCATGTGTGGAAAGTTTTCAGTAATAGGATTTTAAAATCTAAAGTATGGACTTGAAGGGATTAGGTGAATCTGGAAGCTAGAGAAAAGGTCTTTCACTGAAAGCTTTTAGAGTCCCATCTGGTTAAGGGACTTCAATCTGTGTCTATATTATATAATCAAAATAACTGGACCATGGAATTGTCTATCTGGCCATATCATGGTCTACTAAAGGCAATCAGCTTCTGAGCACTTATATTAAGCAACAGCTATGTAAAACACTAGACTAGAAGTTGGCAATATAAGAACAAATATGGATAAGCAGATACATGGATAAGCAAACAGAAGATAATTTGAATCAGAGATAGCAATTGATGATCAGGAAACCAAAATAAAAAAGTTTTAAAAAAGTGACATCTGGGCTGAGCCTTGAACCAAATGTAACATAGTTGACTCTGGCTCCACTTTCCATAGCCAGGTCTATGACATCTCCCATTTTTCTTCCCCTCCACCCCACAAGGTTCTCAGATATCCTAAGAATCTTGAAGAGTCTATTTTCCCTGCTTATCAGCTTGAGCCCCAACTGTTCACATCAATAACCCCCAATTTTAGGGGTCCGATGATACAGCAAAGCCCAGACTGTTGCTGACTCGGATCATTTGGCATATGTTGACTAATCTGGTTATAGAACAAGGCTCCTCTTAACTATGTGGTAGGACAATGAATGCAAACATGCCCTAGCCCTCACAATTCTCCTGAAAGCTGCTCCTTAGAGAGTTTCATGTGAATATTGCCATCTTAGAAAACTGACAGTTTCCAGACCCTGGTCATACAAGATAAAGCTTCCAAAATGCATAAGTGAAGGTTTGCATTCCAGGCATGAGGAATCCCTTTCAATATTCAAGTGTGACGTAACACAGAGATGAAATGCTGAGTTCAAAAGAACACATACATGGTAGAACACATACATGATGAGAAGGCAAGTGATAAGAGATAAGCATGGAATAATAGGGGAGTAAGATAGAATTTAACCATCACACAAATGATATATTGCTATGATAGTAAAAGAGAATAGTTAGACAATACCTTCACCAATTCAATCACATTATAGAAGTATGGCTTTAGCTTTCATGCATGATGCATATATGTTTATACATATATAAATATGAATATATATATATATACATTTTTGTGCTCCAAAACATATATGTGCATGAGTCCTTATAAACACATAGTTCTGGCCTTATGGTTGTATTGATCTAAAGTATCCCTGCTATAGAAATTCTTTTTACAAATGCAGATCAGCAATTCATTTATAACTTAGATGTAAGAAGTTGCTGGGGCAATCAAGTAGCTAATCAGAGGTCACATAGTTGGTATATACTAGGGGCAGAACTTGGAATATGAGTCTTCTTGACAATGAAACTAGTTCTTTATGATGAGAAGATGGTGCCGATTTTTTTAAAGTATATTCATACTTGGGCTATTCTTTCTACTCTTGAGTTTTCATGATACTCCTCTCTCTTGGGTCTCCTCCTTCCTGTCATTATACACGTCCTGTCCACAATCTGTAGGTATACCCCAAGACTCCTCTGGACCCTCTTTTCTTCTCCTTCTATTCTCTTTCATTTGGTGACCTCATCAGCTCCCAAGAGCTAAGTTATCATGTCCAGGCAGAGGGCTCTCAGGTCTATGTATCCCGTGCTAGTCTCTCTCCTGTGCATTGAACTTTTTGACCTTTGGAACTGACTATCCCATAGACATCCTAAACTCCACACATACAATTCTATTATCTTCCCAAATGCACCCCTCTCTGAACTTTCTAATTTGTCACATCTGCTACCATCTTTCTTGTCACCCTTGAAGCAACCTCACCTCCTCACTTTCCCTAACCTCACATGTCCAATCAGCTTCAAGTCTTTTCAATTCTACCTCAACATCTCTTTTACCTGTACCTTTTTTCCCCACTTGCATGACTACCAGTCCAATTCAGGCCCCCAACTCCTCTTGCTGAGTTGTTAGTTTGCCTCCCATTTGTTCTCCCTGCCATTAGATCTTTCCACCTCCAATTCATTCTGCGCTGACATCAAAGTGATATTAAAAAACATTAGTCTGGCCATACCACTCTTCTGCTCAACAAACTCCAGTGGTGTCTTATTACCTCTAGCATAACATAGAAACCCTTAGGTTTTAGCATCTAATGCTTTTTCACACCTGGCTCCCACTTATCCTTCCAGATTTTTAATATTGTTCTCCACACACTTTTCAATCCAGCCCAATTGGAGTTGCTCCTATTCCTCTCACATTATAATTCATCTCCACTCTTTGCATAAACTGTCCCCTGTGCCTAGAATACACTCCCTGATCCCTTTACCTATTAGGATGTCTGTTTCCTTCAATCAACAAGCATATAAATGTTCACAATGTACCAGGCAAATGACTAAGTATTGGGGATGAAAAGAAAAAAAACAGTCCTTGACCTCAAGGAAGTCATAGTTTAATGGGGCCAACTGAGGTTTACTTCAATGCTTCCTAAACTGGAATGTCTATCACTTGTCCCCTATTTCCATTCATCCCTAGTACTTCCTTTCCATCATTCCCCTATATGTGTGGTCCTACCCATTCAAATGGAAGCTACTGGAGGGTAACTTATTCTTTTTGTTTGTGTGCCCAGTGCTTGTTATAGTGCCTGGCACATGCATTTTCATTCATTTTTCCTGATCTCTACTTTCACTCTCTGTCAAGACTTAGGCACCTCAGTAATTGACCCCAACTAGACGTTACATAGATAATTGCTAGTAGATGGGTCCTTTGGGCTGGTATATAGTTACCCTGGGGTCATTTCAACTGTCTTTTCACTTCATTTCTTATCTGTATCACTTCTCTTTGCCACTATACACCTAATTTCTAAGTATTTTCCTCTTGGCAAGGTAATGTGATCATTGCATTTTTCTATGAGCTGGGAGTTCAGAAGTTAGTAGGGTTCTGCTTAATCTCATGACTTGTCCTGTGACTCTGATAAAAAGAAGTTGCTTTTATGAATCTTGGATTGTTATAAAGAAAGCTCTTAGCAAATTGTTAAATTCTATCTAAATATCCACTATCATGGATCTAATTTCATACCTTAGAGAAATGATGGAGGTCTTCCAACAATGATTATAGTATTGTTTATCCAAATTGCCCTTCTGTCCCACTCCCATACTTAACTACCCCTTGTTATAAGAGCTCATTCTACAACAGAATGACCCTTTATGGGAGACTCAAGGGCCCTTTCCACTCTTCTGTGCCCACTTATTAAGGCAATGTATTTTGTATCTTATCTTGCACATATAAGACAGATAGAAAGAAAGTGCCTGAATAGTTTAGATTATGGAAATGCTATGCTACATACACAAATGCAGAGCAAAGACAAAGATTATTTCTTTCCTCCCCTCATTCAACCTATCTAGGAGGTTCTTTAATCATTCTATAGGCATCAGAATTAGAATTACTGATGCTTTGTCAAGATTTTCATTGCTACAGAGAATTCCTGGCAAAAAACTCCCTCTCCCAATGCAGATCGGCAGCTCTTCCATCACTTACACTCTTATGGTCTAGAGAAATAAGAGGTTATAATAAGTCTTGCCCATGTTATACAACCAAAGGGTCAGAGTCAAGATTTAAGAACATTTCTTTCTGTAGCTCTCCAGTTGTTTTGCCATGCTATCATTAGAATCAAAGCATGACAAAATTGTAGAGTAGTAAAAGACATTAGTCCAACTGTGAAAAGCTGTGATAGCCAACCTAACAGCAGGTCTATAGGTTACTTAAAGATGACAGAGGACCATTTGAATAAATGAGGGGTGGGAGGGGAAGGAACCAGTTATTAGCTACTAAAAAGTCTGTTAAGCACTGAAGATAAAAGTACAGAACCAAAAATATACCCTAACCTCAATATATTTACATTCTATCAAAGAAAAACAATAGTTATATGGGTGATAAGTGGGATTATAGGTAAGTTGATGAATATGCCCTTTACCACAGCAAAGGCAATACTGATTTGATTATAGTTCCATAACTGGAACCCTTCCCCTAGGAAGTAACAGGGCAGAAGGCAAAGACTGGTCGCCTGCTGCATGCAGTGGATTGTCATTTCACTACAATAACGAAAGTAAAAGAGGGGGAAAGTCATAAAGGGAAGATTAAAGTAACAAGATGTCCACCATCTGTCCTGGTTGGTGTAGGGTTCACATGCACTTAGAGGGACATAACAAGCAGTGTTGCTGATAGCCTTCAATGAAGAAAAATCTCTTTGACATTCTGCTCATGATTAAGCGCATCAATTGCATCTACAACTGAGATAGCCCCTTCGTGTATACTTACATTGATAGAAACAGGTAAGAAATTAGACTGAGAGTTGATATAATGTCTAATCCTTGGAGGTAACAGTATAAGCATTGAGAGTAGGTCTATATATTATTTTAAATGGAATAGGTATTCCTTAATGTAGATAAAAGCAGAGGTTCCTATGTGTCTGGATCTATCTCTATACTTAGAACATAACAGTATTGTATCACCATGGTCAGCAAACAATAAGATATACATCCTTGAATTACATTCAAAATGGCACCAGGCTGAACTTCATTATTTCTGGAATTTTTTAAACCATCTCTTGAACAATACTATTCATTATAGGCTTTGGGAAATTGAAGAGAATCTTCAAATAATTTCACAAGCTTGTATGGATATACCTTTATCCTCAACCATCCTGCCCCACACCACCCCTGACCTCCTGATTTTCTGACAACCCTATAGTCTTATTTACAGTCCATTTATAAATTCATTGAGGTCATTCATCCTACATTTCCCTAAGCTTTTGGCACCACATCTTTCAATGCTGCTGCCTACTTCTGTTACCTTCTGGCAGACATTCCTGTCACTATGTCAATTACCAGCATCTATTTATCCCCTGCCTTTGACCCAATGGACTCCTTGTTCTCCTACTGATGACAGTCTCCAAAAGTTTCAACTAAACTGGCCGTTAGCTGCTGACCCTTCTACAGACAACCTTATTATGGTAATTGCAAGGCTGGAAGTAACAGAGACTAGGACTAATTACACCTGTCCTTGTCCAATTCAGCTAGGGTTTAAATTACTTGGATGGAGCAAAAGCTATAGTTTGCTCAGATGAACAACTATATTTTCTCTATTCTTGTGAAATTCAGAGACAGACATCCCTAATTATGCTTGTCATTAGGACATAATGACCCTGAATTTCTTTAAATGGAACTTTTATCAAGGAAACCATTGGATTATATTATTAGATAACAATTAACTGAGTATTTGAAGTCAAACAATGTGTTTAAAGGTTGCTTCTCCTAAATATAATACAAAGCTTTAACCAAAATATGTATCCTGTAGTATTGCTTTGTATGTGAATAATTTTAACGCTACTGATATGCACATAGATTTACACCTTTAAAATAAACCTCTAAATATTATATATGCTATAGTTAATTTTTAAAATTACACATAGTATAATTCCATAATATAAATATACAGATGCAGTACTATTAACACATGCATAAACACATTTCAGATTAAATATGTGTAACTTAAAGCTAAATGAGCTCATTTTTAAAGTATGCATTTTATATAACATTTAGAGAAAAGCTTTTTACAAACCCTAAAAACTTAAATGATACTAAATTTGTTAAGCATTCCTTGTATAACCAATGTATAATAAAATATACATATTCATCAAAGCTAAAATTAACTACAAAATATTTCTTTATTTGGTTCTACAGAAAATTCTCTCTTCTTTCAAACATCATACTTCCAGAGATGGCAAGTGATTGTCAAGAGTTAAGCATGAAAGGTAAAACAAGTCAAAAAGACATAAAACTCTGGTGAAAATTGTGAACTGGTATAATCTTAAGGCCATCCAGTTCATCTCTAGCCTTAGATATATAAATGTCTGATATCAAAAATGGTAAATATATACATTGTTACTAGTCTAAAAAATTGGTACACATTAAATGACTCTAGGTTTCTATCATGAACAATTAATATCTACAGTTATTAATGAAAGAAGAAAGCAACAAAAGAGGGAATCCTTCTCTGATAAAGAGCTTGACTAAAGGTCAATTTTTTTTACCACTAAAAGGCAAAAGAGGAGTTTCTCTGATAAGAGTCTCATTTCCAAGATATGTAAGAAACAGATCCAAATTTATTAGAATGAGCCATTCCCCAAAAGATAAATGGTGAAAGGATATGATAAAGAAATCTCTTAAAGAATTGCAAGCTACAACATAACCACAAAAAATGTTTTAAATGACTAATAATTAGAAAAATGCAAACTAACATATATCTTTGGTTCTACTTCATACCTATTAGATCGACAAATTACACACACACACACACACACACACACACACACACACACACACATACACACACACACAGGAAATTAAAAATGTTGGAGATAACTACAGGAAAATGGGCACAGCAATATATTGTTGGAAGAACAATGATTGAGTACAACCATTCTGGAAAGCAATTTAGCTTTTGACCCAGCAATGTCACTTGTAGGTTTATACCCCAAAGAGATTAAAGAAAAAGGAAAAGGGCTTGTATGCACAAAAATATTAATAGTAGCTCTTTTGTGGAGTAAGAAGTAGAAATTGACAAAATTGCTATCAAATGACAAATGGCTCAACATATTATAATAATGGAATACTACTATTACACTGTTTGAAATAGTTATCCCTTCCACATTGCAGGGATTAGAGGTATGGAAACCCTGTGATCTAGAACATCTTGTAAAAATACTTGGCCCTCCATTCACACCAGAAAAGAAGTCTGAATTTCTCTTCTCTTCTTTTTTTATGTAAAATTTTATGTCAAATTTTTATGTAAAATTTGGGTTAATATTTGGTCATAGACTCTGTGTCATCTACTGGCCTTCAAGTGTCATCTGCAGCTTCCACAGAACTCCCCCAAAATTCCCATTCAGTTTCTTATGCCAACCCATGATACAGCAAAACCTTGAAGGGGGAAGTCACGATGTGGAAAGGATAATTGGAATGAAAGGATGCTTTCAGAGAAACCTAGAAATACTTATATGAACTATGTAGAGTGAAGCAAAACAAAGAGAATAATATAACAATAACACTGAAAAGACAAATAACTACAGAAGACTTATGAACTCTAACTGATGCAATGATCAACTACAATTCCAGAGACCAGTGATGAAACATGCTACCCACCTCCTATGAGGGCAGATGGATTCAAGGGACAAAATGAGACATATTTTTTGACATGACCAATGTGGAAATTTGTATTGCTTGGCCAGGTATGTTTGTTTAAAGGGTTTGGTTCTTATTTTTTTTTAATAAAACAAAGAGGTGGGAGGGAGAAAAAACAGATTTTTGTAAAGAAAAAAATTAAAAAACAATTAAAGACCAAGAAGACCTTTTCTGAAACTTTTATTTCAAGGTCCTGAATTTAAACTTACATCACTGTGCAGAGTGTTCTTGGGAGTTTCTATATGATCAAGCCCCAAAAGGGTCATCACTTCCATCTACAAAGTTAGTTTGTTGGGTTGTTTTGTTTTTTTTTAATTCTGTGTGCCCTCACAGTGGAGGACCAAAGATAATCCTCATTCTGTCACCTATGACTAGTGGTAGCCCCAGTAGTAGATAGATTAAAGCCAGCCAGAGAGGAGCACAGTCATGTCAATTTAGATAAATGTTTGATACTTTGATAAGAATTTGAGGGGGATAGGGTCAAAGCAGTATCACCCAAGTTCACAAGTCAATCAGATTACTATTTTAGGAAGGATTGCAAACTAGACATAGCTTAGAAAAAGGCTACCAAATGATCAGAATATTGGAAAGCACTTCATGCTAGACTGAATTGATGGAAATAAAGATATTTAATCTGAGGGAAGTAGCAGCAGAAGCCAAATAGTTTTCCAAGTGTTTTAAGGGGTTCTTAGGTCGAACAGCAGTTTGGACATGTCCAGCTTGAACCCTGAGAGCAATGTCTAAAGTAAGGGACAGAAATCACGAAGGCAGATTTAGACTTAATATAAGGAAAACTTTGTAATAACTAGAATTGTTCAAAAGTAGACTTGGCTGCTTCCAGGAGTAGTAAGTTCCCACTTGTTTGAGGTTTTGAAGCAGATCCTGGGTGACCATTTAACTGCTTTGCTATAGAGTGGATTTATGTTCAATTACATGTTAGAATAGATGGCTTCTGATGGCCTTTCCAGATACTGTGATTCCGTAGCTAGACAACCTACTTTAGAGTATATTTCAACTTTACTTTTCTAATATCACCTCCAAAATGTTCATCATTGGACTCTGCTCATTTTATCTAGGCCTTTTCATTCTCTTAACTCTTTTTTTTCCTGCTCAATGAGCTGAATTATGTTTACATATTATATAAGGCCTTTAACAGGCCACTCATGTTTCCATCATCCAGTGGGGTTTTGTGATTGAGCCTGTCCCTCTAAAGCTTTTATCATCTTCTCTTTGGCTTTACCTGTCTCTCCACACCTGAATTCCTTGCCCCTCCTAATGAACATACAAGGGCCACCCTCTTAACAATTCACTGGAATAAACACTCATTAAGCTCTAAGCATGTACAAGATTTTGTGTCATATGCTTAGGAATAAAATGCTTGGGAGTAAAAAGATGTAGTTCCTATGATCAAAAAAATCTGTATTAGAATGGCTAAAAGCCAGACAAAATATTATATAACTTCCATTATTGTTTCATATTTGTAACTTCAAAGTCTACTACAATCTCTGGCATATAGTGGGTACTTAATAAATCCTTGTTGATTGATTGATTGATGTCAATGGCATGAAAAATTCAACAAGGATGGGATTTTCTCATTGTTGAAAAGAAGGAAAGAGTTCATCAAAAAGATGAAAAATAAGCAGAATTTTAAAGGAAGAAAAGAATGTAAAAGGTCAAAGATGTGGGCAAATGTCTATACAAGAAAATGAAAAGGGCAGATCACGAGAAGCAATCTAGTTTATATAACAGTGAAATACAGAGTGAATGAAGGGGAGCAGTGGAAAGGCAAATTGGAAAGGCGGGTTGTAGCCAAATTGTAATGGTCTTCTAATGCCCAAGTAAGGAGTTTATGTTTTTTCTCTTGGGATTAAGCCCTGGGAAACCTCTTCAGATTTTTGAGCAGGAGATGATGTGAAAACGTTATTCTTTAGTAAGATTACTTTTGTCAGTACTGTAAAGGACCGTTTGGAAAAGGGAGAGACTATAGGCAGAGAAGACAGGCTGTTACAATAGTCCAAGTAGAAGGAAAGAGGGGTAGAACTAGTTAGCAAGAGTGAGCTTAAGAAAGAGAAAGAAATTGATGCAAAAAAAATTGTGGAAATAAAATTGACAGTACCATTCTTTCCCATCCCATCCAGTGAGCATTTTGTTGAGGTCACCCATCACATTCTCCATTGGTACAGTCGAAGTCTGATCACTTTACACTTAGACAAAACCAAGTGCGAATGACAGCCCTTTGGGGAGTTTCAGGTGCTCTCCAATGGAACTTGTAGCAGCTGCCAGGGGCATTAGCTCCCATGTTACCCTTGAACTCCTCCAGAATAAGCCCGGGGCCCTCCTCTGACAGCTGCTAGAACTTCCCTTGGGGAGTTGCTCAGCCTTTTCCCACTACAAAGCACTCTCTCTCTCTATCCCTATCAAATTACAAGATGCTGACTCTGCTTGGTGGGAGGGAATAACACTGACCTGGCCTGGGAAATCTGCTACTTCTGCCTCACTTCCAAACCAGGTTTTTAGTGGGCCAGTCCAATGTTCTTCCTTTGGAGTTTTGTCCTGTTGCAGTAGGCATGTGGAAACAAGACATCTGTCTCAAACCATGCTTTAAAAAAAGTTAGCAAAGTGCTATCTAGCCCTAAGGTACAGTATTCTAGTGATTCCTTGATTTCTCCTCATCATCTCATTTCTCAGTTGACCCCTCCTGTTGCCAGGGTGATTGAGAACATATGGCAAGTCACAGATTTTCCTTCAGGCTAGTCCTGGGAGACTACTTGTTCCTGTTAAGAAATATTAAATGGTGACTAGAGACTGGTAAGTGGAAGTTGGAAAGCAGGAGAGATGGTAGCTAAGGGATGTAAATTCTGGCCTTGAGTTTAAACTTGCAGGGGTTTAACCCTCCTCACTGTTGGGTGGTAATCCTCAACTTTCTCTCCCAACACTTGAAATGAGCAAGAACATAAAAGGAGGGGTACAAATAAAATAATGATAAAAGACCACCAATACAACACATAATCTTTACATTAGTTGAATGTTATGTAATTATCTAGCCATGGTTTGTCATCTGTGCTTATCACATCTGTGTTGTCAGTAATTAGGTTGCAAGACCCTACGGGCAGTGACTGTGTATTTGTAATCAAATTTTATACAGTGCCTGGCATACTCTATTGCCCATAGTGGAATCTCAGTGTTGATTGATGATGCTTATCTTTGATTCTTCTAGAAGCCTAAGGAGTGCTAGTCCACTCTACATGATGATGGCACTGATAAATCGTTAGAGACAAAGGTACCAGGAAGCTTCTTGGGAACAGGTGATGAGTATACACAAAGGTGATGCACTACCTGATTTCCTGTAGCTCTAAGAAACAGCATAGTACGGTACAGAAAGTACTGATATACATCAGAACATTGAGGATCAAATCCCATCTTTGGGGATTAGTAGCTATAGGAACTAGGGCCAGTTGCTTCACTCCCAGAGTTTCCCCACCTTAGAGAATTGGACTAGTCAGTCTTTGAAATCTCTTCCTGTTCTAGAACCATGATATAAGGACTTGGATTCAACTTCCACTGTAATGATTATTGCATGGAGTCATCTTGGACAAATCATTTCACCTTTGAGCCTCTTAATGAATGAATGAATGAATGAACATTTCTTGAGTGCTTACTATGTGCAAGATAGTCCATGCTCTCAATCAGCTTACAGTCTATTTAGGGGAGACAGAGCACATAAAAGAAAGTTCAACTGCAGGGCATAAAGTAGGGTCCAAGAATCCTTAGGTCAGATGACAGTACTAAAAGGGTTTGTAGAATATAAAGGCAGAATAGATGGTAAAGCCTGAAGGACCTTAGGAAGCAATGGCAGGAAGGATGATAAGGCTTGGTGGCTCTTTCCAACTGGAAGGAAAAGAACTGGTAATTTCCATCCTATCCAAAGGCAGGTAGGTGGCACAATAAAGTGCTAGGCCTGAAGTCAGGAAAACTCATCTTTGTAAGTTCAAATCTGACCTCAGATATGTAATAGCCGGGCAAGTCACTTAAGCCTGTTTGCCTCAAATACCTCATCTGTAAAATGGACTGAATAAGGAATTGGCAAACCACTCCAGAATCTTTGCCAAGAAAAGCCCAGATGGGGTTATGAAAAGTTGAACGTGACTGAAACAACTGAACAAATCTTATCCAAGTCCTGTGAAAAGTCAAGCACTCCATTTGAAGGTAGAAATGAAGATGTGTTCCCAGTAGTAGTAGGTCTTCCCACTACCTGGCCATCCTAGTGGGTTCTAAGAGAGCCTGGGTCAAGAGAATGGGGAAGGAGAAAGATGAAGGTTGCCCCTGCTGTATAGGGATCTTCCCAGTGCTGGGCTGCCCCAGTTAGACTCGTTTATAAGATAAAAGAGATGCACTTGATAACCTAGATAGTCTAGGTTAGATAGATAACCTAGATAGTCTAGGTTAGATAGATAACCTACTAGCTTAATACCTACAGTCATATGATTTGATAATTTGGGAAAAAAGAACTCCAAAAAGCAGGAAATGTAAAGTATTTAATGTAACCAACCAATTTAAGTTAAAAAAAAATACTTTTCACACGCTCAATTCTGTCTCTCTCTTCATTTAATAAACAGTTTGCTAATAAATCACTGTAAACCTTAGTAATGCTATTTTTACCCTTAGTAGCAGTGTCCAAAAAAATTCCTGTTGAGTTATGCTATTTAAAAAAAAATTACTGAACTGACATAATGTAAAAGAGTATTCATGTTTTCATAATATATTCTCTTTTGTCTACAAAAAGTCCTCAACCTTTCAAGTCTGATACAACAAGAAATGAAGTAATTGGGTTTTTCTTCTGTTTTTGTAAAAGTTTAACTGTTCTTGAAATGTGTCCAAAACACTTGTAACAGAAACATACATAAGCATTAGAGGAGCAGGTGTTTCTTGGTTTACATAGGAAAAATGGAACAATAAATTCCAGGACTCCAAAAACACTGTAATTCAATTTTTATAATGGGAAATTTCTTTGTGGCATATTTAGAGCTGAGGAGAAAGAAATATACTGCATTTTGAACCCCACAAACATAACAAGTTTATTGTATATTAAAATGATATTTGACAATACAGTCAATAAATTTTGTCGTTAGTTGTACACCGGAAAAAAAAAAGGTTATTTCTATGACAAAAATCCTAGGGCCTTTTCCCTACTTCTCTATGCAAATCTAGATCTTATATAAATCAGTTGTGTAAGGAGTAGGAAAGAAAACAAGGCTTAACAAGGAAATCCTGAGATTGTCCATTCTGAACCTTGCTTGGTTTCATGAAAGCATGTTCTACTTTTTCCCACTCTTGGTTTAACCAGAATACCCATCTTGACCTCTAGGGATTCCTTTGCCTCGAAAAGTTGAATGTCTTACTAACTGCTTCTTTTTGACTCCTTTGTACCCTGCCTTGCTTGCTCGTCCATGCACAGAATCTCCAATAATACAACAAAGGGAAAATTATTAGGGAAAGTTATGGAACCAGGAAAGAACATGAACATTCTTCTAACACTAGCCTTACCCAAAAAAGCAAGATTAACATATCTATTATATTTCATCTACTGTAGAATTAAGGAGAGCATTTTCTCCATATTGTTAAGACATGGCTTTTGGAGTGATTTCTCCTGTTTTTGATCTAGGTCTGAATATATGCAGTAGATTGACACGAGACAGAAGAGTAATAAAGTCCATTTAATGACTTACATGGGATTGGAATCTTGGCATTCTGGCATTATTTCTCCTTCTCCAAACTCAAGTTTAACACCATCCCGTCTGAACTGCATTTTTCTGAAATGAATTATTATTATGTAACTTAAAAAAAAAGGCAAAGCTGACTTTGAGACTGGTTATGAAGGACTATTTTTTTAAATGACCCAGAGTTTGTAATTCTAGGAAGAGTTAGCTTCATTATTCACCAGCTGCTCAGCTGGGTTTATATTCCAGAAACATCATGCTTCCTCCAGGATAAGCTCCACCCCAGAAGTCCCATCATCAGTGAGACTGCTTCAGCTTTGGTACTCAAAACCTCCTCGGTACCTTCAATAGCCTCTCAACTCTGCTCTCAGGGGTAGAGCAAAACACTCTTCCTAAAGCCTCCAAGTACAGAAGTCTCAGAATTCCAGTCGCTTCTTTATTTCCTATCAGCTTCTCTACTTGATTTAGACATAATCTAGTGGCACCTACATCGCTCAATGGATAGAGTGCTGGGCCTGAAGTTAGGAAGACCTGAGTTCAAATATGACCTCAGATGCTCACTAGCTATGTGACCCTGGGCAAGTCACTTAACCTCTTTTTACCTTAATCTACTAGAAAAGGAAATAGAAAACCACTCCAGGATCTTTGTCAAGAAAACTCTATGGACAGTGTTGGTGTGCTGTGGTCCACAGCGTCACAAAGGGACATGACTTGCACTTCCCCAGTTACTCTGTCAGCCCTCATTAATCCTGCCAACACATACTTTTCAGTTTCTTGTTTTATATTCAATCAATTGATCATAGACTTTAGAGTAAGGGTAAAAAAAAGTAACTTTTTATTCTGAGTGAACAGTCCCTTTTCCTTGATTATGATGCTGTTCAGTCTTTGCCAACTCTTTGTGAATCCATTTTTTTTTTTTGGCAAGGATATTGGAGTATTTTGCCATTTCCTTTTCAAATTCATTTTGCAGTGGAGGAAACTGAGGTAAATAGGATTAAATGACTTACCCAGGATCACACTGCTAATAAGTGTCTAAGGCCATATATGAACTCAGGTCTTCCTGACTACAGGTCCTGTTCTCTATCCACTGAGCCATCTAGCTGCCACTTCAGCTAATTAATGTAGATACTCTTGGAAACCACTCAACAAGCCAAAGTGATCAGGTACAGGAAGGGTGCTCAGATTAGTTGAGGAAAGGTGACCATGCCCTTCAGACCAATTTAAAACTGAGAGATTTGAGAATCTGGTGACTTAGGGTGGAAACCTTCCATCTCAGATGCTGAGAAGGAAACATTGGGAAAAAAGAAGAGTCCTGGCCCCAACCTCAGTCAAGGCCTTGGTCTCTCCCAGCCCCTAGGTCAAAGGAAGACCTCATGAACTTTGCAGGATCTTAGAATTTAGACTTTTTCATCAGTATCCTGACTATTTCTGGGAAAACAAAGACTGAGAGCTATGTCCATATCAAGAACAGTCAAGATACTGGATGCAATGATAAAAGGCAAACTCAAAGCTCTACAAGGACTCCAGCAGAAAAGTTACCTAAAGGCAGCTTCTTGGGAATTCAGGAAAAGGACTTTCTGGAGCTGTGACTCGCCCCTTTGACATGTATTCTCTAAGCTTGATCACACTTAGCCCTGGACTCTATACTGGTGGGAAAATGTCACAAACTTGGAGGGGGGATAATGTGGTTCACCAACTTCACTTCCTTAATAAAGATAGTGTATTAGCATTTCTAAAAGCTAATTCAGTGTAACTGACTAATGGATATCAACCAATAAACAGGAAGAAAAGCACACCAGTGAAGACCCATGAGAAGCCTAGTCTCAGGAATAAGCTGGAAGTTTGCCTCTTGAACATACCCTCCTACACCATGCCACAGAAATAGGAGTGATCTGCTTACCATGAAGTCTCCCTAGAAGAAAAGAATAAGAACTGTTACTGACAATTCAATTCTGACCAAAAAAAAAAAAGCTACAGCAAGAACTTTTGATATGGAAATGACAGGAAATGTGCCAGAGTGTCATCACAACTTAGAGATAATAACAGAAAAGAAATGAAACCCTGGATACATCCAAACATAACAAACATATTTCAAAATATTTAAGAGGAAAAATCACTGTGGTCCCAATACTAAAAACACTAAATAGAATAAAAGATTATTTCTTAAATTCTGGTTGAAATTACCAACAATCTCAAAGATAAAGGAAAGAAGATTGCTTTCAAAGAAACAATGAGACTGTTCAGTGATGCTAAAATTGAAAAATAATATACACAAAATAAAGTAAAAAGAAGGACATATAACAAAGGATTCATATAAAAGAATAGGCTGAATCTGTAAGATTAATGTCAGGAAAACTAAAGACAGAATCACTTGCGGCTTAAGCAAAATATTAAGGATAATACAAAGAGCTATAGTGCTCCAACGTTTGCAAATATCTCATTTTATCCTCAAAACTATGCAAGCAATCTGATTCTATTATTAATCTCATCGATAGATGAGGAAACTGAGGCAGGCAGTGCTTAACTGAGTGGTTAGTCACATAACTAGTAAGTGTCTAACATAGGAATTAAACTCAGACCTTCATTATTATAGTCAGAACCATAAGAACCATAAATAGATAAGCCTTCTGCTTGGAGAAGTTAAAATGATAAAAACAGAGAAGATAGATATGTTTAGCTACCATTTTGCTTCCATCCTCTCCAGCAAGGCCAAAGGTCATCAAAATGGAAAAAATCAAACAAATAACAAAAGGAGGTAATGAAAGCTCTCCCTTAACCAAACACCTATTTCTTTTAAGGAATCATAAGACTTAGAATTGAAAAGGACCATCCAATCCAACCCTGTTCATTTCAGATGAGGAAACTGACATAAGGACTTAAGTGAGAGTCAGTGAAGATCTGAAACTGGATCACTACCACTACTATAAGACCTTCTCCATGCTCATAAATACTATAACCTGCAGTTAAGGAAACTTGTGGTTATATTCTCAGAACAATTGTCAATCATTTTTGAGAACTCATAAAGAATTGCTAAATGACTGAAGATGGATAAATGATGTCTCAAACTTAAAAAAGGTTAGATGCTATTATTACAGGACTTGAGCTGTCTGCCATCCTTCCCTCTCCCAACAGAATGTCCCCATCTTTCTTTGAAAACACATTGCCCAAATGGTCTCTCTTTTTAATTATTTATTGCCTACAAGTTATATAGATACTATACTATAGCCTGTTGGTAGCCACATAATGCATTTCTGCTCTGCTCTTAAGAACAGTTTGGGATCTTCAAAGTTTATTTTGCTCCCTGATTAGTAGCCATATAGCAAAGAATTCCTTGTCATAGTCAAATTTTCATTTACATGCAAAACTGAGAATTGGAAAAGTTTAGTGACTTTCCCAAAGTCCCCCATAGGCAAAGCTGATGGTAGATGAACTCAAAGGTCCCTTCCAGTGATAAAAATCCATTATTCTAAGTACATCTTTAAGTACTCTTTTCTCTCCTTACCTTACATTACATAGTGTCAGTCTACTTTTCATATGTTGTCCTTGAAATACGTCAGTGTTGACCATTAC
This sequence comes from Potorous gilbertii, assembly GCA_028658325.1. NCBI lineage: Eukaryota > Metazoa > Chordata > Mammalia > Diprotodontia > Potoroidae > Potorous > Potorous gilbertii. Next base: position 135,301,512 of record CM053770.1, read on the forward strand.
AAAATCCACATATTTGAAAATCTGTGATTATATGCATGCTTGCTTAATTATTATTTAGAAAGGAGGGTAAGAATTATTTTGGGTTCTGTCAATTCTATCTTCATAACATTCCTCTATATATGGTCCCTTTATTCTCTGAGACAGTCACCAGAACAGTACAGGCCCTCATCTCCTCACCCATAAACTACTGCAATAGCCTGCTGGTTGATTCCCTACCTCAAGTCTCTCCCCACTCCAATCCATCATTCCTCAACATTCCTTCACTCAAACATCAGACTGATTTTCCTAAAGCACAAGTCTGACCATGTTACCCCTAATTTAGTCAAACCCAGAGTCCCAGTTACCTCCAGTATCAAATATGGAACTCCCTGTTTGCCATTTATCATCCTTCATCATCTGTTCTCTTCCTACCTTTCCAATTTTCTTACACCTTCCTCTTTCCCTACCACCTACTCTTCAATCCTATGACACTGGCCTCCTTTACTGTTCTTTACACAAACCTCTCCATTTTCCAGCTCCAGGGACTGATTGTCCTCCATGCCTTGAACTGTCTCTCTTCTCATTTCTGCCTCCTGGCTTCTTTCAAGTCAAAGCTAAAATTCTACCTTCTATAAGAAGCCTCTCCTGATTCCCCTAATTCTTGTACCTTCCCTCTGTTGATCATTTCCCATCTATCCTGCATATGGCTTATTTGTACATAGTTGTTTACATGTTGTCTCCTACATTAGATTATGAGCTCCTTGAGAGAAGGGACTATATTTCCCCTTTCTTTATATTCCCCAACACTTAAGCACAGTGCCTGGAACATAGTAGATAATTAATAAAAGCTGTTGACTTCATCAGACTTGATTTGATTCTAGGTCTATAGCAAATTGCAGTCCCAACTAAAATGAACTTATTGTAACTTTATTAAAAAATTCTGCCACCACTATCACTTCCTTCCCTCTCCTCCCCCCAGACACTGATGTTTCCCTGAGTTTATTTAATGGATTTCTCTGGCTGGTCTTCTCTGGCCATCTCTTAAATCTCACTGAAGCTGAAATCTGATCTGAAAGCCTTATATTTTACTGGTCACTGGTTTTCTGTTGGTTTATTTTAGCACATTTATTTGTTCCAAGTACTTTAATAATCTTTGGGGTTTATTAGTTCTCTCTCACAGCAGCCTCAAAGGTAGATAACTGTTTATTACTATTTTATATAGGAGAGCACTAACAAACAACTCATCTACAATCACACAGTTAGTGGGAGATTCAAGATTAGAACTCATAGTCCTTAAACTTTTCTTATTTTTCAGTCGATTGTAATCTCCCACTCTGTGGGTCTTTTCCTTGTCATTGTGTTTAATATCACCATGTATTTGAATGTTTTGATCTGTTCCTAGACAACTATTCAACATTTAAGAAATTAGAAGATACTATAAAGACAAGGATTTCAAGTCTTTCTTAAATATCTGCAGTTTAAAAGTCAGTAAGATTCATCAATTGAGAAAATAATTGTTATAGCATGTGGATGTTATAGAAATTATTCCTTAAAAATAATGAATATAAAGAATTCAGAGGAGTGTGGAAAGACTGACCTGAGTTGATGGATTATAAAGGAAGTAGAACCAGGAGAATAATATATAAAATTAAAATGGTTCAGCACCACTAAATGCCTATTAAATATTGAGTAATGTATATTCCATAGGCATTTCAAACTCAACATGTCCAAAGCAGAATTCCCCATGAACTCAATCCTGCTCAAAACATCCTTATTTCTGTCAAGAGTTATGGCTCAAACCATGGAAACCACCCCCCCATATCTCTCACATCTATTCATTGACCAAATCTTACCATTTCTACCTCTGTAATCTACCTCTTATATCCATCCTTTCCTCTCTATACATGCCACATTCTTTAGCTGCACCCTAGTTCAGGGCTCTATCACCTTTCACCTAGATCATTAGGTAGTTAAGAGTCATTTAATTTATCTCCCAATCTCAAGTTTTTCTACTCTCCAATCAACCCTCTAGAAAGCTACTAACATGATTTTCCAAAAACACTTGTCTGATCAATTGAATATATTGATTAAATAAAATATTTCGAATATATTTATACATTTATGTGTCATCAAGCTCCTTGAGGATACTCTTTTTGTCTTTTGAATCCCCAGCACTTATATGATGCCTGGTACACAGCAGGTTCTACATAAATAATTGTAAATTTACCAAATGAATGGTATAAATGAACTTTTAAAAAAAAGTGAATATTGTCTAACTATGACCAAACTTAGATCCAAAGAAGAGATTAAAAAACGTAACTCCCTCTCTTCTTTGGTGGAGGAGCAGGGCCTATAGGTATATGAATATTATATATAAGGTCAGATTGAGTTGATGCATTGGTTTTGTTGATTTTTTTTTCCCCTTTCTTTAGTGTCTCTTACAAAAGATGACTCTCTGGGCAGGGAAAAAGAGAGGGATATATTCAGGAATAAATATGATAGAAAAACAAAAGATAGCAATAATTTTTAAGCTGCCAATTACAGCATGAATCTTATGTCATAATTAAAAAAAAACTTTTGGGAATTCTATGCATATAATTGAGTTGTAATGGAATTTGCCTTTGGGCTTCGAGGATGATACAGCACTTATCACCCTCCACATTTAGTCTGCTACTTGATTAGATATGCCTTTAGTATAGATAGTTGCAGCATATTTGTCCTCATCCTCCCTTAGCACTAGCATCAGACCCAATACATTCTTGTACATGGTAGGCACTCAATTAATATTTGGCAATCATTGACTTCATTTATACTAGCTAACACAGAAGTAATTACCCAGAACTTCAACATAGACATCCTATCAACTTGCATACAAATACTTTTTCCCCTTTTGCCTATAGGCAAACACTTATGAAATCAGATTGGTTTTTTAAAGTAATACAACCTGTAAAATAACAGATGGTTATTTTAGAGGATCTGATCGATAATTTGCAACTTCCACATGCCTGCTCAGTTAACCCTCTTTGCTCCAACTTCAGTTACGCCTTCAAGCAATATGGCCTAATGAAGTCATCCCTGATTTTTTGATCTATTAAGATTTACAAGAAGTACTTTGAAACACCTGTGGGGGGAAAAAAACCCTCAATTCATCATTGTCTAAAGCTTGCCTCCAAGCAATTCTCTTCCCAATGAACTAATGGCACCGTGTCAGGTTGGACTCATATCTGCACACTGCAGAGCTATGCTGCCTCAAGAATTATATTTTTTTAAACCAGTCCTACAATTAATTTAAACCAGCTCCTACAATTACTTATATATTCCACAGGTGACATTTGAAAAGTGTAAAGCAATTTCACCAAGGAGGAACGCAGGGATGTAAACTGCTTTGTTGCTTTTCGGCTACAAGAAGGGAAATGGGTTTCATGCATACACAGTATAAAAGATGCCCTATATTATTTGGTCATTTCAAAAGGTGTCCATAGTAGAATTACTGACAAATGTTTTGGTTTTTAAAAAATGTCTTTTGGCACCCGCCTTTACAAATACAACAAAAGCACTTGGAGGGCAAGCTTAAGCAGGTTAGACTGGCAGGGAATAGTAAAGGAGTCTCAGTTTGGTTGTGTTCATTTGGCCAAATCCTCCATTTTAGAGAAAATACTCAGTTATACTAATGAATAGCAAAATCACCCAGACCACCATTTATTTTCTCTATAAAAATAACTAAATTGTTTTATGGTCATGGCATAGGCAGAACACAGATTCTCCCATCACCTACTCAGAACATAATCACATCCTAGGACTCCCAGGACACTACAGTGATATTTGAGAGGCTAAATACCTGAGGGTAAACAGAATCAGTATCAGCATCAGAACCTCAATTCAGGAGTCAATTAAATTTGTCTAATGATCACCATTTCCCCATGTGTGTTGTCTCCCCATTTGGAATATAAGCTCCTTGAGAGCATGGGCTATATCTGTATCCCCAGAGCTTAGTACAGTGCTTGCCATACAAAGTAAGCACTTAATAAATATTTTCCACTCATTCACGCATTCTCTATGTTTCTATTCTGTCCTGGGTAGAACCATTCACAAAAATCACAGCATGCCAGAGTGGAAAGAGTACTCTGAGGCCATTTGATGTAACCCATAATTATAAAGGAAACTAGTAGAGTGGTTAGAGTCAGGAAGATCTGAGTTCAAATCTAGCCTCTGACATTTGTAGCCGTGTGACCCTGGGGAAGTCACTTAACCTTGTCTGCCTCAGTTTCCTCATCTGTAAAATGAACTATAGAAGGAAATGGAAAATCACTACAATATCTTTGCCAAGAAGACCCCAAATGGGATCACAAAGAGTCAGATGTCACTGAAATGGCTCAACAATAATAAAGTAATTGTATGACCATGGACCCAGAGCCAGAAGGCAGCTCAGAGGCTGTCTAGTCCAACCTGCTCATTTTATAGATGAGGAAAGTGGGGCTGAGAGAAGCTAGGTAATTTTCCCAAGATCACACTAGTAGTAAGCATCAGAGATAGAATTTGAACCCAGTTCCTCTGTTTCCAGAGTCAGTGCTCTTTCCAGGATATTTAAATTAAGAATCTACTAACCGATATACCCAAATGGGCAATCAGACTTCGCTTGAATATGTCTCATGATGGGGAACCTTTAACATCTAAGGGCAGTCCATTCCATTTTAGAATACCTTCTTTAGGAAGTTTTTCCTTACAATAAATCAAAAGTAGCCTCTCTACCCATTTCTCCTAATTCTGCCTTCTGGGACAAAGCAGAAAGAAACTAGTCCTTCCTCAACATGAAAACCTTTCCTATTCTTGGAGGCACCCAATGTCAAACCTCCTACAGAATTTTCTCTTTATCTACTTTAGCTGATCCTCAGATACCATGGTTATTACATTTCCCATTATCTTGGTCACTGTCCTGTGGATGTGCTCTAGATTATCAGTTTCCTTCCCCTAGTGTGGCATCCACAACTGAACACAATATTCTGGATATGGTCTGGTGACAGTAGAGGACAAAGAGATAAATATGGATAAAGTATTTATTAAGTATTGTTGAATGCAGTCATCAGAGGAGTTACCTGACCCTGACCCCACGGTCACAGCAGATTGGAACCAGTTGGAACCAGTGTTGCTGCTCCTGGAACCCACTGTTCTGACCAGATGTTACCACTCTCCAAACTTCCCCAGTCTTCTCTATGGACTTTAGGCCATTTTGTACAACAACTTATGTAACAGCTTCTTGAGGCTGTTCTTGCCATGATATTCCCTCGCTGTTGACGTGTTTTTAAATTCTGCCTTTCTACCCCTCCCAGGCACCCCAGTACTTCAGGGCTATATGACATCTTGAATCTCAATTCCCTTGCCAGGAATAAAGACCCTTATTGTCACCACTTTGGTAAACCTCTTTGCTTCAGGTTGACAGGGCTTACTATGTACCATGCACCAGGTTAAACTATGGGAACACAAATAACAGCAAGCAATACAGTCTCTGCCTTTATGTGGATTTATAGGTCTCTGTTTTCATTCTAATGGAAAAAGATAAGTCTAAAAGAAAGTTAGAAAACAAAGGTGGAGTAGACTACATATAAGGGTGTGAAAATAACCAGGAGTGACTACAAGTCTTATTCTAGGCAAAGATAAGGAGAAAGCCCCTTTACTTGGAGAACAAGAGACTATCACTTCCCTAGTTTTATGTATTATGCTTCTATAAGTGTGGGTGCCATCTCTAGTCATCCTGCTCTATATCTGGCCACTGGGCCCAGATGACTTCAGAGGAGAAAGTGAGGCTGGTGACTGTGCACAACCTTTCCTCACTTAAATTCAACTCACTTGCAAGTCATGGCATCACCATTCTGATGTCATGGTCCTCTTTGAGAAGGAAGGACTAACAACAGAAATCTCAATGTAAGTTAACATCTCATTAGCTTTTTTCCCTTTTCTTTGTCTTTTTTTCTTTTTCTTTTCTTTTTTCGTTTTTGACTGTCCCACTGTTGTATATTGATCTTGCATGCCATTAAAAGTGCCAGGTTCTTTCCAGACAAATGCCTTACCTTCTCATTAAGTTGATGTTTGTAATCTAAGTCTTTACATTTATCCCTTTTTCTATGCCATTTATTTTATTGGATTTAGTATAACATTCTAACATATCAAGATCTTTTCAGATCCTAACCTACTCATAGAGTGCTTGGGCTATATAGTCTAGCTTGATGCCACCAATTTATTCAATTAGTCTAAGATCTATGTTTTAGCAAACATCATTGATAAAAATTTTATACAATGTAGCACTGGAGACCTCCATACAAATCAACTCCATAGGACTTCAGCATCACAGATATAGAGCTAAATGAAACCTCGAAGTTCACTGGGTCCAGTTCTGTCATTTTAAAGACGAGGAAACAGGATCAAACCATTAATGACTGAGTCTAGTCACTCAAACTATTCCAAATCTACCTCACTCTACTATTATCTCATCATTTCTCTACACCTGGCCCATAAGAATACATAAGAAACTTTGTAAAATGCTTTTCTAAGCTCTGGGCAAATTCTATCTGTGGAAAATTCACTAGTGTGGATTTATAAGAAAAAAAAACCTTATCTGTGTGCTTATATCTTCCCCATTATATGAACTCCTTGAGAGCAAAGACTGTCTTTGGTCACGTTTTGTATCTTCAGTTCAGTTCATAGCACAGTGCTTGGCATATAGTAGGTGCTTAATAAATGCTTATTTACTGATGACTGAGAAAGGAAAGGAAATTAACCTGTTTTGACAAAGTCATACCATCTATTTGCAATTACTGCTTCCTTTTCTAGATTTTCATTAATCATCTCTTTAGTAATATGTTATAGAATCTCTGGTTTGTTTGTAGACTTCATACTTTCCCTTTCTTAAAAATTGAACTATTCAACTCTTCTCCAGTCCTGTAGTACCACTCCCCTTCTTAGTGATATTCAAACATCTAGACAATGTCTCAAGATCATAAATGCCAGATATTATTCTTCAGGACTTGATGATTTGAATTCATTAAGGGCAGCTAGGTATTCTCTTTCTATCTCTAATTTTATTGAGTTTCAACTCCCTATTCACCATTTTTATTTTGTTCACTCCTAGCCAATGCCCTTTTCTTTGGCATGAAAAAAAGCATAATAAAAGTTGAATAGTTCTGCCTTTTCTACCCTGGCAGTTCTCATCATCCCATTTATCTTGGACAGTGATCTTAAATATTCTTTGATCAAAGAATAGACATTCTCTGATTCTCCCCTTTTCTCCAAAATATCTTTTAAAGAAAATCATCAGACTTCTTCACATAATGCAGTTATATGACATAGATCTACTTCTTCATTCCAGTCTCCAAAACTTTAAGACTTATGGGTCTTACAATTTTAATCAAAGAGAACCACAAATACTATTCTTCTCCCCATAAATAAATGCTTTTGTTTTCATTGTTCAGTCATTTCAGTTGTGTCCAATTCTTTGTGACCCCATTTCAGGGTATTTTTTTAACAGTTGCTGGAATGATTTGCCATCCCCTTCTCCATCTTATTTTACAAATAAAGAACTGAGGTAAACAGGGTTGTGATTTGCCCAGGCTAACACAGCTAGTAAGTGTCTGAATTCAGGAAGAAGTACAAGTTTCAAAGACAAAACTTTTCACTACTTGGAGGAGGCAGGGATAAAGTCTCTGAAGTGTATGTGTATATATATGCATAGCATATCTCTCCACACCCCTCCTTTTGTTCTTTTACCATTCTTAATTAGGTATGTTAGTTTGTTGCTGTCCTTTGTTCTCAAAGAGGATCAAAATGACATCACTACACTAGAGTCAAGTTTCAGTACGTCCAATTGTGACTAACCAGACCAATACAAGTTCAGAATGCTGTTATATATAATTCAGTCAGAATATCTCAAAAATACATTCCAGTCCAAACAGGAAATTTTATCTTTACCTATGTGGCTATTAAATACTATATAGTGTAAGAATTAAGGGCCAAACCTACAATTTCACTCGTATAAGGAACTTCCAAATGATATATTTCCCTTTACCAATATAGGTCTTCACCTTCTCTACAATTCATAAAAGTTATCTAGAGAAGTGAGAAGTGACTTGCCCGGAGTCACATAATCAGAACTGGGAGTGGCAGAACTTGACCACCAGTCTTCTAGACATCAAGTGCAGGTCTTTATCTATTCAGACAGGAGATTGCCTCTCAATAGAAGCATATGATTGATCTTAAGCAATGACACTTCATTTTCTCCTGCCCACCCAAACTGCAGTGGGTGACAGCAGAACCCTGAGGGTAGAGGGATGGAGTCCATTCAAAAGTAAAGCTCTGGATGAACTCAGAATCTTTTTCCTTTAAATTTAGCTTTCTGAGGAAATTGACTTAATTGCATACAGAATTAGCAACACTTAGAAATGGATTCAAATTTAAAAACCCTCATATCCATCAGATACCTGAAAAGGTATCTGACATCTGACATTGGATTTGTAAAAAAAAAAAAAAAGTATCTCTAGAACCATCTACACTGGATCACATTGTGAGTAATAAATGCTGAAAAACTCTTGGAACAGCTTTAGTGAATAAGCTTTCTGAACCTCACGGCTGCCCTTCTCTCCCCTTTTACTGCTGCAATCATTTGCCCTTTTTCTTTGATTCATACAGGGGAATGAATCACGTTCACCTGTAATATAAGGGAATGGGATGTAGCTAATTAAGAGCAGGGCAATTCAAACTTTTTCTTAGCCCTGGGGAGGAATACCCAGGTGTGCTGAGAAAGATATGCTTGGAAAAAGAAAAGAGATGCTCTATAGTACAGCAAACAGTACTAGGCCTTCTTTCATGAATTGATTTTCCCACTGGGTGACATCTTGGCAATTTCTGTTACCCATCCAGTGATATAACTAAGTAGATGAAGCTGAAAGCTAGGTCAGATAAAAGAAAAGAGTTTAATCTAACAAAAGCAGCCTCAGTCTTTACAGTGAAGGGAGGTTGATTGAACAGGCAATAGCAGATTAAATAAGAAGCTGAAATGGGGAGGATAATCATATTAAACCATTAAAAAATGAAGATAGAAGAATGTCACAATGCCATTTATTTGGAGGAAGAAAGCACAACATTACCATGAAAGTGTCAAACAATATGGGGGGAAAAACATCAATTTTAGATGCAAAGAAGTGGATCTTTCAATTTCTTTTAAAAATGTAAGTGCAATCATTTAATGAGTAGAAAACATTATGGTACAGAAAAACATTCTATAAAATCATAGAAATCATGAAAATATTTTCAAGCACATATATTTGAGAGGTTAAAATACCTAAAGTTCCCCACCAACTTGTCTTGGCCTAATCTATGAAAATCATCTATTTATGAAGGGCTACCTTACAAAGACTATGTCAGCTGGTAGTCAGAGGAATTCTCCCCTCTCCCTCCTCTTCACAGATAAAACAGAAGTTTCCTCCCACCAGCTGAAGGACCCAGGACCTTCTTCTCACCTCACTCAAGAAAAGGGGGAGAGGAAAAGGAGAGAGGAAGAGGAGAAAGGAGAAGAAGGAGGACAGAAAGGAGGACAGGGAAAGTGAGGAGCAGAAAGGAGGGAGGGAAGAGAGAAGGAGTGAGAACTAAATATAAGAAAACAAATTCCCCTGCATATTGATTACATTTGTTTTTGTTAAAGTGATTTTGGGGGGAGGGGTGATTTTTTTCAATGACACAATTTCTAATGTATATTATTTCTTTTATAACAATAAACTCCTTTCTACCACTCAGACTCCATCTCTCTTGAAGATCTCATTGCAAAAGAAATCCAAAGCTATAGCTTTTTAACATTTGAATGAAGGCCCAACATCTATCCACTTAGTTCAACTACACACCCACCCCTTAATGCTCAGGTGTCTTATGGTGGCTTATGAGTCTATCTTGGATTAGAACAACCCCTAAAACATGGATTGGTACTTTAAACATCTGCCTGTTTTCAGTAATAACTAGGTCAGTTGATTGATTACCCTCATTACTCATTAATGGAACCCATCCTTTCCACCTTACCTCCTGCCATTCACTGAAAGAAGAAAACCTCAGGCATATGCCCCAAGCAAAAGAAAGCCACACAGAGAGGAGAGTGCATCTGGAAATTCAAAGCCTACAAATTCCAGGGCTGTTTGTGTGACTTCTCACAATGCTGTATGCTTCTGGTCCTTCACAGCTCTGTAACATGAGAAAACCACTGTCTGCCATTAGAGTTTTTTAGCCTTTGAATTTTAACTAAAATATCTAATCCTATGTCCATCTGAACCCCATTTGATACACAAACAAGAGAGTTAAGGATTTTTCCCCCCTTATTTATAGAAATACCTAAAATTAACAGGTACTTATATTATTGTTCAATCTTTGTGTGGGGTGGAGGTATTTTAGATAATATATTAGCAGTTAGCATTTATATAACGTTGAAGGCCAACAAAGCATTTTACAAATATTATCTCATTTTATTGTCACAATAGCCCTAGAAGGATTCATGACGAAAGTAAGGCAGACAAGATTAAAGGACTTGCCCAAGCACCCAGCTAATAAGTTTCTTAGGTTGGATTTGAATTCATGTCTTCCTGACTCCAAGTCTAGCACTCTATCCAATGACTACTGAACATCTTTTATTCCTATTTTACAAAGGAGAGAAGGCCCAGGAAGCAATGGGAGACCTTGGTCTATTTTGGTACTCACTTAGAGTGAGGTAATGCCCATTCATTGAATAGGCCTCTTTAAGAAGTAGTCATCCTAATGAATATCTGGTCACTGGATCCAGATGGCTCTGGAGGGGAAAGTGAGGCTGGTGACCTTGCACAACTCTCCCTCACTCAAAACAAAGCCAAGTGCAAGTCATGTCATCATTTCTCTGATGTCATGGTCTTCTTCGAAAAAGGACAAACACAGACAGATAAATGACAGCAGCTCAATATAGGGAATAATGAATTAATATTGGAATCAGGATGACCTGGGTCCAAGTTCCACTTTTGATATATACTGACTGTATGACCCTGGGAAAATCATTTAAATCTCTCAGTGTGCTGTGATCCAGGCAACTTGCAGAGCAGGTACTGTTCTACATTGGGAAAGGGAGTTCCACACTGGAATTTCCCTAAACCAAAGAAATTGTATGTCTAGTACCCCCCCAAAAAGTACTGCTAAGTAACATGTGAAGTCCATCCATTACACTTTGATCAAGACTTCTGGGAAATTACTAATTCTTTTACATGGATAAAGGAATGTCTTGTGACAGAATTCCAAATTTGACACCATGACCCACTTTGCACTAATAAAAATTATCATCTAGGAACATTGTCATTTGTAAGAGCATCACCCCATCTTTTTAAATTCATTTGCTTAGGTCTGTCTGAATTAGTCAATACTCTATTTACTCAACATATTTTCAATAATGTTCTCATCTTATATGGTTATTGTCACTTTCTGGATTCTTTTTCCCCTCCTCCTTTATTCTTCTGTATTCATCAGCTCTCCTGACTATTCATATTAAAATTCATTTTTCACCATTCTTTGGAATAACACGTGTGAAAGTAGCTTCCCACTAAAATTCACCATCTAGTGGACAAAATACTTGATGAAATAGTAAGATCTGACCCCATTATGTAAACTCAAGCAGGGCTTTAGCTACTTCTTGATATCTTTTTTTTCACTTCTCTGACTTATTTTACTTCTGCAACAACAATCCTGGGAATCAGGTGCTTTTAATATCTTCATTTTACAGATGAGGAAACTGAGGAAAACAGAGATTTAGTGACTTACTCAGGGTCACCCACCTAGTAAAGGTCTGAGGCTAGATTTGAGCTCAGGTCTTCCTGACTCCAGGGTTAGCACTCTATGCACTGTGGTATGACCTAACTGCTCCATAGTCCTGTGTGTATATTTATGTATGCATACATATATGTGTACACAGGAATGCATATATCACTATAAAAGACACTGCTGCCCATAAAAGAAATTTAAGGTCCCAAATTAAAACTGGAAGAGATTTTAGAGATCATGGGCTTAACCTTCTTTATTTACAGATGGGAAAGTGATTTCTCCAAGGTCACAAAACTAGTTAATGACAGAATTAAGACAAGAACTCAGGGTGTCTGCAGTGAGCGGTTCGCTCAATCCACTGTTACATGCCACCTGCCACCAAAAAAGTCACAGGTGGCCTAGAAAAGTAGAGCAATACATTAACGATACAAAATACACATGGAAGAGCTATTATCTCAAATTGAAGAAGGGCCACAGGATCATAGATTTCTAGCATGGAGGGATTTCAGAAACCATCCAATCCAGTCCTTTCATTTTACATATAAAGAAACTGAGGCACAGAAAGATTAGGTGGCTTGGCCAGGGTCATATAACTAGTTAAGTGTCTGAGGAGAAAATCTGAACCATAGTCTTCTGGATCACAAGTTCAGTGAACTATCTACTTACTGCATGACAGTAGGAAAGATCTCTAAGAGATGAAAAGCTCAGAAAAAAGCTTCTTAGAGAATATGAGATTTGAATAAGAGCTTGAAGGGTCGGTAGGATTTGGAAAGGCAGAGAAAAGTGGGCTAAGGGTGGAGAGCATTGAAAGTCAAAACATAAGAGCAAAGGCAAAAGGCAGGAGAGTACAAGACATTGAAAGAAGAGGGAGTAGACCAGTCTAACTACAGCAGAAAAATTCATGTATGTGATTATGAGAAATAAAATTAGAAGACTAAATTAGGGGCAGATTATAGTGAGTTTTGGATTCTGAGCTAGGAACTTTTGGACTTTTTCCTTTAGACAATGGAAAGTCATTGAATTTTTTTTCTTTAATGAGGTGAGTAACATGCAGAAAGCAGTATCTAAGCCCATTAAGTCAGCTATAGTTTGCAGGATGAATCAGAAGGGAGGAGAAACTAAAAGAAAGAAACCACTAAGAAGAGTGCTAAAATCACCTACTTTGGGCGTGACTAGGGCCTAGAATGGGAGGGGAGAGGGGTGGCATTGTCAACACTGATGTAGACCTTCACATAAAAATTGTTGACCTTAACATAAGATTAGATGATCTGCCCAAAACCAGACAGATCATAGATAGTACAGAAAGAATTAGAAGAGTGTCCTCATGCAACGTAGTGTAGGAAGGCAGACAAGGGAATAAAGCCAATGGTAGAGAACTGAGCTTGGAGCCTGAAATCAATTCCAGCCTCAGACACTTAACTAGCAGGTCTTAGGCAAGTCACTTAACCCTGTTTGCCTCAGTTTCTTCATCAGTAAAATGGGCTGGAGAAGGAAATGGCAAAACAACCCAATATCTTTGCCAAGAAAACTCTAAATGGAGTCACAGAAGATTGGACGCAACTAAGCAACACTAGGAACAACAACAAACTGCTGATCCCTATGTATTATTCTAAAGTATATAGTGTTAATGTAATCAGGAGACCATTTTAGCTGAAATTTGGTAGGAAGAATTAACAGGTGTATTCCCATACCAGAAAGTGCCCTACCACTGACATTTTGCTAATGGTTAGAATTATCCAGCACACATTCATAGATCTAGAATTGAAGAGAACCTCAGAAACCACCTAGTCCAACCCTATCATTTTACACATGAGGAACTGAGTCTCCTAGAGGTTAAATGACCTGCTTAATGTCATTTAGTTAGTAAGTATAATAAATAGGTTTGAACTCATGATTCTAGAGCCAGATCTATTTCCACTGTACCAAGTATACTAGCAAAAGCAATTAACATTGCTAGAGCTTGGAGGAAGTGGGGAGCAAGACATTGGGAAATAGATGTCATAAAAATAAAAGATATCAATCAAAAGTTATTTAAAAACAAACATTGCTGGCGTTTGATCCCTATATCACTCATGACCCTCTAGTCTGAGAATGGGAATGGGAATGAGTGAGTACCATTAAAAAAAAGAGGGAAAGCAGTATCATCTTCACAATGAGAAAGTATGCTCCACCTTATCTGAGTCTTTAAGAAAATTTATTAATTTTAAATTACTGTGCAAAGTATTAATTTATAATAAATTATATATTTAAGTTCATTTTAAATTAAAATTATTAACATAAAATTAAATTATAAATTAGTGCATGTGTTTGTCAGGATGCCTTCCAAATAACAGGGTGTATCATGTATGTGCATGTATGTGCATGTGTGTGTTCTGAATTATGCCTTGCATGTTTACAGATGTATTGATAACTTCCCAAGGATCCTGACACAGAAATACCATTAGGGAATTAAGTGATAATGTATGTATCATACATTACGATAATGTATGATAATGTAATGCCTTAGACTGTGGTGCTTAACGCAACATCCCTAATCATTCCCTTTCCTTTAGAGTATATCCATTGGCAATTTCAGGAATCCTATCAACTAAGACTTCACTTTCCCAAAGTCTAACCAATCATACATGTCATGGAAGGAAACAGACTATGCAAAACTAAAAACAAAACAAAAATGAGGAATTTGATTGATTTCTTATAAACATCATTATCAGGTTACTGTTGCCCATGAAAGTAATTACTTTGAGAGACTAGACACATATCTCATGCTATTCCCATAGATTAGAACACATTTGGGATTCCTCTTGGAATTGCCCTCAAAGATAGTTCACACATAAGAAACCCAGTTTCATTATTTGATAGTTATACCTCATCATTAACCAAGTAACCACTCAGCATTTGTCTAACACTTTCAGGTTTCCGGAGCATTCTACCTACATTGTCTCATTTAGCCCTCAGATACGTGTGGGAGATGCACACTAAATTTTATTACTGCCCAGCTTTGGGTGTCTTATTTCTCAGATTCTGTTCTTAATGAATATGCCTCCTGATGGTTGCAAACGCTCCCTTGCCTAGCTATTCGTTTTCCCCTAAAATATGCTAAAGCACATTTCCCATTTCAAGATCTTTGATTGTGTGACCTTGGACAGATTTCAAAGCCTTCCTTCCCTGTTTCTTTATCTGCAAGTAAGAAGTTGAATGACATGATTTCTGTTGGTCTTTTCGACTCTGAATTCTAATTGTAGAATCTGAACCTATTTCTTAAAAAAAAAAAAAGGAAAAGAAAGAGAAATTCCTAAAATGCTTTGAGATGGCATCATTGAATAAATGTAATCTTCCTAAGTGGTTATTTTGATATACAGCACTCATTGGGATTTTTATGCTCTAGGATCAGTTGGAAAGGACCATCGGTCATCCAGTCCAGGGATTCTTAAACTTCTTTCACTGGCAATCCCTGTTCCTTGTCATTGTGTGACCTGGGGACACATGCAGTGCAAAGTAAAGTGTGCATGCTTCCTGTTCAGAACTAAGGCTGCAGTGAAATCCCAAGATGCAACACGGGCAAGTGATGCCAGAAATGCCTCAGATTCATTACTCGTTTGATTTGGTTTTTTATTAATGTTTGCTCATTATGCATCCAGAAACCTTTTACTGTCAACACATTTTTCACAACCCATAGTTTAAGAAGTGCTGATTACCAACTCCCTTATTTTATGAACGAGAAATTGAAGCCCACAAGGCATAATAAAAGTTACAAAGGTACTAACTGGCAGAGTCAAGATTTGAACCCAAATCCTCGTACAGACGTGGGAAAAACTGTCATATTTATTTGTAGTTATACCATTATACATGTAAAATCAGCATGGATATATGTACATGTCCTCACACATAATGCAGCCTACCAAGTCTGTACATTCTAAGTTGACAAAACACAATTTCTAACCTAAGAAGAGTATATGACTTTCAAAGTAGGAAGGAGATCTTTTTTTAATGAAATGCAATGTAAGCAGAATTGTATTCCAAGGTAATCTAATGTAGCCCCTTTCTTCTCCTTTCTTTCCTTTCTTTTTTCTCCTTTTGCTTTCAGTTTTTTTCTTTCTCCTCCTTCTTTCTTTTTTTTCTTGTTCCTGGCACTATTTCTTTAGAGCATCGGCAAGTGAAAAATGAGCATGGGAAACTCCTGACAGCAGAACAGGACCTAAGTGGGCCCTAGACTGAAAACTAGTGATCAGATCCTACTGTACAAACAGGGAAGTGTCTATGAACTCCTCACCTTTGAAAGGTAAACACTGAGAAGGAAATACTCCTCCCATCTCCTTTGAAGCATTCACCTTGTAAAAGGAAAGAGAGTTTCTTTTAAGAATTCACCATGCAGAGAGAAGGGGAAGTCCTTTGAAGATAATTTCATCTCCGCATGAAATCAACCCCCATTCTATCCATAAGGCACTCTGGCCATTACTGCCAAATACAATAGGAGTGCTAAAGGATTTCTTCTCCTTCAGCTTGAAATATAGCAACAACAATTAATAATCCTAGCAAAAATCCGATGCAAGCAATGCTCTTCCTTACTTCTACCTGAGAGATAACTTCCCATCCCTCCCTTCCCCTCTTTCTTCTCCCTTCCCTCTTAATAGTCAATAAAAGACCCATTCACCTTTAGATATAAATTCTTCAGAAGGCAAACCTCAGACAGTTACTAACTGTGTTACCCTGGAAAAGTCACTTCACCTTGTTTGCCTCAGTTTCCTCATCTGTAAAATGAGCTGGAGAAGGAATGGCAAACCAACCCCAGCATTTTTGCAGTCCTCAGATAAATCAGACATGACTGGAATGAGTGAACAGCAAAATAGTTCTAACAATGTCACTCTCTTGCCCAATAAATACCAGTGACTCCTACTGCTTACAGGAATTCATCCAAACTCATTTGTTTAGTTTTTAAAGCCCTTCACAATGTGAATCCCAGCACTGCCATCTCTCACCTTGTGCCTTTGCAAAGGCACACCTCCACACTTAAAACACTGTTATGACCAGGCCTGTTGCTTCCACACAAACGTGAGTCAGAGCTAAAGGATCTGTGTTTTTAAGATAATGAAGCAACTCCTTTATTGGTCACTGAGAAGGAAGAGCCAATGATTGAATGGACTTTTTAAAGAACAGTATCTACTTCTTTGGAACTCTCTTTCTTCACCCCTCCATATCACATCATCTATTTCCCATGTAGAAGAGGGAAGAGCTGCCTTTCTTCCACACTGGCCTTATGGCATGCTCACTGCTCCTACGTAGCAGCTACAAATAGAGGGACTTAACTAGATGAGCTTGCACCTGGGACGATGGCTGCTTGTGCTTTGCATTTCCTTTCCTGAGTAGATGACCATCAATCTTGAAGTGAATGTGATTAGGCTTGGAGGTGACCTTCTGAGTTCAGAAGGAGCTGCCTGGAAGCAGAGAAGTTCCTCTACGAGAAAGGATTCCACAAACAGGGAAGGACTTAACTTTTGGCATGAATTGCAATTAGTCATGAACTTAGAGGAAGATGATACAAAGCTGAGGTGAAATGTGAAATGCATCAGCAGCAGTCCTACCAACAGTTTCATGGTTTTAGGTATCAACTTCTTCAGCACAGTATGATATGGTACTTCTGCTTGTTTAATTTTTTCTCTATCAAATGTCTACTTGTCATTTGAATAAAGAAGATAAATACCTGATCCATATGGTACATTGGCTACTTTTCTACTCATCACTTTTACAGTGCCTTAGACATGAACCAACAGCAGATTTTTTTTCTTCTCCCAGGTACTGGGATAGGAGATGTAAGGAACCAATAGGTGTAAGGGAAAAAGAATAGGATTCTTCTTCTAGGTCAGGGATGTATGTGTCTCTTGTTATTGTTTTTGAAGACCCACTTTGGCAGTGTGACAACACCTATGAATCCCTTCTCAGAATAGCACTTTTAAACGCATAAAATAAAATGCACAGTATTACCAAGGAAATCAATTTTATTGAAATATAGTTTTCAAAAAAAAGTCTAAGTTCACAGACCCCAAGTTCTAGACCCCCAACTTTGTTCTAGGTGGTTAAGTTCCCCCAGAGCAACAGTAGTCTCAGTGGAGAAGAAGGGGGGGCGGATTGTCCTACTCTACCTTCAACCCCAGCCCTGGACCAGACATCAGTTTTAATGTTAGATAGTCATCCTAGATGCCATTTTTTTGATCTGCTTACTATGTCATGTATCAGTTCCTAGAACTCTTTCCATATTTCTCTGAATTCCTCCTTTTCATCAGACAATAAATGTTTACACCTCTGATGGACCTCAGCCCCAGGTTCAACCTCAATGGCACAGGCACATCGCCAAGATCCTACTCTCCAAGACACTTCACAATCAATGTCACATTAAAGCTTCCATGATCCAAATTCAGTGCCATGACTTGAATTTATTTTTTATCCATTCTGACAGTTTTGAAGGTTGAATATCTATTCTCAAATGACATGCTGGCACAGTAGCACCTTTTATCACCCAAATCACAGAGTGATGATACCTTTCAATGGAATACAATCCGGATTCACCTGGTCTATGAACTGACATTCCTCTAGAAGGAGTAAAAGGAGGGAAAGAAACAAAACACTTATTAAGTCCCTACTACACACCAGGAACTGTGCTAAGTGTTTTATAGATGACATTATCTGATTTAATCCTCAAAACAACCTGGGAGGTAGGTACATAATAAAAGTTGTAGTGATAATGACGATGATGATAGGTAGCATTTATATAGTACCTAATGTGTTCCAAGCATTGTGCAACAAATATGCCCTCACTACATGCTCACAATAACCTAAGACCTTTGGTTGTTTCGGTCACACTCATTCCTTCATGACCCTATTGGGAGTTTCCTTGACAAAAATACTGAAGTGGTTTGCTATTTCCTTCTCCAACTCATTTTTACAAATAAAAAATTAAGGCAAACAGGGTGAAGTGACTTGCCTAGGGTCACACAGCAAGCAAATAGCTGAAACTAGTTTTAAACTCATGAAGACGAGTCTTCCCAATTCCAAGCTCAGTGCTCTTAGTCAGAAAGCTGAAAAATAATCAGACTATTCATGGAGATGGCTTGACCAAAGTCTAATGGTCAAGATACTACCACACTAGGCAGTGTTTCTGAGAGCAGCAGGTCATCGCACCTTCCTCCAAACCTCCTCACTCCTGAAAAGTGTCCAAAGTAGAGACTGCCCTACCTGTTACTAGGCAACTGGCCAATTGCTTTCATGACTAATACCACCATGATCGCAAATGAAACGTTACTCCTGTCCTTCAGCTAGTCTTAGCATAACTCAGCATGCCACATGCTGTGAAAAAGTTACAGAGTGGATCAAAGCTGCTTAGAAATAGTAATACTGTGAACGAGTCCTTGCATGATCCAAAGGACTCGTAAGGAACCAGTCAGAAGTTGTGAGGATAAGGCGAGACGGCTCATTGTCTACTACGGTGTATAGTGTAAAACTACTGATCTTACGAGCAGAACTGACCTTCCTTTTAGTCATCATAAGAATAACAAACACATGATACTCTGAGGTTTATAAAGTGCTTTACATGAATTATTTGTTCTTCACAATCCTGTATTAAGCAGTGAGGTGGCAGAGGAGACAGAGCACTGGGCTTCGGGTCAGGACAAACGAAGTTCAAATTCCAGATCCTCATTAGATATGTGACTCTGGGAAAGCCACTTAACATCTGTTTGCCTCAGTTTCCTCAACTGTAAAATGGGGATGATATAGCACCCACCTCCTTTGGTTATTGTGAGGCTCAAATGAGGCTATATTTGTTGCAAATGCCTGGCACTTATTAGGTACTATATGAATGTTTGCTTTTATTATGACTATACAGAGGAGATAACTGAGAATGAGGAAGGTCAAACATCCCAACCAGGGTCACATTGTTGACACTCGAATTCGTGGCCCCCTTCTCATATCACTGTTTGTGCTCAGCCCCGCCTTGGCCTTGGATCACTCCCACCATTCACCACTTCCATTCCTATATATATGCTGCTGAGCAAAAGTGGAGAAAATGACGATCTCATCCAACCTCCACTGGGCCCTCAGTGAGGCTAAGTAATCCTACTAACTCCCTATCCCACCCTTCAAAGCAACTCTGCCCAACATTTTCATTTCTGCTCAAACTTTTCATAGTTTCCCCTCTCCCCTCTCTCTCTCAAGTGAGAGCATCTTGCCTCATGTCTCACAGAAAAAGTTGAGGCCATTTGCCTTGAGCTCCTTCTCCTCCTCTCTTCCTCATCTCCAATCACTGAGGTGCCATCTGCCATGGATCTCCTCCTTCCCTCGCACCCCCTGTCTCCAGGGATAAAGTGGCCTTATTCCTTCAAGGTTTACCTCTACTTGTTCAAATGATCCCATTCCATCCTATCTCTTCCAAAAGATTGTCCCCTCTATCATCCCCATTCTTTCACTTAGTTTTGAGCTCTTCTTGTCTGTTACTTAATTCCTTACTGACTACAAATATGCCCATGTTCTCCCATCCTGGGGAAAAAAAAATAAAATGCCATTTTCCTCTATCTCTTCTACCCTTTTTAGCTAAACTTCTTGAGAAAGTATACACATTTGACAGATGTTGCAAAGGTGAAAATGTCAAACCTTTGCAACAGATTGGATATGCAGGGAGTGGAGGCTAACTTTCAGGTTAAAAGTCTGAGAGACCGAGAGGATAGTGTTGCCTTCTACAGTAACAGGACAGGTTGGGGGATAGAAAATCTTAAGGGGAATGATATAATGAGTTCTGTTTTGGACATATTGAGTTTAAAATGTATACTAGACATCCAGTTCTGGATTCTGATAGACAGTTGAAGATACAAGGTTGGAAGTCCCAGAGAGATTGGGGCAGGATAGGTAGATATGAGAATCATGAGCACTGAGATAGAAATTAAATTCATGGGAGCTGATGAGGTCACCAAGTGAAGTAGTATAGAGGAAGAGGAGAAAAGGGCCCAGGACAGAGCCCTGAGGGACACTTACAGTTAGAGGGTGTTATCTGGAAGAGGATCTGGTAAAAAAGACAAAAAAAGTGCTCAGATAGGGAGGAAGAAAATCAGGAGACAGTGGCATCCTGAAAAACCAGAGAGAAGAGAGTGTCAAGGAGGAGAATGTCCTTAGCTGTTTCAAAGGCTGCAGAGAGGTTAAGCAGGATGAGAATAGGGTAAAAAAGGCCATTGGATTTGGCAACTAAGAGATCATTAGTAACTTTGGAGAGAGTAGTTTGGTGTAATGATGACCCTGGAAGGCAAATTGTAGAGGATCCTTTCTTCATATATCTCAAAGTCTAGTAGGAGAATAAAATGCAAATATAAATAACTGGCGTACACAATAATAAATGATGATCTTATCATAAGTGAGGGGTGTAAGGGGAAAAGGGGTTGCATGTGGTCTGAAAGGGGGAAAGTCACAGGGAGCATCAGCAAAGACTTCATGAAGCATGTAGTGTCTGAAATGGGTTTTTTAAAATGGGTAGGAAGAATTCAAGAGGGGAAGAGGCCCAGAGAATGATATGGGGAAAGGCCCTAAGGCATAAAACTCTAGGTGTGCTCAGGGAACAGAGAGCAGTCCTGTTTGGTGATTGCAGAGAGTACATGGAAGAAAGACATATGAAATAAAACTGGAAAGGTGGGATGCCAGACTGACTTTAAAGGACAGGCAAGGAAGTTCAAATTATCTTTAGACTTAAAAAATTCAGAAATATAAAGGAGGAAGAAGAGAAGGAGAAAGAGAAAAGAAGGAGGAGATAGAAAAGGGGGAAGAGGAATAGAAAAAGGAAGAAGAAAGGAGAAGAAATATTTATATAGTACTCACTATGCTGCAAGCACAGTACTAAGAACTTGGTAAATATTATTTCATTTGATTCTCACAAAAACCCTGGGAGGAAGATTACTGCTATTATCTCCATTTTACAAATGAAGAAACTGAGACAAACAGAAGTTAAGTGACTTGCCTGGGGTCCCACAGCTACTCAGTGTATGAAACCAGATATGAACTCAAGTCTTCTAGAATCCAAGCCTGGAACTCTCTCCACTGGGCTACCTAGTTGCTCTGAAGAAAGAAGCAGAGGAAGAGAAAGGAAAGGAAGAAGAAGAAATATCCAAATTATGTGAAATGAAAAGCTTTCAAGATATAGAGATCTAGTATAAGTAATCAAAACCCTATTTGCATGAATTTTTTATCTAATTTTTTTGTTTCTTAATTTGTGCTATGTTTACTATTTGTGATCATGAGCTCATGCTTTATATTGTTGAACAGTTTAGTTCAGTGTGCACAGGATTATCTGAACTCAGGATTAGATAGCAATTGATTAGACAGTCAACTGACCCCCAAATGGTGGTACCAAATTTTGAATAGAGAGCAATGAAAGGAGGCTTGTTGCATTTGTTTTTTAATCTGTTAAAATAATATTAATAAAAGCCCTCTTTCCAACAACAATAAAGAAAACAGAAAAAGAAATCAAGACGACATAGCAACAGGGTAAGGTGCCTATCAGCCTAGTCATCCTGTTCACTACTGGAGCTATACCAAAGGCGATGCCTTCCTCAGTGACCCTAAAGAAGATGAACTCCGATCTCTATACTTTTATACAATTTTATACAATTACACTCATTTAACCCTCCCCCTGCACAATAGTCCACAGAACATTAAATATAAAATAAAAATAACAGGATAATGACTATCCTGAGGATCATTTCTATATGAACCCCATAAAAATGGGAACAAGGTAATTATGAGTTCATATTTAAAAGAATAACAAAATCTCGGGAATGAGTCATTTAACCCAATCTATATCTAAATAATAAAGAATTCTCACCTCCCCCCAACATACATGACTAGTCTTAATCCCCCATTTGTCTGAGGGATGTTTACAGTAGTGAGGAAACTACTACTTCAGGAAGTCATTTGCTGAAATGTACATAGCTCGTGTACCTAGAAACCAAATAATCTGGCACTAGGGCCAGTTCTCCTTCCAAAATGCCTGAAAAGGAGTTAAAAGACTTAAATATTTCTCCTTTTTTTAATTCTCTTTTTAGCTAGAATATTAAATTACAGTTGGGAAATCACATGCCATTTATGATGAAAGGAAATGACTGTTCCACTCTTGGCAGACTAGTTTCTTTACTATTCCCAAAACAAGGCCTCTTCATTTCCACACCTTGCTTGTACTGTGCCACCTACCTGAAACGCTCTTCCTCCTCTTCTGTGCCTAGTTATTATGCATCATGGACAAAGCCATCATCAATCCTTTCCAGGGGACTCCACCTTAGTGATCTCTCCCTCCTTTGAATTCCGATAGTACTTACCTTCTGAAATACCTATTTAGCATATAATCATATACTACTTTATATTTGTAATATAATAAAAAAAACTAGAATTTGCATAGCATTTTAGCATTTGTAAAGCACTTTTAAAATATCTCATTTTATTCTCAAATCAATTCTGGGAAGTAGGTATTAACTTTCTCCACTTTGCAAATGTTTCATGTGTGTGTCTTCCAAACTTTCCAACTACAATATAAACTCCTGGTGGACTATGACCATGCTTCACAATTCCTTATATTCCAACTCTAGTACAGGGATTTGCAATAAGTGGCAACTAATTGAATCCTTACTGGATGGATGGATGAATAAATAAATGAATCTATAAAAGTAATTCAAAGCTGCTTTTAAATTTGGGGATTGGAAAATATACAAAATATTTTACTAAGATATTTTACAAGAGCAAAGTGTAATAACATGCAAACCAGCATACTAAAGAAGTAATAGACATTATTATGAAACAACTATCTTTCTTTCTTTTTGAGAACTAACAGGTATTGGAGGAAGTCCTTGAAGCCTACAAAAAAGGCAAATATAGTGTCCATCTTTAAAAGAGGATTATGGTCAAGGGAGGAGTGATTATCTTCAGCTCAATAACAGAAAAGATCCTAAGATAAACCAGATATTATTATAGTCACCTAGAAAAGCAACAAGGTACCAGGGAGCAACCAACATGGCTTTTAGAAGAGCGAATCATCTAGACCAATTTAATTTCCTCTATAATGGAGCCACAGAACATTCAGATAAGAGCAATGCAATAGATGTAATCTGCTGGGACTCCTGTAAGGCTCTAAGATGGTCCTACCTGATGTTCTCATCAACAAGCCATTTAAATATGAAGTGTACACAGCTGTTTGGAGGATGGTAGCCAAAGGGTATTGATCAATTGCTTAACCCCTGGGAAGGCTTATGTATAACAGAGGACCCAGTCTCCTGGGTCCAGAAGCATTTTTTTTTTATACAAATGTAATTCAGTTAGATGATTTACAACATGAAATTGCAAAGTATGCATATCAAAGAATATTTACACAATCATTCACCCCCCCATATGCCTGGAACTCATAAAGTTTTGTGCATCATGACACATTGTGATGTCAATCAAATTAGGATCTTTTGCTATTTTTGTTTTATTAAAAATGCCTCTGATTGAATACTGTGATTAAAGGTGCCAGAGGGCATCACAACTCTTTGACTCTAAAAAAAGGTATTATACTCTGAGTTGAGGCTTAGTTTTTATAAGAAGGTTTACGTGCTAGAGGAGGACTCTGGGAAGCTGCTTTAAGGAACCCTTGGCTTTGAGAACCCAGATGTCATGCTTCCCTCTCTGGTAACTATAGTCAAGCAGTTGGGGTCCAACTGTCTGTTGAATTCAGGCAGAGGAAGCCATGTCTATTGATCTTTTGATTTCTCTGTATTTTCCTTAAAGTTCAGGGTGCTGATTCCCCTGAATTTGGTGAATGATATATGTGCTTGGATAAAGGAATGATACATGTGCTTGATTAAAGTGATTGTTAACCCCTCAAAAGCTGTCTTTCCTTTTATGAATGCAGATCTAAGAACTTGTGATAGCAGGCTCCCCTGTGTATGTTGGAGTGCTTCCTGATACACACATACAAGTTAGAAAGTAAGTGATATACACAAGTGAACTTATCTCCATATACAAAAAGTTAAATAGGGTAGAATTGGTGAGCAACCAAAGATGAATAATGTAGGTGTTCAAACTTAGAAATGGGGCTAGGTGGATATCGAGGGTGTGCTGGAAGATTGATTTGATCTGCAAATGTATGGGGAGCAGGAAAATGCTGGCAGTCCATGAAGGTGAGTTGCAAGTTAATGACAAAGAGGAATAAGATGCTACAGCAGAATGTTGAGAGACACCCACACTTCTGGAGTACAAGAGCATGACTAAGAGATAATAGAGCAATATAGGAAACATATTAAAAAAAGGCTGAACTAGAAGCAAAGAACTCACCCTGCCCATGACTTGAGCCCTATGAGCACTAGACTAGGAGTCAGGAAGACATGATTTCAAAGCCTGTCTCAGTCACTAATAGCTGTGTCGCCATGGACAAGTAATTTAACCTCTCTGAGCTTCAGTTTTCTCAACTACAAAATGAATATGTGGGCCTCAAGTGGTCTCTAAGTTCCCCTCCAACCCTAAATCTATAATTTTATAATCTATAACAAGAAACCAAGGATGGAAACACCAAGGACTTTCCAAAAGAAAGATTTCAGCTATTTTGTACTGGTCTTATTAACTTCTACGTCTTCTCGGAATCATAAAATGTTAGAGTTAAAATGAACTTATCTAGAAACTATCTAATTCCATGTCTTCTTTTTTTTTAAGATGAAGAAACTGTGGCTCAGAAAGATGATAGGACCTTCCTACACTCACACGCTTACTTAGTGGCAGAAGTCCAAAGTGCAGATCTTGAAGGTCTACATGAGTTAGTCATTAGGCCCTTTCAAACTTTTGAATAAAGCCTACCATAATGTCTCCAAGATTGTTTATATATCAGGTATAATTGATTACGTCTTGATATTTAATTAAGTTGATAATCTCAATCTTGCCAAAATGACCTACTTCCTCTTCCTTGTACACAGTGTTCTATCTCCCACCTCTATGCCTTTGCTCAGGCTGTTCCCTCCACTATACCTAGACTGGACTGCCTCATCATTTTTGCCTCTTAGAATCCATGCCTTCCTTCATTTGTCAGTATAAGATCCACCACTTTCTTCAATGAAGTCTTTTCTAATCCTCCAAGTTCTTAGCTCTCTTCCTGTCCTGGAATTACTTGTGCTTTTATATAGGTTTTATAGTTGCTTACCTGTGAACATGTGGTGTCCTCCAGCAGAATGTAACCCCCTGGAGGTAGGGACTGTACCTTTTCTATTTCTAGGTATCAGTTACCTAGCACACTGATGATCATCTTATAAATGTTTTTGATTGAATTTAATTGAAATAATGCTCCCACTTTTGTACTGATTGGTTTGGGATTAATATTTCATCAGACCAGAAATAAATCCTATTCATGTAACTTGGCTTAATGGATAGAGGACCACCCTTAAAGCCAGCATAGCCCTACTCATGTCCCACATATGGTACATACTGTGTGACCTGAGACAAGTTGTTCAAATCCTTGGTGCTCTAACTCTCTAAGATGGTAAGTTGCAGAGAGGGTCCCAACCTTGGTATACAAAGTTTCCTATATCAATGAAATCAAAAGTCCTCTGGATTCACATTTTTTAAAAATTTTAAGAATTATATTCCTATCATTCTCATTTTTTTTTTTTGCCTCTTCTTTCTTTCCTACAAAAAAGGCTGAGCAAAAGAGTGTTATTTACTGCATGATATTTTCAGCCCAGGTATCCGAATATGAAATGTGAAGACTGCTTAGATGATACAGCAGACAGAGCTCTGAGATTAGAGTCAGGATGACTCCATTTCCTGAGTTCAAATTTAGTCTCAGACACTTTGCTGCGTGACACTGGGCAACCCTGTTTACCTCAGTTTCCTCTTCTATAAAATTAGCTTGAGAAGGAAATGGCAAACTATTCCTGTATCTTTGCCAAGAAGGCCGCAAATAGGGTCACAAAGAGTTGGACGTAACTGAAATGAATGAACAACAATAAAATCTGAATATAGTTTCTGTCCAAAAACCTTTATATGCAATCCATGCAGAAAACTTTTGGGGAAAGTAAGATGGGATTCTCTCTTTTCTGATATAGGCTCCCCACAAAACTAAGAATCCATAAGCTCAAATCTTTAGAAAACAAATTTTATTCCTTAGGAAGTTTCTTTGTACCACACACTGAAGTAGTTCCTCCCTGGACTCCCACAATATAGGGAGGGAAATGAGAAGAGTTCCAGTCAAAAAGAAATGCATGTCTCCTTTAAGACTCCATAAAAAAGACTCCAGCTGCAGGGTCTCTATTCTTATGCAAACTCCTGGATGAGAGATAAGGTGGCTCCTCTAGTCTCCAGGGAAAGAATTTTAACTCTAAAATAGCTAATTACATTAAATGCCCCTTCTGGAAAGAACAAACTAACAACTAAATGGAATTTGTATTCGGTAAGGAAGAGCAAGTTAGATTGAAAGATAACTAGAGAAACCATTTGTATGCAGATCCTCATTATAAAAGCATGGGAGTTGGATTCCAGTGATGAATGTTTTAGACTTCATTGGCATTCAGTTAAAATGGAAAATTGAGACAATAATTGAGAAAATTCAAGTTAAAAACACATCCTTACCTTTCTACTCCAGAAATCAGTAAGAAGAGTTTTGGGGGATAAGTGAGAGGTAAAAATTAGCTAGGTAATTCCTTCGATCTTCATTTTTTAACTAGCTGGTTGGGTATAGTAAAAAAAAAATATTAGATTTAGACTCAGTCTGGGAAGGTCACTTAATTTCTTTGAAGTCAACTCAGTTTCCTCATCTGTATGTACATAGATAAAATGTAGATGATAATTACAAGAATGAGGATGACGGTGATGATGACAAGGGTGATGACTATATAGTACTTTAAGCTTTGTAAATCGCTACAAATAATATCTCATTTTACTACAATCCTGAGGGATGGTTGTTGTTGTTCAGTCACGTCCAACTGTAACTGACCATGTTTTGGGGTTTTCTTAACAAAGATGCTGGACTGGTTTGCCACTTCCTTCTCCAACTCATTTTACAGATGAGAAACTGAGGCAATCAGGTTTAAGTGATTTGTCCAGGGTCACATAGACACTAAGTGTCTGAAACTAGATTTGAACTCATGAAGATGAGTCTTCCTGATTCCAAACTCAAGGCTCTATCCTTTTATGCTTCCCTGAGAGGTAAGTACTGCTATTATCCGCATTTTACAGATGAGGAAACTAAGGCAGGCAGAGGTCAAGTGACTTGTCATCCAGCTAGTGCCGGAGACAGTATGATTTTTCTACTACATACATCACATACCTATTGTAAATAAAACATTTTAAAGTGCCATGACATATTATTATGATATAGGAACACAGGTACCTATGCATGCCCCCATTTTCTATACAGACACTAAGCAGATTTTCTATAGGAGACAATAGTTACTGATAACCTATTTTTTCCATTATCTTTTCCCCATGAAGGATGAATATCCAAACCTATGCACAGAACTATAGGCTATAGTTGAGAGAGATAAAGAATTGGAATCTGAGGGCAGCCAAGGCTGTGTTTGAAGGTTCCAAAGCCCCATGTTATTGCATGGCATGAGAGTCACTGGGATACTGATTCAAGAAGCAGCAGCATGGTACAATGGAACAAGCAGTATTTCTAGAGTCAAAAGCTTCAGTCCCACTTCTGACACTTACTAGCCATATGACCTTAGACAAGTAGCTTAAACTACCTCAGCTGAGCTCATTTTCCTCCTATCTCTTTAAATGAGGGGTTTGGACCAGAGAGCTTCTGGGATCCTTCACAGGTCCCCATTCATGTCTACATTCATACCTGAGGCTCCTTCTGGAATTATAAACCCTCTTCCAAACCAATGAAAATTGTTTCAGAAAAGGACAGAGGAGACAGACAGAGTGTCCATATGGTACCTTCTCTCAGTTTCCTTCCCCTTCTCTCTCACCCTTGGTTAATAGCCTGACTTATTCTGCCTCTTACATTTCCTCTCCCTTTTTTCAGTGAATTTGATGAATAAAGCAGTTATTTGAGTGTTTTATTTCGCATTTACGCCTATCTGAATAAAATGTAATGTAAATGTGTAAATGCTTAGAAATTCAGAAATGCTCCATAATTTTCCCATCAAAATTAATAGAAATATGTTTTTGCGTTATACAGATTTTTTACCTTAAGGACTGTTCTCACGGAACAAATTTTGTCTTCATAGGCAGAGACGTTTGTCCTTCACTTTCGAAGAGGACTGTGTCATCAGTAAATGATGCCATGACTTGCAGTTGACTTTGATTTGAGTGAGAAAGGGCTGTGCAAGGTCACCAGACTCACTTTGTCCTCCACAGCCATCTATATTACTATTAAAACTAGGGTTAATTTTAAGTCAATTTGAAATATAAATGCATCTAGTTGAGGATCAGGCAAACTACTGGGAGAATCCAAAGAATGGAGAGATTACTTCTGACTAGAGGAATAAAAGAAAGCTGCGTGGAGGCAATGGTATTTGAGGCAGACCTTGAAGCATGGGTAAAATTTCAGGAAGCAATATATCATAGATTTAGAGGTGGAAGGGACCTTAGTGATCATTTAATCCAATACCCTTATTTTAGAATAAATGATACTGAGGGGCAGTGAAGTGAAGTGGCTTATTATATAATATAGGTATTGGATAATATAGGTAAGTCAATTAGCCACTATGTGCCTCAGTTTCCTCATCGGTAACTCTGGATGCTAATATCTGTAATTTCTACTTCCTAGAACTGTTTTGAGCATCAAGGCATTGAGGATGTGAGGCATTTTTCAAACTCTCAAAATGCTATATGAATGCCAACTATTGATATCATTATTAAATAATTAAATGATTGCCCAGGGCCAGGGTAAGGGCCAGTCTTGATAACTTATTTGGATAAGTTATTCTGTATGATTTATTTAGTGATGACAGTGTACTAAGAATGATAATAAACATAATCTTTGCCTTAAATTGCACCTGAATATACAAAAACATTTCAGCATCACATTACAGACCTAATGACAGAACAGAATTTCTAAAAGTGTGACATTCCTTGTGTTAATTTTGTAGAGGAAAAAAGAAATTATGAAATTGGAGATGAGAGCGGGAGATAGGTGAAATACGATGCAAGAAAGATACAGGGAGGGGCACATGTGAAGGCAAAATCCAAAGGAAACATCTTTAAAATTCCAGATCCCTTATCACCATCATAGCTCACACTAATGTAGTGTTTTATAGTTACGATGCATTATATATACATTACCTTGTGAAATTCTTGGGAAGTATTTAATATAATTATTCTTATTTCCAGTTTACAATCAAGGAAACTGAGTCATAGTGAATTTTAGAGCATCGCACTTTCCATTCAACAAACATTAATCACCTACCACAAAAAGCCTTTCCCAGTCATCTTAATATTAGTGCCTTCCCTCTTGTACAACTACCCCCAATTATAGCTTATTTGTACATAGTTCTTTACACATTGATTACCCCATTAGATTGTGAACTCCTTGAGGGTAAGAATTGCCTTGCATTTCTTTGTATCCCCAGCCTTTATCATAGTACCTGGCACATGTTATTTCTTTACTTTTTAAATCATATCTTACTCTTCTTTACCTTTTTTTGGTGGTTTTCATGACAAAGATAGTAGAGTGGTTTGCCATTTCCTTCTCCAGTTCATTTTGACAGAGGAAGAAACTGAAGCAGAGTGATATGCCCAGGGTCACATAGTTTGTAACTGAAGCCAGATATGAAATCAGGCAGAGGAAACTTGCTGACTTCAGTCTGATACTCTATCCACTGCACTACCTAGGTGCCTAATAATAAATACTAGCTGACTTGGCTTGACTTGTTTGGCTCTAGATGAAAGGATTGAGATCTTAGTGGTCAGTTTTCACTGAATGGATTCCTGATTCTCCTAGTTGTTACTCCCTATCCCATCACTGTATATTTACTTCGTATATATCCTGTATTTATTTATCTGTAAATATGTTGTATTCCTCTAGTAGAACATAAGTCTCTCAAGGGTAGGTACTTTCTAATTTCTATATCTGTATCCCTGGCTCCTACCACAGTGGTTAACACATAATGAGTGTTCAATACACACTTGGCTGACTGACGACACCCTAAACTACTGAAACCACAAATCTTTCCTCATATTAGCTTGTGAATTGTTTAAGGGAGAGTACAGGGGTCTTTCATCTCTTTTCCCCTACCAGTTAGCAAGTTACCTTGTATTTAGTAGGTGCTTTTAACATATTTCTTAAATTGAATCTGGCTCCCAGATTCTAGATTTTTTCTTCACTTCTTTCTAGGCTGTGATTTGGCCAACAGAGACATTTAAGTCTTAGTTCTAAATCCTCCTGGATCATCTTCCTGCTGGTTGGTTTGCTTCTTACAATAACAAAATGCTTTTGAGGAAACTGGGTATTTCATTAGTCATTTGTCTGGTTTTATTCTTGATTCTCACCAGGTCTTGTCTACCAAGGCTAGAGGGTTTTCCTTAAGCCTTTTTCTGACTATAAGAAGAGAAGGGAAGCTTCCCCACAGAATCAATACTGTGTACACTCATCATTCCTATTATGGAATGTTAGCAATGTTGCCTGAAGCTATCTGACACTTACAACAATATGTGTATTCATTGGAATATTAAACAGTAAGAGAACTCTCAACAATTCAAGCATGGTACATTTTTCTGCCTTGTGATTTGTAGGCTACAGATCCCTTGATTCTAGCTTCATTCTCCTCCCTCATCCTATCCTCTCCCCTTAAAAAACATGCATTTCATGGCAAATTTCGTGCCAAGATTTATGACAATTAGTACTCAAATTCATAATTAGCAAGTGGTAACAGATAGGCAGATATATCCAGTTATAGTGACACTTCTGACAGATTGACGTTTTTTTTTCTTCCAGAAATACCTGTGAGGCTTTGTGTTTTAAATATGACCATTTTCTCAAACATACTGCTGGCAAGCCACATCTTGCACTTGTGGAGGGGGGAGGGGGCTATAAAATGAACATGTTCTCACAAGCATGGCAAAACCCATGCATAACCATTTGGCTTTGCAATTAAAAACAGGTTTGGTCTCCCTCTGCATCAGTAAGACAACGTCAAAGCTACATTCACCCCGAAAAATTTCCCTTGTGAATTCAAATGAACTGTGAGTCTTGGGTTTCTCTTTGTTTGCATGTGCATGCCTTCAGACTAAAATTTTGGAAGGTTTGGTCGTGTTTTCTTTATTCCTTTGTGCTGTTTATATATACGTTCTGTCACTGTTACCAAAATGGTCTCTGCTTGTGATACTTTCCATGCTATATTCTTCTATCTGTTGTTTGGTTGATATTTTGGATACTTTCTTAAAAAATTTCTTGCTACCATCATATCAGTTAATACAGATTTTCTAGTGCGGCTCTCTCATTCCCAAGACAGTCATCCCACATTCTAAAAGACCATTGGTACGGACCAGAGGGTTGGGTGCTTTTTTTATATACATGTTACAGGAAGGGGTAATGGTAACTTACTAACATTCTTTATTATACCCATACCTAACAGATTATCCGGTATTCCTGGAGCCCATAATCCTAAAGGAAATTTCTATCTGAAAACTAAAGTTTCTGCCATCATTGTACACAGAAGAGCTTCAATTTTAGTTCCCATGGGCTCTCCAACTCCCTGCTCAGGTAGTTTTTGCCTATTGAAATTTTAAACTTCTCCCTCATTCATGCTCCTTTTCCCCACCCAATTAAGGGGTGGGGAAGCACACAAACATACACACACACACGCACACACATGTACACACACACACACAAAATCTTCTCTAATTAAGAAATAGTCCTGATGATTCCTTTTAATAAATCAGCTTAAAAGTTATACCCCAGAAAGGACTTCAATCCAGCAAACATTTGCTAAGCAACTACTGTATGCAGAGGACTAAATAATATTTTGACAGAGGATGACTTGACATAAAGATTATTATTGACTATGAGAATGAAAGAAATCAGTCCCCATCCTCATCTATAGGATAGCCCAGACGTCTTAACAGATAGGAATTAGATTACTCACCTGTGAATCCAACCAATTGCCACAGAATTAATTAAGGTGGTCAAAAATACTGGATGAACTGGCCTGTGATGAATTTAATGGCCAAATGTACAAAAGGGTATTATCAAATTCCCTAGAATCTGGAGAAAATAAATGTCCTTTAAATTTTATTAATAAAGTCTTGATATTTTTTTCAAAAGAAAAGGTACTATAAAATTAGCAATCACTATGACTGTTAATGTTTGGGTTGAGGTAGTAATAAATTGTGGTGATATGACTCAGTAAAAAATAAAAATTATATTCTCAATATAGTAGTCTTGAATTAAAGTGTTTTCCTAAATAGTTCTATTGAATGATTCTCTTTTTCATCCAAAAAGGACTTACTGTTACTTTCATCAATTTCAAAACTACTTATCCCAAAATTCCATTTTTAAAATGTAACCAAAGTCTTTCCAGAGTGCCTGGAAAATGGCTAGAAGTCACAAGAATATTAAAAATTATAAAAAATTAATTTCATTACAGTAAATATATGGTTCATAATAGCTGGAGTAAAGAGTAAAATTCATCATAAAATAGTTTAAACTTTAAGGCACCATCAAAGTTATGGATAATACCAATCATCATTAAGTTGCTAATATGTTCCTGCTAATATATGTAAAAAGTCCTTAAGCTGCAAAATAACAAATATATTTCGATACACATTCTGCCTTATTACCTATATCCTAAAACATGTACGTATATATTTGTAAACCTAAGCTAAATTTCCTTTAAAGAAAAAAATTATCATTTTAAAGCTCTTAAAACTTTGCTTACAAAAAATCATGTTTGTTTTTTATCTATGGACTCAATCAATTGGAAAAAAATAAATTGAATTGATATAAATATAAAAGTCTATTATAATATCAACATAGGCACTAAGTTTCCTCTGAATTCTGGACTTATAAGCCACTGTAGCTCATTTTCTGTGAGGTTTTTCTCCCTTACCTTTGACTTCACATTTCCTGCAATGTATCAGTTACAACTTTCTAGAGAAAACAGAAAGTATATATTTAGCTAGTTATACAGATTAAAATACTTGAATAAACAATTTCAAACTAAACAAATGTAAAACAAAATATTACTTATATAAAAACAATGAATTGTTATATAAATGAAATCAATTATGAAGATTTGGTTTAAAAACCATGAAACAATCTTTATCAGATTTCTGTCACCCCTTTCTTTAGAAAAAGATATATCTAATAATAGAATAGTCACGACAAATAAAATTCAAGATTTGTTATGAAAAGTAGTTATATCAATCAAAAATTAGAGTAAGCTTAAAAAAACTTAAAAAAAAAAGAAAGTCAGTTTACATAGTACATCCTTCAATATCTTAGTGCAATGCCTTCATTTTGCATTTTCTAATTACTGATTATCCACTTGTCTGAGGTTTTGTAAGAGAACTGAAGGGATAAATGAGGCTCTTTGAGTCTTTTAAAATGAATGTATACTGTAATTAGAAAGGCTTAAAATATCTAATAAATGACAAGATCAGGTGAATAGTATAATTAGACAAGGGTTAAATAGTGACTTGTTCGGAATTCATTGAGTTTATGATTGTCTGTTTTTGAACAAGTACGAGTGGGCCAAATAATGAATTGCTTCTTTAGTAAGACATTGAGGAATTTGAAAGTTATTAATGAAAATTCTTAGATCTTAATCATTGGCCTGAGTTTTAGTAACTTCAGTGCCTATGTGCAAAAGAGAGATCTACACATAAGCCAGCCATTATATATCATTATGTTAATTTGTTATATTCCGGGGCAAAAAAAAAGACCGTTGTTGATCTTACTCCTGCCAGCTACAATCAGATAGTGTTTGCAAAGAAATGGAAAAGCTGAAAAAAAAATAAATACAGACACTTTTAATAAGAACTCAGAGAGGTGATCACTCTTATTTTGATTGATTGAATATATCTTTACTTTCATTATTTTAAGAAGTAATATATAACTAAATTGTGAATCAAATTCTCAGAATGAATTAATTATATGGAGAAATATGAAGAAAATATTTAAACACCTTCAGATCTGAACTAGCAATATCACAAAGATATAGAAATCACATGTTCTTCCTTACTGTACTAAAATGCCAAAAAAAATGTTCATATTTCAAGTTCAGTTGTGGTTTAAAAAAATTAATAGCTGGTGACTTCCATTCTTGTTCTCCTACTCAATTATTTGGTCACTCTGCTTCCAGAACAGTTTCCTAGTCTGGAAAATTTGACCTCCCTTATAGGTGTGTTGTGAATAGTCGCTTGTAAAAATGATTATGAAGTACTTTGCAAAACATGAAGCTCTGAGACAATGCTTATAAAATTAGGGGAATTGAGCAAAGAAACTACAGCAGGGTTCTTTGTGTCTCTTAAAATAAAAAGTGGTTTAGAAATACCTAGGTTCAGGACATTATAGAGCCAATGCTATGGTAATTTAGGTCAAGAAAAACATGCTCATAGAATATTTCGCAACAAATTACTAGGAAGAATGAAAAACAGTATCTTGGAAGTGAAAGGTTCACACATATCAGGCAACCAGCTTAGCCTCTCCCATTAGTCATTATACATCTAGAATTTCAGACATAATTGAAAATCAACCAAACAAGTTTCTCCCCGATACCATCCATGTTTTCAGTTAGCTCTGAAGACCCATGAATCCATAATAAGATAAATGCGAAGTAAAGTGATATGACTGGAGATGGTTGGTTGGTATATGAAATTCCTGGCTGAAGAAACTTTATACCTTATAGTCTTAGAGAGTCGTCTAGGGCAGAGGAGTCAAACATGCTGCCAGAACCAGATTAAAATGCAATTGGACAATATTTAACAAAATAAATAAAAATATAATAGAACATGTCTATTATTGTTCAGTCTTTTTCATTAGTGTCCTACTCATTGTGACCTCCTTTGGGGTTTTCTTGGCAGAGATATTGCAGTGCTTTGCCATTTCCTTCACCAGCTCACTTTACAGATGAGGAAACTGAGGCAAGTAGAGTTAAGTGACTTGCCCAGGGGCACACAGATGGAAAGTGTCTGAGGCCAAATTTGAATTCAGGAAAATTAGTCTTCCTGATTCTAGGCCTAACACCTATCTTCCTGACCCCTGACAGAACACAGATGTTATTAATATACACTTTCCTTAATCAATATGTAGACAGAAGAGATCCTTATATACTTTTTAGTGGTCTCATTTCTATTAGAGTTTGACACCACTGATGTAGAGTACTGAAAGGTTAAGTGACATAGGCAGGATCTTCCAGCTATTACATGCCAAATAATAGATTTGAAAGGAAGTTTTCCAACTTCTGATGATGGCTTTCCATCTATTACACTGTGCTGCCTCTAGAGAGAGAGACAGAGACAGAGACAACTTTTTTTTTTAACTTACAAATTAAATGACCATGTCTATCATTGGCCTAACAACTTAACTAAAGCGTAACTGAACAGGGGAAATTTGATCTAGTTAACAATCTATTAACTGGTAGACAATCTATTCATTGGTAGACTATCCAAACTGAAACAAAGAAGTCAATTATAATATGCCAAGCCTGATTTACATCTTTAAAAATGCAGTTTTGCCAAATACTAAAATAAGAATAACATTATTATTAGTAGTAGTGTTTTAAGGATACTTCCAACATTTAAAAATAGGACCATTGTGGTTAACCCACTCTATCAAACCACCTCGGTAGAGATCCTAGAAGTAGAGAAAAAAAGATTTCCATGTTGACAACAAAAGAAGGCACATTCATTTTTTTTATTCTGAGATACTCTCGTGTCTGGGTCTACATAGTTTTATAAAATGAAACAACACCAACAACCATGTTAATAATAGCTGACGTGGATGTATAATATTAAGGTTTACAAAGTATTCTACATTCATTTTTTCATTTGATCCCCAAAACAACCTTGCACAGTAGATACAAAATGAACCATTTTTGAGTCATTCCAGATCACTGCTAATTGTATTAGTCATCAATTATCAAATAGGCATCGAGTCTGACTCAAACCCCAAATGATCCATTTGTTCTGCATATAAATATGACCTTAAATAAAAAAATATATCCAAGCAGGATAACTGCCTTCAAAAACTGAGATCTCTGTGTATTTTAAAGGATTTAAAAGTAGTAACAGTTTATGTCATTAAAGTCTGAAAAACAGCCAAATTACAAAATATATTTCTCCTTATCTTAACAAAAACCTATGCTCTTCATTAAAGATGCACAATTAAAATGTTTATTTTTCTTTATTTTGCATTTAATTCAGAAAAAGACACTCACTTTCCAAGCCTTTGGGAATATACCACAGTGATGATTAGCAGTGGTTTTTGATAAAGGAAATGAATGTTAGCTAAGCCTCCTGAACTAGCTAACTCAATAAACCTGACCTGTAAAACCTACCAATTCCAACTACATCAGATCATAATACTATCTGCACAACACAAACATCTCCAAGCATGCTCAATCTCCCAGGCCAATATGCTTCCCTGTCAGTCTACACCATGCAAACATAAAATAAATTTGGCAAAGGAAAAAAGGGAACCCAGGTTACATTAGGATTTCAGCAATTACAGTCTACACATTTTTCATATCATCTAGAAGTTTCCTGAATATGCTACCACTGCTGATACCACTAAATCATAATGGTGCACGACATATTCTACCACAGATCACAATAATAAGAGATGCACTTGATATTTATCAGATCACTCATTCTCTTGTCAGGGAAGTTTACCATCCCAGGAAGGGAAAACACTATGTTGCATATTCAATTGATATCATCCTGCATCTCAATCAACTGATTAAGGCAGCATTCTCATTTCTGTTCTTAAAATCACTCTGTGAAAAACTATATCGTAAGCTTGGTCTGTGTCAGTAAAGTGAAATGTGGCATGAATATGAGTACCTGAACAAACGGAACTAAACCTTGCTATTGCGGGAAAATGATTTGTATGTGATTGCCTAGCTGGAAAATTTTAATCAAAATAAATAAATCAAAATGGAACTGGAGCTTTACAATATGAAACTGAATAAGACTTATTGCAGTGATTATTAGTGATTTTATTTGATAATTCAATGTAGTGTTGATTTTTTCCAAAACATTGTAGAGTACTTTTAAAGGTTTATAATTAATAATCAGCTAAGGAAGAAAGCTCAAAATGAACTTCCTAATTACAGAGGTTGGCATGACTTAGAGTATAATGACATCTCCAGATGTTTTCCTGCCCTCTCTGTACTAAAAAACTCTAAGGATTCCCTCCAGGAGTTATGCATCACGTTTGTTCTAAAGTCAGGCTTTTTTTTTTTTAACATTTAGCAAAGAATAGAAGCTTCTGGGGAAAATGGATCATTTTTCTTTATTGTAGTTATATACCCAGTGCCTATCTAGCCCAGTGGCTAGCACAGACAAAGCACTTAACAAATACTGGTTGGTTATTGACTGAACTAATCATAAATGTTGACTTGCTTGTTTACTGTTCGTTTTCATCTGCTTGTGTCTCTGTTTTGCCTATGCACACATCCACTATGGATTTCAAAATTACAGTTATGAATATGGAAAGAAAGCCAGATGGCATTCATATTTTATAGTTGATTCATGCAATGAATATGGTATCATTTGTATTAACTGCCCCCTTATCTCCTATTTTTGAAGTAAAGGTAAAAAGAAACAATTAAGGGATCCCTACTCTTTTTTTTCTTCTGTAAAATGACAGTCTTTTATTATATCTTCAGGGGTACCTTTCATTATGTAAGTGAATCTAACAAGACCTTTCCCCGTGTTCCTAGCATTGTCTCTTGGGGAGAGCAAGGTTGCCATGTTCAGATCAAGGTAGAAATTGGTGACACCTATCTTGTCCCCAGTAAAGTGGAACCGTCCTGAATGATACAATGCAGATGTTCAGGAGAGCTTTATAGGAAAGGAGAGCTTCCCACAAATTGAGCTTGCTCATTCAATAGTCTCTATTTCTATGAAGTCCCAGTTTAGGCAATATAATTAGATCCAGGAAATGGGCATGGTCCTTTACTTGCCTACACTTAAAGTAAACATATGTACATCATATATATTCCTAGGAAAAGCCTTACTACTGGATCACCACTCAGCAAAACATCACAGTTCCTAAGTATGGGCAACTCATCCTCCCATTTACTAGAATTTAAGACCACAGATTTCATAATCTGTTCCCATCGGTAAATAAACAAACAATTGTTTAAATGATTGCTATAGGCAAGGAATTGTGCTAGGTCCCCATGGAGAATATTCAGAATGACATGTAGTCCCCACCCTTCAGGAATTTAGACTATAATTGAGGAAATACATAAACACCCAAAAAAGTACCAAAATGACATTTACAGACAATATGATACTATAAGAGATTAGAGGAGGGTGGAATCACCAGAAGCTGGTGTGGTCAGGAAAGACTTGTAGAAAGATACAGACTTGGACTGGTCCTTGAAGAAGTGCTTGACTTCAGATGGGCCAAGAGGAAAGAGGAGGATATTAAAATGGGGATAACAGAATGAGCACAGAAGTTTGGATTGAGATGTAAAAAATTAAGACCAGAGTTAAAAACTGAGAATCACAGAATTCATAGTAGCAGGATTATAATGAAAGATGAAATACTGGATTCAGGAATGGATTAGGAAGGAGATATGACAAGACCAGATGACCTTTGATATTACCCACTTCTGTGGGCTCTCTGCCTCCATATAAAGTTTGTTTTGGCCATCTGCCAGGAACTTAGGGGGGCTTAAGGGAGGTAGAGGCTGGAACTAATGTTCTCTATTGACCCAAAGAACAAGATATTAAGATCTCTCCCAATAGACCATGAGTGTCTTGAGCACAGAAACTATCTTTTGCCTCTGACTTATTCCTAGCACTTAACACAATGCCTGGCACATAGTAGGCTCTTAGTAAATGTTTATTGACTGATTCAGAATATTTATCTATCTCTGAAACAGACAAGTTGGACAGAGGGGTGTGAGAAATGCAGTAAAAGAAGAGACTTGTATCAAGAGCCAGACAGATCTTCCCAGAAAGGATTTAAAGTGGGAAACTTATAAACCTTTCTTTTTACATTCTATATTACCAAGATACAACTCCCCATCCCCTCAAAGCATCTTGTACTTTCCAACCTCAGTAACTTATTCATGATGTTCCCTAAGTTTGTAACATCCTTCTTCCCCCTCGTCACCTACTGAATTCTACCCAACTTTAAAGTCTAACTCAAATTCCACCTACGCCATGTAACCTTATTTAATACCTCCTGTGGGTAATGACCTAAGCATTTAATTTTGTAGCTCTCCAACCATATATTACTGTTTATTATGGTAATCTGCATTTGTGCCTTATCCTCTTTCTAGATTGTTAGGTCAATGGGGGCCAGGACACTGTCATATAAACTCTCTATCTCCCTTGGCAATTAGCAAGGTATTTTAAACAGAGTAGATCCTTAATAGAGATGAGGATGAGCATAGGGACTGTACTTGTTACTTCACAGTTATAGGGAACTCCCAGGATGAGGAAGCTCCTCCTCTCAGTGCAAGGTCCCATGG
Source organism: Potorous gilbertii (assembly GCA_028658325.1). Lineage (NCBI taxonomy): Eukaryota > Metazoa > Chordata > Mammalia > Diprotodontia > Potoroidae > Potorous > Potorous gilbertii. The sequence goes on from CM053770.1 coordinate 135,341,936, forward strand.
AGAATATTCTCCACAACTTGTATTCTTGGACAATTACTCAGAATACTGACAGAATAAGTCACTTACCCAGTACAGGTTCTCAACAGACAGGACTTAAACCCAGGTCTTCCTAGTTCTGAGGCTGGATCTCTCTCCACTATTCTGTGCATCCTTTCAGGTACTTAACAAAAAGTGAACTGAATGAAAAAGAATAATTTGTTTTCAGGAATAATCCAAGGATTTTGCACTCTTCCCTCAACAGTGGTGACAAATGGTTGCACCATCCTCACTTCTGTTGGTAATGTTGCTACCACTCATTCCTTCAAAGTTGTATATTTTAAATTGCCCTTCTACAATTCTTTGACTAATCTAATAATCCATAACTCACCAAAAGGAAACTTGAATATAGAGGGAGGGAATTATACAAGTTCACCTAATCAGTTAATAGTGTAGACAGATATAGAAATCTCAGATTCTACATGCTTAACACATTTATTACCATTAGGTTAAAACGGGAATTTCACTAATAGGTCATATGCAAGGGTGTGTTGGAGTCAGTTCAGTTTGAAGAATGAATTGTTCAACTTTCAGAGTGAACATTTAGACCCTGGAATTCAAGTTCAACTTATTATTTTGTTGATTGTCTAGATTTAAGAAAGTAATGGAGAAAATGTTAATACAGATTAAACTTAAAAGCATGTTGCACATTTTTTCTCAGACAGTCAGTGGTTAAACATGTGTGATGAACACCAAAAAATAACTAGCCCATTTAAGAGGGAAAGAGTCAACCAAAGTGGTTGTGGGTCATCATGATGGTCCAACTTGAGTAATCCAGGAAATAAGATAAAGAGAAAGGGAATATGATTGCCAGGGTGAAGACAGTGAGAAGGCTAAGCCTAGCCTAGCCTTCTGAGCACAGGAAATGTAAATGATTGACATTGAACTAAAAGCAGAAACTAGGCCTGTTATGCTGATTTCATCTGAAGTTTTGCCTCAAAGCACCTCTCTGAGGGTGGGGAATTGTGTACATTGGAACAGCTGAAAAGAGTTTTATAGTTAGTGGAAGAGGAAAACAATCTGAATTTGGAACAGTTCAAGTGCTGAGGAAATATTTGGGTGGAGTGAGAACTTGGTATGATATAGTAATTCACCCCATTTTCTCCCTCCTTTAGATTCACTCAGACTGTGTTTCTATAGAAGGCAACTTAGTAAGGAAATTAGATGCTTTCAAAAGTATTTTCAATGGAGTCAAGGGTTATGTTACTTTTGTATTGTTATCCCACCTGTATTAAGGATGCTTCCCCAACCCTCCCCTGCCTTAACTTAGTGTTTAGATTTGCTGCCCTGAGTGGCAAAGAGGATGGCAATTCTGTGCTTTATCCTTGGGGAGTTTTCTCATCATACTCAGTACTTGGATACTGTTTTCCCTTATGTTCCATTCCTAAATTGCTGCAGTAATGGTTCTTACAAGTTAGTACACATCCTTAAATACAAAGCTAATGAAGAAGTGAGCAGTATCTTCAGCTTGTCACTTTTTTTTAAGTTCCCTTGTTGTGTCTAGTCATTTTGGCCCAAGCTTCTCCCTCAGCTCCACATTTGTAACTTGAATTGATTTAATGTGCACAGATAATCCATCCAACATAAATTTTTCCTTTAAGTTTTCATCATGTAATACTAAATGCCTCTCTGATTCTTAGGACAAGGAAGAACCCATAATTTTTCCTTCTACTTATAAAGTTTGAGTAGTACAGGCCATCCCACAAGCTGTCATAAGAGCAAAAGAAAAGAAAAAGTGTGCCACCTTCCCTTAATAAAAAGACTGAGGAAAAGAAAGGGAAGAGTAAGTGTGTTATTGTTTTAGAACTCTGTCTTGGCATGTTCCACAGGTATTTCATTTACTACAATAATAGCGCAATAAAGTTATAACACCAAGTTACCTCAACAAGTCTCCCACCCACACAATTTTGCCCTTCAAATTTCTTACTCATTTTTCTTGTTAAGTGTTTGTGGTCCGACTCTTAGTCAAGTCTCATTTTGACCAACCTTTTGCCATAGGCTACTAGTGGGTCAATCACCAGCTTAATTAAAAAATGCAATGAAATGGCCCTAGACTCTCCTATTCCTCTAGTGCTCTCACAAGCTAAGCCAGATAATCTAGTTCATCCACCTGCATCTGAGGGAAAGGGGCATGACAAGAGACCACAGGCTCTCTTCTTGGGATACAAGACAATGGTCTTATAACAAAGGCACTAACAGGCTGTGTAGGCAATCGTTCTATCCAAAAATGACTCTGAAGATATCTTTCCCGCTTCCTCCCTTGAGTTCAAGGGAATGAAGAATCAAAAATGAATGTGGTAACAAGTCAAAGTATAAGTGGAAGGGAAAAAAGGAGGGGGTAAGTGAGGAAAAAGACAGAAAGAAAAAAAAAAGAATGGTCTTCCAGAACATTTCTAGACCCGGGATTTTACAAAAATAAAAATTCACTTTGGACTCCCCAGATTCACCCAGGTGACTTCACTCTTTATAAAGCCTAAAAGGAGTGTGTTCACAAGCATGAGGAATGAATGCTAAATGTTATTTTTGTCTATAATACTTGTTAGCAGTTGGAAAAATATCTGAACCAAGATCATTAAACTACTTGAGATTGTTAGGGTTGAACAGTGTCTTAATTCATTTCTAATCTATTTAAATAAACATCATTGCTATTTAAACTTAGCTTTGGAGTCTGTTTCAATCGTTATGTCTATTTCTCCTGGTTGGAACACTTTTTCTTTCCCTATGAACTGTCAGACTTATCTTGCAAATAACCACTTATTGCCATTTCAGAGAGCAAATAAATATGCCCCTTGCCCCTTGTATACCTTAAATACAAAGTTCATGAAGTGAGTAATCTATTCAATACAACTACGATTATGAAATAGCTAATACATAAGTACAATCTAACATTCACTGGACTTAATATTCACAGTTCAAAGGAAGCACTTAAATATTATGGTGAAAGTTGTTTTAGAAAGATCAATTAGACAGATACAGAAGATAGATCAGATAGAGATGGAAACATGGATAGAGACACTGACTGAAAGATGAAAGTTACAGCCATGTAGTTATAATTAGATAAGGCGATTCCAGATACATTTATGGTTCACTAAGTTGATTTGAAATGTACTTAAAGAGGTCATACACTAAAGCACACTAGACCAAGGGTTATTGTTGGATTGTTTGGGGTTTTTTTGTCTCTTCATTTAGACTGATTCTTTTACCCTCTACTCCTCCACCTCAGGGTAGAGAGAGTACAAGCTGTCATAAAACGGATGGAATGTGGTCTGTGGATTTTAAAGGGGAAGACAGCAGGGGTGGGGCCAACTGTTCATGCATCCAGGTATTCTTCCAATTGCCTTGGGCCTATGCTATCATAGCTTTCCTACTCTAAGACTAGAATAGCATCCTTTTGTCTCTGGTTAAAGGAGAGAATGAGGGACAGGACTCTCCCTTCTGAAATGAGGACAGTAATTCTTAGAACACGCCCAAAATGGTGAAAGATGTTACTATAAAGGAGTAAGTATTAATTAGCAAAAATTTCACCATAATAATGAGCCTGCATCTCCCAACAGCCACCACTAACAATTTATACATACTACTACAGCAGAGTGTGTCCGCAGCAATTCAACTGTTTGAGAGGTATTCGGAATACAATATCCCATTGGTATTCTCAGTTGTTAATTACTCTTGGTGGGGGCATTTAATTTGATAGAGAAAAATCTTGCCTTAAGGGTCTCCTCCATGTCTCTCATGCTTGTGTGAAAATTATTCAAGATTACTAGAAAGTTGCTGTAATAGGGATTGCTCTCTTTGATGAAGCTCTGATCGTTAGTATAGAGTGAGGCATGAAATAGGGAGATATATGCTCATCAAAGCCATTTGACAGTGTTCACAGAGGATGTCTAGGCTGAGTCCAAATGGAAGATGTTGAGGTCCCCAGCTTTTCCATTTGCTCATTATACTGTGCTAACTACCTCCATCCTTAGAAATTCAAGAGCCTCAGACAGGTGATTCAAAATCACTTAAAAGAGTTTGACCCAACTACCCACATAGGAAAAAAAGAAGCTGATAAATAATGTCTATTCTTGGTATTACATGCCTTGCACATCTATCTGTATGTGCATTTGTGTATGTATTTATATGATATATACCATATATGTATGTATAAATGAGTACATTTGTAAGTAAACAAGTAAAGTAAGTAAAACACTTTGCAAATCTTAAAGTGCTGTATAAATGCTAGTGTTATTGTTAATAGCTGTATAGTAAGCCTGTTGCATTTTTCCTTTGTTCTAGAAGAGGACCATGACATCAAGATGATGACATGACTTGTAGTTGATTTTGATTTGAGTGAGGAAGGGCTGTCACTTTCTTCTCCTCTGTCATCTGTATCCAGTGGTCTGATATTCATCAGGATGGCTGGAGATGGCCCAGGATGCAACAAGAGACCCTGACCCTTTTAAGCTAAAGCCTTTTCAAGTTCTCACTTAAAGTTAAGTAACACCCATTCAGGGAATAGATGTCTTTAAAAAGTGAGTCAAGGGATGGCCACTTTAATTAGATAAAAAAGAAAAAACATCAAGCTGGGAGGGGCAGACCCTTGGGATTGCTGTTAATAAACCTGTCTCAAAATTGAACATATGTAAGAAAGGGGGGCTGGATTATCTTTGGAAAATTGCACTGTACTTTTAATAACTGAAACATAGGTCTGTCTTTTTATTCCTGAGATACTGGATGACTGCAAATCATGGAATGTGCAAATAATTAAAGTTACGCATCATCAAAAAAAAGCTACAGCAAAGAGCGTTCCCTCCTGGAATGACTGGCCTTTTCAGGACTTTAGTACCTGAAAATTTTGTGGAAGCTAGGTTTGTTCTTTCTCAAAAAGGAAGTGAAAACATCTTTCAGACTTGGTTGACTCAGGGAACTAGAGACTCAGGTTGTTGATATAGCTTCCTCATCATCTGAGGGCCTGTGTCTGGGTGTTTCAGTGTCCAAGGACAGAATGGGGCCTATAGGAGAGATGTTACAAAGACAGAATTGATAAGACTTGGCTATGGGAGGGTGGGAAAGGGTGACACCTCAGTTGCAAGCCAGGATGACTGGAAATATGATGGTACCCTCAACTGTAAGAGGAAAGTTAGGAAAAAGAGATGGTTGGAGAGACATAATACCATCAAAGGCCTCATCCAAGTGTTACTTATGAAGTCAAATTTCTCTTCTGGCATTAAGATCTCTCATTCACTTTATCTGTTACCTGTACTCTGTTCATTTGTCACTTAGAACTAGGTGACCATGGGCAAGTCAAAAGCCCTCGGTTCTAAAGAACTCTTCATCTATAAAATGAAGGAGGTTTCCACATCTAGAGAAAGAACTGCGGAGTCTAAATGCAGAGCGAAGCAGACTCTTCTCTTTTTTTGTTTTCTTTCATTTTTTCCTTCTCATGGTTTCGCCCATTTGTTATTATTCTTCTATACAACATGACTAATGTGAAAATATGTTTAATAGGAATGTATTTGTCGGGCTTATATCAGATTGTATGCTGTCTTGGGGAAGGAGAAAAATTTAAAACTTATAGAAGTGAATGCTGAAAACTAAAAATAAGTAAATTAAATTTTTAAAAAATGAAGGAGGTTGGACTTATTAGTACCAAAACTTCTTCTAGTTCTAAATGTGTGTATGTATATTCTCTGAAATCATGGGGTTTATGACTTTTCTGGGAGGTAGTATCCTGTGAATGTCTGGACATCTCTACGGCTCTTCTCCTTCTTATATTGTACCTATTTTCTATGGCATCTAGATTGTGGTTCATATATGTAAGCAATGTCCCACTCCCTCCCCATCTGCATTTGCAGTTAAAATTATGCCCAACACATTCCTTTGAATATATTTACAACACTCTTAAGCAAATAAAATTTTACAGACCATAAAGTGCATAAGATGTACCCCATCCCTGTCCAGAAACTCCTTATCCTTTATTTTAAGTCATGGCCCAGAAATTCAAAATTCATTCTCAGGTACCTTCTTTTCTTTCTTTCTTTTTTTTTTTTTTTGAGGTTGTGCCCCTGTTATGTAAGAAGTGAAGTAGCCACTCAAGGCCAAATCTTACCACTGATTGGCTTAGGTGCTTTAACCTGTTCTATTTCTGACCTAGGCCAGTTCACTCTCCTTAGGCAGTCTACTGTCCCTTAATTCCTGGAGGCTCACCATATCCATTAGTGTTGACAACCCATGAAGTTTAAGGTACTATAGTTCAGAACTCCCAAACTAATCTGCCAGCCTCTGCCTCTCCAGAAGCAAGAATTATAGGTGTGCTTCACCACCTGGGAAACAGGAACCATCTTCTTTACAAGTCTTTCCCTTCTGAAAATGGCTTTTTTTTTCTCTTGAAGTTTTCTTTACGGTGACTAACAGTAATGAAACTATCACCTGTGCCCCTAATGGGGTGCTCCTGCATTATGGATAAAATCCAAGCCGTTTATATAGCCTGCTTTTGATTTCTCTCCCACCAAACACCTATTTGCTTGATTCTCCAGCTCTTCTGTTTTCTTATACCCTTTGGAAGCAGCGTAAGGAATTCTTGCTGTAAGAGTTCATAGGTAAGAAGAACAGCCCACAAGAAGTGACAGAGTAATTATCTTCTGCACTTTGCACTTGGGGTGGGGAGTACTGCATGTGCCTCCCAGGAAGAAATATATGCATGGCGGCAGAGGGAAGAGTCCAGAGAATTTCAAAGGAGGTGGGCGTTCTCTTCTTTTCCTATGTCTGTTCTTTCTGTTGGTGATCTCATCAGTTCCCATGTTCTTGTCATGAAGATTATTCTCAGATGATAATGAATTTGTATTGAACCCTATCTGTACAATTGGTGATTTCGTCCAACTTCATTCAGCATCACGTAAGGAGTAAAGGAGGCAGATGGTAGAAGTAAGACAGGTTTGGGGTTGGGCAAGCCATGAATGGTAATAAAACAATGGAGAAAAAGATTAAAGAAAATAGTTTATAGTTGAACTGGTTCACTAAGAGGTTGAGATTAGGAAGAGAGTGCAACCAGAGCTGGGATAATGGCCTAGGTGAACAGGGTGGAGAAACTGGAGGCCACCATGAATTTTAAAGACAGGCTTATGAGAGTAAGGCTTAGGGAGAGACGGGATGATAAGAGATGATGATTAGATAAAGGAATTTCAAGTTCATGATCATGGAAGTGGAACGCTTGTGGGAGATGGCAGAATCAAGGGTGTGTCCCTGAGCCGGAGAGGAAAGATAGGTCATGGCAGTTGCGTCGAGCCAGGAACTAGGCAGATGGAGAATTTGAGAGAACACAAACATGTTTATTGAAATTCCCTATTTATACAAACGGGAACTGGGGTAGGGAGAGACTTAGTTAGCACTGTATGTGGCACATAGAAGGTGCTTAATAAATGTTTTTTGATTGATTGAGATGGAGACTGAGCCATCGTTGAACTAATTAAGAAAGTTGGGAGAATGTCATGATGGTCAGAAGATATGGTGGCCAGCTGCCAGAATCTGAATTGAATGACAATTTCATTATAGTGAACCTCAAAAGAGAGGATGGTGAAGGGTAGTGGCAAAGAGAGTCTGACACAAGAAAGAAGTAATGGAGCCCAATAGCCTAGTGTTCAACGAACTCCAAGTTCCAAGGGGAAGCAACTTCATGGTCTCCAAGGGGTCACTACTAGAATCTCCAACAGATTAAAAACCTTTAAGATTACCACTGCTACAGACAGAGAAGTGTCCAGCTATAAACCACACACAGGTAAGGTATTCACTGGCATAGATTTTATGTGATATTACATGTGATATCTTTATGTGATATTACATACAATTCTTTTTAACTGTGTCAGCCTATGTTGGCTCCAATCCTTTCCTCTTAACTGCAGGTACAACCCTCCTTCAATTCCAGTTTGAAGCTGCCTCTCTCTCTGAACATCTGGATCTTCATCTGGTTACCCTAGCCTAGAATACAACCTAGGCACTCTTTTTTCAAGTTTTCCTTCCCAGAACTTCTCTGTCTAAACTCATAAGTCTTTATTTTTAAATTCACTGACCTCTATATGCATAGCTGATGTCCTGCTGCGCACTGTAGCACCTTCCCCATGCCTCATCAGCTTTAAATAATTCCTCTTCTGAGGCTCATTTTCTCAGCAAAAATTCAGATTCCTGAACGCATCTTGGCCTACTTTTCTAATATCTGTTAACCAATTATCAATGGCAATCATAAAATTATTGTGTATAAAACTACATTGCATTCAACATCTGTTAGATTTTTTGGTACAAGAATTCAAGGATATCCCTAGGATATATATTTGGGGAGAAATATATTTTTTCACTTCTGAGCCTGAGGACCACACTAAGAGTAAAAGATACAAGAGTGTACTGAGAGAGAAATTTTGCCTAAACTAACAGAATCAGGTTTTATGTGTATTTGAAAGAGAGAGTGGAGTCCTATTTCATTTTGGATTTGTTCTCGGTTTGGTTTTGGTTTGCTTTGCTTTGGTATGTTTGCAGGCAGCAGGCTCTGATTTGTGATTTTGAACTTGGGCCATGTTGTTTCCTAATGAAGATGCCTAATTAAAACACCTGTTATGTTTCAGTGCCACATATATTCTATTTGTTTCTTTACTATAGCAACACCAGCACCTCCCCTTTTGTAAATACCCAAATAGGAAATGGCTTACTTGAGCACCTCTGCATCTTGTGAATACATGAAAAGCCCAATTATTCAAAGGCCTACAAAATCACATGCGAAGACCTTGAGGTCAGCATCTGTAAGGCTGCCACCCCTTCCCCAACAAAGTCATCTATTTCTTTGGATCTAAGTCCCAGGGGTATCTGAAAGCTGCTACTGTTGGTGTCATATTCCCAAAATTTCTGAGATCATCAAATAAATATGCTCCACCATTACCGACTCAAGTCTCAAATGACTGATTTTCCAAATCATGTATGATGGAAAGGATGAGAATGGAAGTTATCCCTCGAGCTGAATTGTCAAACATTCATGATAATGTTGCAGCTTTTCCTGTATTTAGCAATTCACCATCAAATGAACTGACAAGGCATCAGTTCCCCAAATGGGCTGAACTCGTCAATATTCAGAAGTACTATTCACTTATTATGCTGGCAGAGCTTGTCAATTTCTTTTAAAGATTTTCTCCTTATTATGAATTTGATAGATAATAACATGAACATTTCCACATACGAATAAGAATAGAAAAAGAGATTGCACATAAAACAGAATCTCTGTTACATACAGCATGAATTTTTAAAAATTATGTTAAATTTAACACTGATCCAAATACTGCCCTGCTTGTCTATAATCCCTTCTAAAAACTTCCTTCTACCCACTTCTGGATTTTTTTAAATGTTTCATTACCATTCTTCTCTTTCCTTTCTTCCTTTATCCTATCATGGTCACTACCTCCCTCTCTCACTCATCATTCTTGCCCTTCACCCTCACTTGCCAAAAAATAAAGTCCTCCCTTTTAAAAGGCACAGTAAAACAAAACAATTCTACACAACGACCATTTCTGAAAATGTATGCCTCACCCTGTCCTTCTTATCCCTTGCCTCTCTGCCAAATTCTGGGAAGCATGATATTCACATAGCTCGTAGGTGACTCAGGCCACGAGCTTTCTTTTTCTTTTTATCTATTGGAATCACATCCACATAGGGAAAATAATAATCAATTTTTGTATAATGACACACTTAAAGAAAGATCTACCCCAAAGGGATGCATTGGAGCCAATGGCAGGGGATAAAGAAAATATAGCCCCTTTCAGGAATCCATATTTATCCTTATGATAGAAATTACCTCTTCCTAAAAATATCAATTTGACTCACTATTTATTTGGCTAAAATTTAGCCACTGATATCACCTAACTGGAAATTTGCCTCAATTGCCCACAGTGGAAGTCTAGGGTGGTGGAAAATGTAGTCAATATAGAATCAAAGGTCCTGGCTTTAAATTCCACCTCTGGAATCTATTACCTATGTGACCTTGGGTAAATTATTTAACCTTCCAGACACTTCATTTCCTCATCTGTAAAAATAAAGGGATTGGGCTAAATGAGCTTTATGGTCCCCTACCAGCTTTAAAGCTAAGTCTGAATTTCATCCTGTGATTCTAAAATGCTAACTAAGTAGAGAAGCATCCTCTCTTCCCAGAATTGTTCCCAACTATGGGCCGGTCTACAAATGTGTAGGTTTTTTCCTCATATCAAATACTAGTGTGTAAGTCACCTTCCCTTTCAGTACTCAGAATTCATTCATCCTGACGAACAATTTTTGGCACATCAAGAACATTACATAATCGTATGTCAGCTAAGAAGCTCTTAACTTCTTGTCACTGTTCATATTAAGCCTTTCCTAATGTTGTAATATCATTGATATCTCCAAGAGATAACACAGAGGTGTCTACTGGCTACATAATTTAAGCCAGACATTAACAAAGAGTCTGGAGCTATCAGTAAACATACAGCATTATTGTCAGCTTTTCCTGATGGTGGTTTTGATAAGATTGAAAGGTAGCCTTAGCTTTCTTAAGTAGTATTTTTAAAGACAAGTGCCTTATAAGTCAGGATGTGTTTGGTAAAGAAGAAATTTTTCAGCAGCTGTGTGCAGAAAGCTTGCTGCAGGGTTCTTGAATTATTGTCAGCTGTTGACTCTGGCTAGCTCTTATTTGAGAATGTCATTGAGAATGTCTTAGAGAATGTCAGTTCTTGATGCTGGTTCAAGAAAATGCTTAGGAAAGTCCTAGGACAAGACCAAAAAATGTGTTTCCACTAGCAGGGAAAACACTTTCTAAAGTGATGCTGCCCTTTAGAAATTTTAGCAATTTACTAGGAAATAATGCACAGATACAGAGCTGGAAATTATCTAAGCATGAGGGGTTCCTAAAAGTACTAGAGGATAGCTTCAGATCAACTGTGTCTATGCATAGACTAAGTTTAACCAATTTCACTGAATCGACCAGTGGATGAGGCAAAAGAGAAGGACTGATAGAATAAACCACATTGTTTTATGTATTTTGTTGGGGGAAGGAAGAATTCAAGGGAATAATAAGAGATTACATAGGTGTGATATTAAGCAACATGATGACCCTGGGGAAGGAATTTTATGTTTTAATAGGAAATCTATCTAATGCATTAGTTGTTCTTATGTGTCATAGAAGTTATTTTTGATTATTCCCTACCATGGATGGATCCTTCCCTCCAGCTAAGTATATATAATTTTTCCAACTGCCATACATACAATTCCTCCAAATGAAATTTCTCCCCTCATCATCTGTTCTACCAATCCATAGCTATCACTTCTTTCAATAACTAGCTCAAATATTTCCTACAGGAAAGTATCTGCAATTAACTCACTCCATTCTGATCATTTCTTACCCTAACTTCCTGCAACATTTATATGTTTATTTGATATGCGTTATTTTTGTACTTCTCAAAGTATTTTTTTTTTGCTGTATGACCACAAACTATAGAATGCAACAATCTTCAAAGAATTAAAGATGAATATTGCACAAAGGGAGAAGCTAGATGGTGCAATGGATAGAGTGCTGGGCTCCTCTTCCTGATGTGACCCTGGCAAGTGATTTAACCCTGTCAGCCTCAGTTCCTCATCTGTAAAAATGAGCTGGAGATGGAAATGGTAAACCACTCCAGTATCTTTGCCAAGAAAACCCCAAATGGGTTCATGAAAAGTCTGATATGACTGAAATGACTGACTAAAAAAATCACTAAAGGATAATGGAGAGGTCTGTGATGGATGTGAACAAACCATAACATATAACTAATGATGAACTTCAGACAACAGGATCAAAAGAAAAAAGACATCAGCAAGGAAACATATGATCAGAAACAAAAATTGGCTAGTAGTTTGGTGAGGAAAAAGGAGGGCAGGTGGAAAATCAACACGCTTTATTGCTGTCTTCACAATATCAAGGGAAAGTGATAAAAAGAATATTGGATATGATGGCAAACAATGAAAGAATGTAGACAAGAGTTGCCTAGAATGGGAGGAGGGAGCATGCATGGTAGATTGCAATATCTGTCATACAAGGGAACTCCCTAATTGATGGGCATACATACATATCCACTTGGCTATTTGAGTAATTTGTTCTCTGTCACTGTGCTAAAGCAGGTACAGGTGTGCACGTATGCTTTTATGTACATTTGCCCTTTTCTGATACCTCCATCTTTTGGACCCAGAGATTGCTTATCATTTGCTGATAACAAAGTGTCCTACTTTTAGGATTCCAAGTAATGGGCCATTACTCACCTATTTGAAAGATTCTTTTCTCAGTGACACAACTGACATGTGCTCTGATGTTGGTATGATTTGGTGTGGCATGGTAGGGTGGTATATGATAGGGTAGAATAGGAAAAACATGTAGATTATTTGTCTGCAGGAATCTGGGTTGACTAATACAGGGGAATGTTTATTGATTTCTCTTAATATTAGGATACTACGAGCAGAGAATGCTGCTGTCCATCTCCCTTCGACAGTATGACTCTTCTATCTTTTTTTGGCTAAGACATTTCTTCAATGAATTCTTGTATTGATTCTCCAGTTATTTCTTATGTATAACATGTTACAGCCTGATTATATCCACTATATCTTTTGGATATTTTCAATTCTTTCAATGTTTCATGACCAAGAGACACAAACTTCCATGAATACATGCAGAGAATTACTGTGAAAAGATGAGCTTTTGTTTCAGAGAGAAGGATACCTAAAGCAAGTAAGCGCACTATTCTGGCTAGTTTTGAATTATAATCTATTAGGCCTCTTAGGGACTTTCAGAAACTCTATAGTTCAATCCTCATTTTACAAATGAAAAAAAAGTGAAGCTTGGAAATATGAGGCGATGTACCCCAACATATATAACTAGTTAGTGGCAACACTTAGATTCAAACTCAGGTCTCCTGATTCATGATCTAGTACCCTTCCTTTTAAACTTTGTCATCATTTTAAAGACATTTATAAAGCCAAGCAGCACTTTCTTTTAGATGTATATTTATTTTTTATTTGTTTCAGGTTTAGCACAGAGCCCAATAAACATTTAGAGGTATAGATATTAAGGAAAGAAGAAACAGAAAAGAAATGTTAGCTGAGGGTGAGAGGATGGGGTGCAAAGAAGAGAGCAGGAAGCACCCTTTCCCACAAGAGGCATCTATTCTGAACTCACTCCTGGGGAACCTGACACCAAAATGGTAAATCAGGTATTTTCCCCATCATAATTGAACATTCTTGCGTGGGTTCATGTCTCAAAGACCTTGGTTAATGGTCAATAGATCAAGTTCCCATTCTACCTTATAATCAATAAGCACTTCTAGAGAACCTGAGAAGATGTGGACTGGATTTGAGTCATGGCTCACCTGTGAGCTTCAACAAGGGAGGGAAGAGTCATATCAATGAAATCACAGATACCCTGGAGTATTTAAGTGTAAAAATTAGAAGTCATTTATAATGATGGAAATACACATTTTGAAAAAAGAATGAAGTAAAATTATAATGTCCTTTATAATTAATCCACTTTTCCTTTCTTTGGGCTTAAAAAAATATATTGCATTGTCTAAACAACCTATCTAGGTTTTGTCCAATAGCATGAATTATTCCTGGTGATAACATTCTATTAATTCCAGTGCTAATTCTCTAAGAAAGTTTCTATTAGCAATTAAATATCTATCATTCCATGTGGGGGGGGAGAAAACTTGACACAGTACATTAATCTGCCTTCATTCATTTCAGAGCAAATCTGAAATTTTAATTTCCATATTTAGGTTATTTTTGTCTAATGTCCATGAATTGAAGCAAAAGTGTAGGAGATCATCTTGAAAAGTAGAAAATGAACATTTGTTAAAAGGTGACTATATGTCAGGCACTCTACTAAGAACTTTACAGTTATTGCATTTTATCCTTAGAACCACCCTAAGTGGAAGGTACTATTACCATCTTTATATACAGTTGGGAAGATTGAAGCAGACAGGTGAAATGACTTGCCCAAGGCCACGCAGCTAGTAAGTGTCCAAGGGCATATTCGAACTCCTAACTCCACGTCAGCACTCTATCCAATGTGATACATAGGTATATCTAGAGAATTATACCTTCTCTCCCCTTTGTTTGGAATGTATAATAACTGCTGTATTATCAGAAGTCATGGTCTGTCTTTCACTACTCAACCTAAACATGGTGAAGTTGTGAACATCCCAGTAGAAGTAAGCTTCTAGAGCCCAGACATTGTCCTGTTTCTGTACTCATATTTCTAACACCTAGCACAGTGCATGTCACATAGTAGGTGCTTAATAAGTGCTTGTTGATTGATTCATTTATTGAAAGTAAGAAATCAATAACATATAGAGCAAGGTTTGCTCCTGAAGAAAGATAATACTCTTAATATTATTTTACTTTTGTTATCCCAACAGGAAAGGGGTAGACGAAGGTAGTTTCCTCTATTTTTCTGTTCTTCAGAGATTGGTCACCCACTTTTACAGGACTGTTTAGCTTCAAGATATTGAAGCCCAGCTGCACCCACTCTAACAAAATCATTTAAAAGCTCATGTTTCTATCCTGGTGAATGCTGTAATCAATTTTGAGTGTTGCTGATATCCGATAACAAAGGTCTGGATCAAGTGAGGCATGGCTTCTCACCTTTTAGATTCTGAAGCATCATTTTGCAAAATGGCAGACCCTGCTTATGAACAATAAATTGAGTCCTGGGGTGGTTACACGCTAGGCAAAATACCACCACCTTAGCCAAATCTTTATCAGAAGGCGTTGCAGAAACTCATTAAGGCGCTTGAGCAAAAGACCAAAGTGAATCATGCAGAAACTTCCACCTAGATACACTTTTCCCTCTGTGAGTAGTTCATTAAAATTCTGCTTCTACCACTCCCACCCCCACCAGCATAGAAACACTCCACACCCACTACACTCAGCTCACAAACTCATGTAATAATGTTCATTCATTTGATATTCATAAAATAAAGTTATAAGATATAAAAGTTCAAAAATACATTCTATTATGTCTCCGGTACTAGGAAAAATAAAGATCTTACAAAATTAAATTATGTAATTGTCATGTAATCAATCAATCAATAAACATTTATTAAACACCTACTATGTGCTAAGCTCTGGATATACAAAAAGAGGCAAAAGACAGTTCCTGACTTCAAGGAGCTTATAATCTAATGGGGGAGACAACATGCAAACAAAAATATACAAAACAAGCTTTTACGTACGGGATAAATTGGATCTAATTAATAGGGGGAAGGCACTAGATCAAGAGGGATTGAAAAATCCCTTCTGTAGAAGGTGGGATTTCAGTTGGGACTTAAAGGAAGTCATGGAGGTCATTAGTCAGAGCTAGGAAGGGAGAGGGTGATGGGGGGAGGTGGAAAGGGGTGTAGCCAGGAAATGCCTATTACCCAGAAAGTAAATATCTTGTTTATGGAACAGTTAAGAGGTCAATGTTAATGACTTTTTTTTTTTGCATGAGACAGTACAATCCAAATGTAGACTACTGGGGATCATCTAATCAAACCTATTTATTTTACATGTAAGGAAATTGAGCCCTAGAGAGATATATTTGACTTCTCCCAATGTGAAATCCTTAGTTCAACAGCAGAGTTGGAAATAGAACCCAGATGTATCTGTCAATTCTTTATTCACTGATGGTTCAAAAGCCATTTTTGGAGAAAATTTGTAGAGGAGGATCTATATGAATGTAAAGAGAGCAAAATAAATAGAACTCAAAGAATAATATACAAAACAGCAACAATGACATAAACAGATCACTAAAAGGAAGCCAAATTCTGAGTAACAGAAAGACTAAGGACAATTCTATAGAAAAGACAATGAAATATGCCTCCTTTTTCCTGACAGAGAAGTGGGGAACAACTAGGGTAGAATATCGCATAGCTGTCAGAAAAGGTTTCTATAGCAGATATTTTTTGCTAATCAATACTTTTCATTACATGGGAGGATTCAAATAGAGGACAAAGGGTAGAAAATGAAATTGATATAAATACTTACAAGTATGGGTGGTAGTTTCTTACTGATGAAATTTAGTTACTTTATGTTTAGATCACAGGGGAAAGAATTTAAATTAAATCAGAGGTCACATAATAATTTAGCCAAAATTATGTTATAATTATAATTTAGCCAAATATTTGAGTTGAATTTGAGTTAAACCAGAGGTGATTTATAATAATTTGGTCAAAATTATGTTACCTTTGTTTCTTTATCCCCTAACCCTCTTTCTACTGAAACATTCCTAAGGGTCATTCCAGGTCACTCTTAAAGATAATTTTGTTTAGGAACACAGGTACAGTAACCTTATGTTGCAGATTTTTCCAAGAGACTTTCCATATCCAATATTCTGTCCTGCCATCCTATGATTCACCAAAAAAAGCTGAAAGTCTTGATATTTCAGGAAAGGGAACTGAATCAAAAGATCAAGAAATATAACAACAAAGACCTAAGTCAGAAAAGATTAAGTAGGGAAAATCAAAAGCTGAAGAAACTATATGACCTACTCACCAACCATGTTAATCCATGTTCCATATCACAAAACCTTAAGTCAAGAGGTCAAAGGACCACAGATTTGAGCTAGGAGGGACTTCAGAGATTATTTAATCCAATCCCTTCATTTTACAGATGGGAAAACTGAGGTGGTTGTTATTTTGGGATCTTTGTTTTCTAATATGACCAGTGACACCCTAGGGTCTTGATTTGCATTTAGGTGGGGCAGAGTTGCACAAAATGGTCAGCCTCACTCCTTTTTTCTAGTCATCAAAGTCTAGTGGCAAAACAAAAGTTAAGATGACTGCCCAAAATGCAGTAGATGACCTTGGAGTCTTCTATGTCTGAGCAGTCTATAAGTGCTCCATAGCACCTGCTTCAACCTCCTTCATGATCATTGGAACAAATTGTTCTTATCCACCCATTCCACCAGAAGTTTTCACATGTTTGGGGTAGACGTTCCCCTAACTCATCAATGGGTTTGAAGCCTGTCAGTTACCCTCAACATGATTCAGCCCAAAGAGTATGCTACAACTTCTTAGAGACACGGGTAGACACCAAAGGTGATCCCCAAAAAGGGTTCAGCAAGACCTCCCACCAGAGATGCTAGTCCTCCCCAAACACCCAATACACCTTAAAATGATATTTTAAAAAACCTGAGGTATAGAGAGAGGTCACATAGCTAGTGTCAGAGATGGAGTCTAAACCTAAGTCTTTTGATTTCCAGCCCAGCAATCTTTCCACTATACCATCCTTTCTCTGGGGACCTCATAGGCCACCTGGTCTAACATATTTCTGACCAACAAGTGGACAGTTAGCCTCTGATTATACACCTCCAAAGTGATGGAAGCCATAACTTCCCAAGACAACCTTTTCCAGTTTTAGAAAGCTCCCATCTTTAGGAAGCTTTTCCTTTTATCAGGCCAAGATCTTTTTCTCTACAACCTCCTTTTACTACTTCTAGTTGTGCATTCTAGGGCAAAAAATAAAAAAAGAATAAATCTAATCTCTCTTCTATCTGACAGTCCTTCAAATAGTTGAACCCCGTTATCATATCCTTCTCATGACTTCTCTCCAGGTTAAACATCCCAATTCCATCAACCAGTGTTTCCAGAAGGAGTTGTTGGATCTTTTCAGTCCCAGTTGTCATTAAGGATAAGTCCCTCAACAATGTTCTTTGTAAAATGTGGCACCAGGGAGGTAACGGTTTATCTAGATTATTACTAGTCACCTATATGCCTTATTTGAAAGGAACAGAGTAGATAAGATGAGGGAAGTAGAGTAACATTGTATAATGAGGATTTGCCGCATGTCTAGAACTCCTGAGATGCTAACATGCATGTGGAAGACAGTGAGGACCTGCTTCCAAAAAGAATGGTATATTCATGGACATTATACATTGGCCTGCCAAGTAGTAGGAAGCAACCCTTTTCCATTGGCTTGATTGCTGGAACACTCAATGTCTTTAAAACCTTTCTGACTCCACAATTAGGTAGCTTTAACTGTTGTTGTTCAGTCATTTCTGTCATATCTGACTCTCCGTATCCCCATTTAGGGTTTTCTTGGCAAAGATACTGGAGTGGTTGGCCATTTCCTTCTCCAGCTCATTTTTACAGGTAAGGAAAGGGAGGCAAGCAGGGTTAAGTGACTTGCCCAGGGTCACACAGCTAGTAAGTATCTACAGTCAGATTTGAATTCAGGTCTTCCGGACTCCAAGCCTAGTACTTTATCCACTGATAGGGCACCTAACTGCCTAACTTTAACTTCATTTGTGTGTAAGGATGAAGGATTCCCTTCACTTATAGCTAGAAAGATCATGTGGTAGTGAAAAAAGGATGCTGGGGGTAAAATTACATTTATCTCCTCTCAGAGTTCTATGATACTCTGAGGGTGTTAGGGGATGGAGAGGAGAATATCTTCTCTGGGCTTGAGTCCCCAGCTCCCATTTAGTGGTCTAATATCTAGCATCCCAATTCCATTTAACCACTTAACATCACATTAGCTTTTTGACAGAGATAGTTACTTCAAATATATAGCAAGAACTGATATACAGATATTTCCCCCAACATTTCTGAGGCATAAGTCCTACCACATAAACCACTTCAATCTTCAGGAAGGGAAGGCGATCAGTCTCAAAACTTAGCTCAATTCCTACATAATATTAGTTCCAACAAGTTTAATTCCAAAGCTCAGCTGGGCCAGTGCACCTGGACCTTTGTATGTCTGGGCTTCAGTATTAAGTTATCTGAAACACTCAGTCTAGATGCCAGATTCAAAGAAACTACATCCTAATGTGCTAAAAGTACTAATGGAAGTGACTGTTGAACTGCTGCAGTGATCTTTGAAAGATGTTGGAGAGGAGGAAAAATGGAGTAGAACTAGAGAAGGGAAACTACTCTGATGAAGAAGAAAAAGGAGGTGGAGGAGAGGAGCAAAAAGAGGAGGAGGAGAGAATCTGAAAGCTATAGGCTAGTGGATTTGGCTTTTGTTCACAACTAACCACAAGAACTTTTATCAACAGAAGTAGCAAAGTAATTGATGATAATGAAATCTAGTGTGTGTCCATCCCTGTTTGGATTAATAAAGTAAAAAACACGGGAACCGAGGGTATTAAAAAACCAGAAGGTATTCAAGGGATTGTTGATACCGATGTAGAGTCAGAGTTATCTGGGTTATAATCCTGCCTCAGACAACAGCTTCTGCCCTCAAGGACAGTGATTTCTAATTAGGGAGACAACATGAACCTACATAGGATTATATGTTGTTGTTGAGTCATTTCAGTTGTGTCTAACTCTTCATGATGCCATTTGGGGTTTTCTTGGCAAAGATCCTGGAAATTGCCCTTTCCTTCTCCAGCTCATTTTTACAGATGAGAAACTGAGGCAAACAGGGTTAAGTGATTTGCCCAGAGTCACATAGCAATTAAGTGTCTGAGGCTGGATTTAAACTCATGAGTATGAGTCTTCCTGATTCCAAGCCCAGAGCTTTGTCCATTGTACCACCAAGCAGCTCAGATAGGTCTATATAGGTCTATAAGAAAGAGATCCAAAATAACCTTGGTAATAAAGAAACTAGCAGTTGGGTACACACAAGGAAAGGCAGAAAGTAGCACTTAAGCTGAAAGAAAATCAGGAATTTCAAAAGGTGGAGTTGAAGTAGGAATGCCAGTACAAATGCCTAGAGATCAGAGATGGTATGAGACAGTAAGAATGCCAATATAGCCAGTAAGATCAGAGTAATGTGCAATAATGCTTAAAAAGTATGTTGGGTTCAGATTGTGAAGCGCTTTGAAGGCCAAATACAAGAGTTTATGTCGGATACTAAAGGTATCAATTAAAGCCAAGTCACTGGAAATTCTTGAGCAAAAGACTGATGTGGTCAGATCTGCACTTTAGGAAAATCATTTTGTTAGTGGGGAGGATGGATTTCAGATGACAAAAGACATATAAAGAAACCAATTAGCCTATTTTAATAGTTCAGGTTGAGAGAGGATAAGCAACCAAACACAAACCAATAAAGCTGTATTGTGGAGGAGTGGGGTATAAGAAAACAAGAAAAGAAAGACTAGGACAGTTATGAAGAGTTTTAATTGTCAAATAGAAATCTTTGCATTTGAGCACAAAGGTAATAGGCTCATAAAAATGAGCTCATGAAGATCGTTATGTCTATCAATTCTTTCTCCAGATGCAGACATGATTTCACCTACATATTACACATATGTATGTATATTCACACACACATATTTGTGTCTAATAGTAGCCATCTTTAGAGGGAGTGAGAAGGAAAGACAAAAGGGTACATGATAACTTTAAAAATTTAAAATAAATAGCAAATTGTACATAATGGATTTGCAGTTTCATGTGCATAGGATTCTACTATGTTATAGAAATGCTTGTGTTATTTCATAAATTTAAAATAAAATAAATTTATCACAAAGTTCATTGTACAAGGTAGGGGTGACATTATCAGTCGTGTGCTTTAAAATCACTTTGATAGCTGGGTGGTGAATGTATGAGAAAGGGGAAAGACTAGAGCAGGTAAATCAATTACAAGGATATTACAGTAATCCAGGAGACAGGTGAGGGGAAGTCTGAACTAGGGTTGTGACTGAGTAGAGAGAAGGGGAGCAAGCTTGTGAATGTAGACTCAAGGAGATCTAGCAATGAACTGAATAAGTGAGATGAGTAAGAATGAGAAGTCAAGAATGATACTAAGGTTGTAAACCCTGTGAATGGGAGAAGAATGGCACCTTTGAAGATATATATAGTGTTCCTGTTGCTATTTGTCTTTCATTCTAAAAGAGGATCATAACATCAGGGAGGTGATGCCATGACTTGTAAGTGAATTGGATTTAAGTAAAGCAGGTTGTACAAAGTCACCAGCCCCACTTTCTACTCCAGAGCTATCAGGGCCCAATGGCCAGACATATATCAGGACAACTGGAGATGGCCCCAGATGCAGTGGGAGATCTTGGCCTTTTTAAGCTAAGATCTTTCCCAGATCTTAGTTCAAAAGCTTATAAGTACCTAAGCAAATCACTTTACCTTTGAACCTAAAATTTGGAAGAGGGGAGGCTTTGCAGAGAAGCTACAGGGCTAAATGAACAGAGTATTGGGTTTAGAGTCAGGAATACTCATCTTCTCGAGTTCAAATCTACTGTGTGACACTGAGCAAGTCACTTAATCCTGTTTGCCTCCTTCTCCTTGTCTGTAAAAAAAGCTGGAGAAGGATATAGCAAACCACTCCAATATCTCTGCCAAGAAAACCTCAAATGGGGTCATAAGAAGACAGACAGACAGAACTGAAAATGACTGAACAATAATAACGAGTTCTGTTTGAGATATATTGAATTTAAGTTACCTATGGGACATCCAGTTCAATGTGTCCAAGAGGAGATGGATGACTAATATGAAGACTACAGAGACTAGGGCTGGATATAAAGTTCTGAGAGTCATTTTCATAAATATGATCATTGAACTCATAGGAACTAGTATGATCACCAGAGCTTCGGGGGCCATTCACAGTGAGTCAACATGAGTTGGATGAAGAAACTGAGAAGTGATTGGACAAATACGAGGAGGATTGGAAAAGAGCAGTGTTGCAAAGAGGCCAATAGTACTTGCAAGACTGACATCCCAGGTGAGTAAGACTCAAACAAAATAATATGTATAAAGTATTTTGTAAAGCATTATATAAATATAAGTTGTCATTATTAAATGCTATCTGCTCTCTAAGTTCCTGTGTCATGACAGTAGCAATTAGAGCTGTCCAAAAGTTGGATGGACTCTCATGGAAGATTCTTATCAATACCTTTCAATACCTATCAGTGGACCGGTCAATCTGAAGTCTTCAAGTAGAAAATGTATGACCATTTGTCAGAGATCAATAAATCAACAAGGAATTTTGTTGTATTTCTAGGTATGTACTAGGCAATATGGTAGGCACTGGTGATATAATGAAAAAGACAAAAATCTCTTCTCTCGAGAAACTTACATTGTAAAGGTGAAATGGCAAAAACATATCTATATGGAAAATATATATATACATAGATATATACATAGAAAAAATAAAGTTAACAAATGCAAGTAAATTCAGCATAGTTAAATACAAAGTAGTTAGGAATGGCAAGCTAGAATAATTGAGTGAATCAGGAAAGGCTTCAAATAGAAGATGATACTTGAGCTCCTTATTGAAGGAAGAAAGATATTTTACTGGGTTGAAATGAGAGAGTACATTCCAGGCACGGATAATGGTGAGCACAGAGATAGTCATTGGAATAACATGTGTGAGGAACAGAGAGAAGGCCAGTTTACAGCTGCCCAAAAATGACTTTATATTAGAACTGCCTCTTTGGAGCCAGATTAGACTAGATGATCTCTAAGAGTACACCAACTCTGAGATTCTGTGACTATGAAATACGAATCTACTCTGACACATTCTGAGGAACTAAACCCACAAGATCTTTTGGTCCTATACAGTTTGGGCTGCATTCTATATAGAGATCCTTGGGGAAGGAAAATTCTAGCTCCTTCCAACTTGCTGTTTTAATGATTATCTTAATATTAATAAATTAATAATTATTGAATCCTGACTGTACGCATGCCATCAGAAAGCTATCTTATCATTTCTGTTATGGCATCACTTGCCATAGTATCTTAGAACCTGAAGAAATGCACAATTGAAAAACCAATAAAGCACTATGACATTATAGCTACTACTGTATAGGCCAAGGAAACCCGTGACCATACAAAGAATTCTGTTAGTTCATTATCTCTGTCTTGAACCTTTTTCTTCTCTTGTGGGTAGGTATCTACAGAAAAGTTCAAAACTTATCAGATACCAAATCAGCTGAGCTTGACTTGGTTATCTGATTCTATATTTCAGAGGGCTGATATGTTCTCAGAAGGGCATGACAAAGAGCCAGGGAAACTACTGAGCAATGGTTCCAGGAAAATGCTTCACTTGTCAGCTTGAGGTGTTCATATCACTGAAAGAAAATGTTAGTCTAGATGGTCCTAAATAGGAAGAAGAACCATAGTTCTTTTTTTTAAAAAAAAGAATAAGTCATTTCTAATAAACAACTTTAAATAAAACCAACTAAAACTATAATTATAGCTACAGTTTTAAAGGCCCTCTAATGTAGAAGATATGAGTGAATGAAAAAGCATTTATTCTTTATTTTTATTTATTCTTGCTATGTACAAAGCACTCTGCTAAGGGCTGAGATAGAAATAGAAAAGTAAGACAATCCCTTCTCTCTAGTATTTCACTTTCTAACAGAAGGAGACAATACATATAAGAGGTTTCAACTGCAAATCAGAAAAAAACAACTGGTGATCCTTAGGGTACACAAGCAAGGTAAATGGTAGAGACGTAGAGACAGAGAGAGAAAAAGAGAGACAGAGACAGAGATAGAGAGAGACAGAGACAGAGAGAGACAGAGAGAGAGAAAGAGAGACAGAGACAGAGAGAGACAGAGACAGAGAGAGACAGAGACAGAAAGAGAGGCAGAGAGAGAGATTGTGTATATTATATGCAACATGTATATTATAGCTAAGCAGCAATTACTTCCTTCTGTTGTCTTTCTTTTTCCATTCATCTTCGTATATGTGTATATCCTCATTGAAGCTGTAATCTCATCAAAAAAGTATTCTCTGCCTCAGTACAGAGCATGACCCATTCATGTCTTATCATGTTGCGATTCTTGCCACATTTCCCCATAGGGGCTCTAAACGAAGTGCCAATTGCTTTTTTCTTTAAAAAAATTTTTTTTAATATTTTGTAAGCACCAGGGCAGTACTCAGTCTGACCATGTGTTAACTTTCATTCTCAGTATATGACAAGCCCACTTTATTTTCTAATATTAGCTTTAAAGGTTGGTCAGGGAAGGGTATTGTTGGAAGTGGAACCTGGGTTGAACCTTGGAGGCATCTAGGGGAAGCTGAGGTAAGAAAAGTGTCCTGCAGGCAAAAAGGATGGTCTGCGCAAGAACATGGATAGGGAAAATAGAATGCTATGTCTAAAGAAGAATAATCAGAATAGTTTGGCTGAAATATGGAGTGTATGACAAAGAGTAATTGAAAATAAGTCTAGAAAGGTAAATTGTTGCCATACTGGGAGGGTTTTAAAGGTTAGGTTGACATGCTTGTATTTTACTGTAAAGGAAAGAAGGAGCAAACAAGGTTTTATGCTCAAAGGAGTAATACAATCAGACCTGAGTCTTAGGAAGAATATTTTTGTGACTGTATGAAGGATACATTAGAGGGGAGTAAGATTAAAAGCAAAGAGACCAGTTAGGAAGGTGATGTGTCCAAGGGAAAGGTGATAAGAACACAATCGTTGTATCCCACCCAGCTGTTCTCCTGAACTTCATGATCTCTAGAAACTCATTATCCTGCAAAATGACATCAACTCTGAAACTCACACCTCCTCAGTACCCCCTGCCCTGGCATCCCCTCCTGCCCTCTGATTAGAGAAGGTGAAAGGTGGATGTGGGAGAGCTTCTCACAGGTCATCCATTTGAGGAGGGAAACCACAAGACTTTATCATTCTCCACCCCAGTACCAAATATTTTCCCACCCCTACTTTTCAGTTTCTTTTTAAGGTCTCTCCTCCCACTAGATTATGAGCTTCTTGAGGACAGGGGTGTCTTTTACCTTTCTTTGAGTTCCTAGCACTTAGAACAGTGCCTGGTATATAGTAGGCACTTAATAAATATGTACAGACTATTGAATGCAAACAGATGACTGCATGAGAGGAAAGAAGGGGCAGATACACAGATGTTGTACAAGTAGAATTGACAAGACTTGCCAACGGATGTTATATGGAAGAGCAGCGTATGGTAGATAGAGAAGTCAAAGACTATTCCAAGGTTATAAATTTGGGTGACTTGAAGACCGATAGTGTCCTCAATAGAAATGGGGAATTTTGGCAGAAGTACAGATTTGGAATGAAAAATAATCAATTCCATTTTAGAGCGATAATAATGTCTACCGTTTTATAGCCTTTAATGTTTACAAAGCACTTATGTATTTGTTTAATTTGATCTTCACAACAACCTGATGAGGTAGATACTATTCTCATCTCCCATTTTAAATAAGGAAACGAAGGCCTGTGGTTTCTCTATAAACTAAGAATCATTCATTTTCAATACATTTAATTTTTAATTAGTTTAATTAATCATCACCATAAACCACTATAGAATGTGCTTTTTTGCATTAATCTCATGAAAGTTACTTTTTAAAAAATGTACTTAATCCCTCATAATCAAAGCTTTATAGCTTTAGAACAAAAAGGAATTTGATGGTTATCTATCATTTGACATATGAGGAAACTGAGTAAACTAGAGACTTGACCAGGCTCACACAATAAATGTCAGATCTTCCTGACTCCAAATCCAGCACTACCTAATACATGACTCTATTAATGAGATAGCTAAATAGAAATGACCAGCAAACTGTAGGTAAGAGTAGAATTCAGAAAAAAAGATTAGGGGCAGAATGGATGGACACACACACACACACACACACACACACACACATACAGGGTCTTAGTCTCCTGACCTATAAACCAGGAGCAACTACCTCCCAGGATTGTGAGGACAATATTTTGTGTGCTGTGACATAATGTTTTTTGTAAACTTTAAAGAGCTATGTAAGTATGTACATATACATATATGTTAATATGCCTGTATCTATAAATGCAAATAACACATGCATGGTACGTTACACACAAATTGTCTGTTTAAAGATAATGGCCAAATTTCTCCATGCTGATGATTAACGACATGAAATTTTAGTACTCATAGGAAATGCATCACTTCTTTCAGCAATATTCATTATCAAGGGAATCAGAGTGAAGAAGGAAAATTATAGAGATGACTTAGGTTAGAGAATTGGCAGAATAGGAATGGTGGTAGGACAAAAGATGTATGGGCAGAGGGCATTATATAATCAAATTCCAAAACTATAAGGTCAGGACCATGAAGGGAGGAAACTGAAGCCCGAGCAAGAGGGATGGCCTATAGAAACAGAGAACAGTTGAAATGTTGTTTGGCCTTCATTTTCAAAGAGCACCAATGACACTGACATCAGGGGGTGATGTCTTCACTTGTGTGCGAACTGGATTGAAGTGAGGCAGAGTTGCCCAAAGTTTCTTCCAGAGTCATTAAAGTCTGGTAGCACAATAAAAGTCAGGAAAACTAGTAAAGGCCAAGGAGGTAGTGGATGACCTTGGCATCCTCAATGTCGGATCTCTAAACACTCCACAGCACCAGTTTCAGCTGCTTTCATGGCTGTTGGAAGAAATTGTTCTCATCCACCCATTACACCAGGAGAAGCTTGAAGTAACCATCCCCCTAACTCACTGATGGGTTTGGAGCCTATTGGTTACCCTCAACCTGGTTTAGTCCAGCGGCAGAGAGGGCTTTATGCGGTATGGCCTCTGCACATGCTACAGCTTCTTGGGTGAAGGTTGACACCAAAGATGGATAAACAACCCTGAGAAGGGCTCAGGAAGCCCTCACATCAGAGATGCTAGTTCTCCCCAAACTCTTCATCCCTGCTATTGTTGACATAACAATAAGCACAAAGAGTCAGTTTAGAAGTAAGACAGAAGGATAACTGGAATAACAGGAGACTATAATCGGAGAAAGAATTTTAGGGTTCAGGATTGTAGATAAAGATCTAATGTATGATCATCATCTTTCCTTTTTCTTCAGGGCCTATTAATAAGGACCGATCTGCAACAAATTCTGAAGTGGGAAAGCTTTATCTTGTCTCATTTATTTACTGTCACTTTCTCCCCTTTTAGTATCTTCTTCCACTTCAGTACCTAGGATTCTCATGCTAAACAGAACTCTCCTGTCACAGAAAATAACTTAATTGACAATAACGTGGTAGTTCTCCAATTTTGTAATCCTTCAAAGAATTATATGCAGATTCTTAAAATTGATGGAGGTGAAATGAGGAGAAGTTAATACTTAAAGGAATGAATCTCTAATACTGGAATTGACAAAAAAGTTAATGGAATGGATTTTTTTCTTATAAAGCCTCAACCCCAGTCTCAGTAACCATCTGCTCTAAATGACCTATATTTGAGGTCATTTATCCATAATACCTTTTTATTTGTGTCAAAATTTAGTGCTTACATTGTACCGTTGCTAGGCATATACCTCAAGGCCATCAAAGAGAGGATTTATATTCCTATCCAAACCAAAATATTGATGGAGGCACTTTTTGAGGTAACAAAGAACTAGGAACAAAGTAGATTCCAACCTACTGTGGAATGGCTTTAAAAATAAAGTATATAAATGTAATATAGAAGTTACTTGGCTGAGAGAAATGACAAATGGAATAATTTAGAGAAATTTGGAAAGACTGATACAGAGTAAAGTAAGTAGAACCAAGCAAACAATATATACAATAACTATAATGTAAACAGAAAGAATAATACAATGAAACCAAATTCTATATAATTACAATGACCAAGCTTGGTGCCCCAGAAGACTTGAGAAAATGGACCTCCCTCCCTTCATTCTATAGTTAAAGGAATACAAATATGGAATTTTTACAAACAGTCAGATGAGATGAATATGTTGGTTAGCTTTGCTAAAATGTTTGTTTCTTTGTTAATTCATTACCGCAGAAGGAAAGGAGAGGGATATATTCAGAAGTGAATGTGATGTCAAAACAGAAGTCATTGATAAAAAGTTTTTAATAAATAAAAATAAACTTTACATACTCCTTCCCCAGATCTTATTTTATTTAGTGCTCATGGCAACTATAAACAAAATGAGATAATATTTGTAAAATATTATCAAATGAGATAATACTTGTAGAGTGCCTACAATAGTACCTAGTACTGAGTAGGCACTTAAACATTTGTTCCTTTCCCACTCATCCTTACTAAATGAAAGAAAAATCCCCACTTTCCAGATTACAATGTAGAGCTGGATGGCCCATCCATTGAAATAATACATACAAGGTATGAAGGGATGAGCACTGGTTTTAAGGGAGAAGAACTGCTTTCAAAACCCAACTTTCCTACTTATAGATAGTATACTCTCCTGGACAAATCATTACATAAACTCTCTGGGTCTCAGTTTCCCCATCTTTACCAAAAAGAAATGCTGCCATTAGAAGATCTCAAAAGACCCTTCCAACTCTCAGTGTATGATTCTGTAATCTTGGGATGGAATTTTAGACATGTTATCTCTGATAGAACCAAAGCTTTCTTGACTCAGTCTCTCTAAGTTTCTAGATTTCCTTGACTTCCTTCTCCTACACAACTTGATTGGCTCTAGCTTCCCCAATGTAGCTTTCTGACCTGGGAGTAGGAGGGTGAGGGGAACATAAAAGGTCCCAGACACATGTAATTAGTGTCTCTCGGAACTGGCAGCAGCCTTATACTATTCAATATCCCTATCCCATATATACTATTCCATACCCTGGGGATATAACTGGCCAGACACATATCGAGATGGAGAGGAAAGAAGCTACATCCAGAGAAATTAGGTACTACTGTATTCTTGATATATATCAAACAAAGAAAACATGTGTCATGTTCAAACAAAGGAAACTTTTGTTCAATGACTCACTAGTGCCTCAGCTTATACTCCAAACCTGAAGCAAGGTAAGGTTACTGGTTTTATACTGTCACTGGAAGGTAGATGCTGTTATTAGCCCTATTTTATAGATGAGGAAACTGAAGAAGACAGAGGTTAAGTGACTTGCCCAGGAGTATCTGAGGCAGAATTTGAACTCAACTCATCCTGTTTCCAAGTTCATTGCTTTATCCACTGTGTCACATAGTTGATCAGAAAATGGACTGGTTAGTAGTGAAAGTTAACAAATATATATAGCTTGAATGTTGCACTGATAACCACAGAAAGGAGAAAGACCTATAGAAAGGCTTCCAAGGCATTGCTTAGGTCCTCTGGGGAGGATCTAGAGGGGAACATTAACAGGAATTGCAAAGGGTAAGAGAGCATGAATGAATTGTCATCTGTACTGATAGAGAAAATGACCATCAAAATAACAAAAAAAGTAAAAACATAAATTAAAATATTAAAGCTAGTCCTCCTAACAACCCATGATGTAGAATTATTGTTACTTGGGTTTTTGCTTTTCTAAATGAAATGTCCTCAGTGTAACACCCACAGCCCTTACCTAAAGAATTAGGTATACCTTCAAACAGGCTGGAGGTATACCTTCAAACCACACATGTGCATACAAACGATTGTATTTTATTGCAGATATTATCACATAAATTCCTGGTGGTAAAGGCAGAGAATTGTCCCCCATTGTTTATTTGTTTCAGTAACTTCCTTGTTCTATGTTCTTGTATCACCATTTTTATAAACCCAGATTAAAATAATTTATTTGCACGAAGTACTTACTCTCTAGGTAGCTCTAAAAAAGACATGAGCTCAGCCTTCTAGGAATCATGAGATGATGGAATCACAGGGTCAGAAAAGACCTTAGAAATGAGGTAGACCAACTTTCTCCAAAACTAAAGGTTCTATCTACAAGCAGAATTGAAGGACAAGGACATGTCCTTGTGAGTTAGGCATTGGAACCTGGAGGAAAACCTGTTTAGAGAATTAAAATGTCAGGTATCCCTAGGTTCTAATATTGATTCTTAGCCTCAATACTTGGAATCCTTGAACAATCTACTATCTTATCAGGCTCACTTAGGGTCCTAACACACTGTCATTTTTGCATTGTTTTTTCATCTTGGTCTGTGAGCCCAGTGTTCTTCTGTTCGGTTTGAAGACAATGGTGATATGCTTTCCATTTCCTTAGATCCCAAAACTAGAAAAACTAAAAGTTGGGAGGTTTGACCAAAACTGGTGAATTGTTTAGGGGTTTCCTAAGGATGTGGGCTGGGAGGGCTAGGGATTTAGTATTTTGAAGGCATCTGGGTCCTCTCATATACTAATCCACCCTGATTATAACTTTTCTGTGGCAAGCCTGTTGTGAGGATAAATTGGTTAATGTATGTAAAGCACTTTGAAGATGAAAAGCATCAGACAAGTGCTTAAGCATCATTGTTACCTCTAAGACTAAACCTAACACTAAAGCACTTTCAAAGCCTGTACCTGGTCAGATTCCTCTATCATCTCAAGTCATTGATTTTTTTCAACCGGCTCTCAGGGAGGGATTACACAGCTTTGCATCTTGCTGTTGGAGGCTCTGACCACTTGAAAGAAGAAAAGACGTGGGCAAACACCCTAAAAACAATGGTGAAGGTAGCAGCTTAGCTGACAAGAGAATTTAAAGCAGAGAACAAGGGTCTAGCCATAAATACCTCTACTTTCTTTGGATCTAGGCATGGTTCTTATTACAGCCATACATCCCTTCATGCTATAGATGCTGTCCTGAAAAGTTTTGCATAAAATGAACCTTATTTTCTACTTATTTCATCTGTGATAATTCATTATTTAAAGGAACCATGTAGTGAACATCCTTGTGAAGACCCAAACCATCCTTTTATAATGTTAAAAAAATCACCCCCCCCGCATATTTGATTATTAAGACAAAATCCCTTTAATACAGGAGCTCTTAATCTTGTTGTGTCATGGATGCTTTTGGCAGGCTGATGAAACCTATGGACCTATTCTCAAAATAACGTTTTAAAATTCATTTAACAAAATACATAGAGGTGCAAAGGAAACCAATTTTATTGAAATGTGGTTGTCAAAAAATTTTTTTTTAATTCACACACCCCCTAAAGTCTATCTACAGACTTACTGAAGGTCCATGAACTCCACATTAAGAATGCCTGCTTTAGTCTAGACCCCTCCAACTAGTATCAAAGGCAATCCACAAGCTGGTTCCTGCCTACTTTTCCAGCTTTATATCACATTCCTTACTCCCCTTCATGCCCTCCCCAGCAAAAATGGCCTCTGTGCTCATCCTCACCAATTATACTCTATCTCCTGTCTCCTTATCTTTTCCTGTGCCTGAAACCTATTCCCTCCTCTCCAGTTTTTAAAATTCCTAGTTTCCTTTAAAGTTCTGCTCAAACACCATCTTCTATATGAACCTCTTCCTGACACCCCAGTGGATAACGTCACCCTTCAAATAACCATGTATCTATTCTATATATCTTTCAGATATGCTTACATGCTGTTTCCTCTGATATAGTGTAAACTCCTCAAGAGCAGGTATTGTTTCATTTTTGTCTTTTTATCTTAGCATTTAGCATTCAGTCATTTTGACAGTCATGTTCGACTCTCTGTGACCCCATTTGGGGTTTTCTTGACAGAAATACTGGAGTAGTTTATCATTTCCTTCTCCAGTTCATTTTATAGATGAGGAAACTGAGGTCAAAAAAGTGAAGTTACTTGCCCAGGGTCACACAGCTAGTAAGTGTCTGAGGCCAGATTTGAATTCATGAAGATGAGTCTTCCTGATTCCAAGCTTTGCATTCTGTCCACTCTGCTACCTAGCTATCCAATATAGTACCTGGCATATAGTAAGAACTAAATGAATGCTTATTTATTGAAACCTTGGCAGATTCATTACCTTGAGACTGGCAGATAGCAATTACTTCTGCATGTGGGAAAGGATTCTTTATTTTTCTATTCAGCCTTTTTGAGGTTTGGTAGAACATAGCTCTCTGCTTCTGGAAGATGTTAAGACCACAATTTCAGTGATAGATCAAAAAAACCCATCATGTTCTAGTCAAACCTACAATTTATGTACCAGAAGTTTCAAGTAGAAACCTTGATGAGCACAGTCAATCATACCTATTTAAACCTAGCTATATTCACAGCAGCAGCAGCTCATACTGACAGACATGGTTACAAAGTCCTTTTACAGATATCTTATTTCATCCTTACAACAGCCCCAGCAGGTACATGATTCAAGTTGTGATCTCTCCATTTTACAGACAAGAAAAGTAAGGCTGAGAGGTTAAATGAGTTGTTCAAATGGTAGCCTACTGTGGGAAGCAGCACCATCCTCCCCAGTCAAACCAGCTCACAGACTTGATATCATCTTCAACTCTCTCACATGCTCCATATCCAACCATTTGCTAAATCCTGTCCCTTCTACCTGTGTAGAACCTCTATTACACAGGTCATTCTTTCCTATGATACCACTACCATGACTGCCTGGTGGCATCACCTCATGCCTGGAATATTGCAGTAGTCTGGTAGTTGGATTCCCTGACTTAAATCTCTTCCCATTCTAGAATATCCTTCACTCAGCTGTCAAAGTGATTACTGTAAGGCACAGGTCATGCCATGTCACTCACACCCTCCCTCAATAAATTCCAGTGGCTCCCTATTACCTTCAGGATAAAAACAAAATCTTATGTCTGATGCTTAAAGTGCTTCATAACCACCACCGCTCTTCCAGCTTCCTTAGACCTTATTCCCCTGAACATACTCTGTGCTCCAATAACATCAGTCTCCTTGCTGTTCCTCACACAATACATCTATCTTGTAACTCCAGGCACTTTGACTGGCTGTTCCTCATACCTGGCATACTCTCCCTCCACATCTCTAACTCCTAACTTTCCCAGCTTCCTCCAAGTCCAAGCAAGCTACTATTTCACCTTTTCCCCCTCTTAATGTCCCAGATTTTTTTAAGACTCATAAACTATTTTCACTCTTTCTTCCCCACACTAAAATAAACTTGACATTGATCATACTGGCGTGCTTTTTACATAGTCTGGTGCCGAGTAGGTATTAAGTGGTTGAGGAAAGCCTCCCTTTATTCTCAAGCACCTAGATATCTAAAGTCTAAACCCCAGTTTACCTTTTCAAAGACTGGTGTTGTCCTTATGTCATATACCCCACTGACCTAAGCAACATTACCTAATGGTTTCAGTCTCAGATCCCAGATCCTTCTCAAACTCCCCTCTTCTTAATGAAATCCTACCCCTCCTTCAAGGCATATTTCAAATACAATTTTCCCCTTGAAACTTCCTCTAATCTTCAAACAGGTAATCTGTTCTTCACTGGAACTTCCAAGGTATATTGTATCTCTCACAACTTTTATTACATTCTCCTGTGCATTGTGGTTATGCATACATACCTTATCTCCTCTATTAGTCTGAGATTATGATTTATTCAATTTTGCATAACCCATGGTCTGCAACCACAGTCCTAGGTTTGCATAAAACTGGGTTAAATCCCAATAGCAGTTCAATAATTGTA
The DNA here is from genome assembly GCA_028658325.1 of Potorous gilbertii. Classification (NCBI taxonomy): domain Eukaryota; kingdom Metazoa; phylum Chordata; class Mammalia; order Diprotodontia; family Potoroidae; genus Potorous; species Potorous gilbertii. The sequence continues at coordinate 135,375,165 of CM053770.1, forward strand.
TTCTTTGACCCATGCCTCTCCATCCAGGATTTCCCCCTGGAAACATCAAAATTTATCTCACGTCTAAGATTCTAAAAAAAAAAAAAAAAAGGTAAAAGGACTTTCATTTCTCATATAAACACTTAGGCAAACAGTGCAACAAATATATGAAAAGCTTTATTTCACCCAACAAAGAACAAGTAATTTATACCCAAGCCCCAAAAGAGTCAAGATAATTTTACTTCCCTTTCCAATGGACAGTCACTTCTCTCATAGGTCTGTATAGATAGTCCTTTAAGGTTAAAGCACTATGCTAAGGCTAAGATTCCCCTGAAAGGGGAAAGACTTGAACTCATTATGTAGTCAATCCCTTTGTTAGAGCTACGCAGTCCATATAACTCACAGACCTAGGGAAAGGAGATGTCTGGTTTTGCCGCATGGTTTTTCTACCCCTTACTGTTCTTTACCTTGGACGTAGGACCCTTGATCATTGGTCAAGGAATGTGAGGTCACCCAAGAAACCCTTCTCTTCCTTCCAGGAGACTTCATCCAAGAACTCAGCTCTTTCTAAGAATTTCCCCTTCATATCCAGAAATTCACAGACTTCCTTTATTTGTCAAATGCATCATTCTATCACTGCTTCTACTCTGCAGACAGCTCTCATTCCCACAGGTTCCAGATTGGCCCAAGAACTCCCCTCCCTTCCATTATGGCCTTCGTCTGTTGCCATCCATGGGGTCACATAACTCCCTTTAACAATCATATAGCTGTGCAGGGACCTAGTCTGAGGTGACGCATAGACTTTCTCTCCTTTTTATCTGAACTCTATGTCTCTCAATTCCAATTCTTCCATCCATCCATCTCTGCTCTACCTTTTCAAAGACAAATTCAAGGGCACAGCATATGTGTATAACTAGCCACAACTCAACCAATTGTCCTCTAATATGGTATTAATGGGAATGGTGACATCTTGCATGGAGAAAGGTCTCCAAAGCCCGAGCACAGGCTTCATCCTTTAACCTTGCTGACTTGGTTCAAAGTGAGTTAACTTCAAACAGGCTTTTCCCAATAACCACCTCAATATTTGTATCTCCAAATCCCTAAACATAGTGCCTCAAACATTGTTGGTTCCTAATAAAGAAAACCAATCACTCACATTTATATAAGCACAAAATACAACATTCCCATTGCCTCAGGCAATACATTTTATAGATGAGGAAACTGAGACTTCAAGAGGTGCATAAACTACCCACCAAAAAAAGGCCCCATTGTAGTTTGCCTTGTTGATGCCCTTAAGGGAATTCCAAGGCAACAACACTGGACCATTTCTACTCAGGAGGCCCAGTGAATACTCTTGTTGCAAGCCCTAGGCTCAGAATGTCCAAGGACAAGATTTTTAGAGTCCGGAATTTCTTTGAGCTAAAGAACTATCTCAGGAGGATGAAATGAAAGCACAACTGAAGTGGATGCTATTAACTGGTTAGTAGGACAAATGACCAAATATCCTCAATAGAACAATTGTTTGCCATGAGAAGGAGTGAGATATATTGAGAAATATTCACTACTAGTGACTTCCAAAGGTCAAGTCTAAGATGGTAAGCCTAAGAAAGGTCTGCCCAGAATAAAGGGTTCAGGCTACATGTGGCTACTACATTGTTGGCATTTATAATGGCCCATGTAAAATGGTAGGCACTTAAACTCTCACAGGGCCCTGCGAAGCAATTGGCATGGGAACTTATGGCATATGGACACCTGAGAAGTCACTGTCATCAATGCTATAGAGACTCCAGAGATGTCATACAAATCTTATGTAACAACTTTCACTCTTGCTAAGACTGATTTCACCTAAGAAAATGAAATTAAAATAACTCAGTTACTATTTCAACAAAAACCATCTTCTAACATTCAAACTAAGAAATGAATCTATTCCCTCAAGTGCCTACCTTACCAGTTTTCGGAATACCCAGGTAATTGTACAATGAACCATGCTTCTAGCAACCCACACATTCAGCATGAAATCACCAACTGCACATTGCTGCTCTATTTCTTTCTACTGTTGTCTAGTGTCTTAATGTATATCACTTATATCTATATTTTTTCCAAAATGTCACTTTGACCTTTGTAAGACTTTTTAGTTCAAAGGATTACTCTGATCCAACGTAGAACTCCTACATAGAAATTTGCGGCTATTCCAGTCACAAATAACATCATTAGCAGCAACATCCTTAAATGTGAAATATGAGGTAGAGAGTCCATCTGTCTCAACCTAGAAAGATATTTGCATTTTCATGTCATCACAAATGCTAGCACCATTTGCCAAGCTCTTCAGACCCTCTATTTAAATGTGTGAAATGTGGCAAGACTTTAGCCAACTAAATAAAAGATGAATCTCAACAAAACATTTTCACTGAAAACCTTTGGGAATACCTTTTTAGGGGGAAAAAATTTCAGGAATGTTTCTTTAAGGGAGGAAATATGTTGTGCACTTTCCTTTTTCCAGTATTCAAAATTAAGCCCCTCTAAATGCCTTCCACACTGAAGTTTATAACCTCGGCCTACACAAGTCCAGTGCAAAAAGATCTACAGCCTGTAGGCAGAGCGAGGAAGCTCTTTAAAGATGAATCATTTTCATAAATGAGTGCAGAGGGAGGTCAGGCCAGGGGACACAGAAGGTTACATGTGTGGCTGAGATAAGACCTCATTCATCCTCCTCTTACTGTCAGGTCTTGATGGGTGAACATTGCCTTGAGCTCCCATAAAACATGTTGTTTGCAGAGAACTTGCAGGTGGTTCATAAAAAAATCCAAACTGTTACCATGAAATTTATCTCCCACTGCTGGATCTGTTTATAATAGAAACGGAGGATCTCAAATAGAAATTAAGTATCTCAGACTGACTTATATTGGCTGGGAGGATTGAAAAATTCAACCTGCTTCCCAAACACTGTACTAAAAACGTCAAAGTATTTGTATTGATGACATCTTGACAAGATACAAGTGCGTTCAAAAGAAAAATAATGTCCATTGTGTGCCAAGCCCCTTATCCCCGGGGGTAAGAGTAGGCTAGGTGAGATTTTATTGGGAGAATTTAATCAAAAGGCTGCACTCACTATCACGCTTTATTTCAGAAGAGTGTCAAAGAGTCGTTATTTACAATTTTTCCATTTGGGTGGTCAAAGTGAAAAGGGCATCTCAGATTTTAAAGGAAATTTTTTCGTTTTAGTATCTCAGTGCCAAGGAAGATATGGAAAGATAGACAACCGGAATTCTCAAAGGCTACATCTACATGTGCAAATGGAAGAAAAGAACAGAGGCAATTGATGGGTCAGTCAGTGTAACTGGAAAGGGCATTGGACAGAGACTGAGGTGGACCGGACTCCGGGCCCAACTCAGCCATGTATGTATCATGCTGTGTGACTTTTGGCCAATCCTGTCACCTCTGCGGCCTCCATTTCCATTCTAATCCAAATACTTCAGGTTTTATCTTTAGGCCTAAAACAAGCTTAACGAATGGCTGCTGAATGAGTGGATGGTGAAAATAACTGATTTAAAACTATGGTAGTCACAGGAAGGAGGGAATAGCTTGAATTTGGTTTATTGCCTTAATTCTCCGTTTTACAGGGATACCATCTATATGAATGGTAGCAGAAAGTCTGAGGCTTAAGTCTTGACGATTTCAGTTCAATTAAAAACAACTAACATTTATATAGTGCTTGCTATGTGCCAGGCACTGAGCTAAGCTCTTTATAATTGTTATCTCATTTGGGCCTTATAAAAACTCTGAGAGGGAGGTGCTGTTATTATATCATTTTACAGATGAAGGAACTGAATTAGAGGTCAAGTGACTTGCTCAGAGTCACACAACTAGTAAGTGTCTGGGGTTAGATTTTAATTAAGTCTTCCTAACTCTAAGCTCAGTACTCTATCCACTATGCCACCTATTTGCCTATCTATATGACAGAATAATACGCAAAGACCCAGAAAAACAAGTTATTTCTATAGTATTTTCTTAGAGGAAAAAAAATCCCTATAGTAATTTGCTAGACAAACCATACCAATAGGGATGACAGGTGAAACTGTTCTAAGAATCTTGACCTTAAGGTGTGGGGACCCAGGGAGTAAATTTTAAGACAAGGGGGAAAAAAAAAACCACCGAAATGGCCACTTCCAAAATCAATTTCAAAATCAGTAGATTATTTCCTTTAGGTATTCAACCTTCACCTGATTCTAACAATTTTTGCAGCAAATAGAGTTTTGCAAAAATTTTCTAAAATCAGAAAAAAAGATCCTAGATCTACATGTTAGGAGTCTATGTGAGGAAGGCTTTCAAAAAGAGAATCTGATACAAGAATGACTATAGTGAAAGGAAGGGAATAAGGATTTATGGATGATCTACTATGAGTCAAGCACTATGCCAAGAGCTTTTTACAAATACCATCTCATTTAATCTTCACAACAACACTGGAAGGGAGACTCTGTTACTATCCCTATTTTACAGCTGAGGAAACTAAGGCTGACAGAGGTTAAATGACTTACCCAGGATCACACAGCTAGTAAGGGTCTGAGCCTAAATTTGAACTCATGACTTCACCATTCCAGGACCCCCTAAGCCACTGTGACACCAGCTGCTTCATAATAATTATTCATAAAATAAATATTGTTATAATAATAGCAATACAATTTAACAATTATTCATTAGGTGATTTTTATGGGTATTGGGGTCTGTGGAATGTTAAAATGACACACTCCCTGCCCTCTAGCAGCCTAGATTCCAGTAAGAGGAATGTGCCACCTACACCCCTAAGAATAATGCAATGGGACAAAAGAGAGATGGAGGCAGAGTTCTAGGAAATATTGAAGAGGAAAAGAACGTTCAGGAACAGGGATCAAGACAAGCTTCATGAAGGAGGTGACACCTTCAATGAGTGTGAAAGAAGGGAAGGAAACTAGAAGGAGTAACTGAGAACAGACTGCATCCCAGGAATAGGAGATGACCTGCCTAAATTCACAGAAGTGCAAATTGGTATATTCAGTGCAAGGAATGAGTCATAAATTGACAAGTTTAGCCACACCAAAGAATGTGGGAAGGGGATTAGTGGAAAATAAGTATATAATAATTGGTTAGAGCAAGACCATCAAGGGGCAGCTAGGTGGCACAGTGCTGAGACACTGGACCTGGAGTCAAGAAGACTCATCTTCCTGAGTTCAAATTCACTTCCAGACACTTACCAGCTGGGTGAGCCTGGGCAAGTTACTTAACCTTGTTTGTCTCAGTTTCCTTATCTGTAAAATGAGTTGGAGAAGGAAATGGCAAACCATTCAAGTATCTCTGCCAAGAAAACCCCAAATAGTGGCATAAAGAGTTGGACACAATTGAAAAAGGACTGAACCACAATCGCAATTGCCAAAACCAGGTTAAGATCTTAAATCTTAAAAACCAGGTTAAGAACTCCATATTTTAGGCTAGAACAGGGGTTCTCAAACTGAAGTCTGTAACCTTGTCATTGGTTTTGATGCTTTGATAACTATTTGGATATAATTGGTTTAATTTGTGATTTTATATCTTATACATTTTAAAACACTATTCTGTGAAGGGGCACAGTTGGATGTGAAGCTCATACATTGCAGGATACTAGGCCCCTGCCTAAGGTTCTCTCTTCTGGACCCTCCTGGTTTAAAAGTGATTATCACTAGCAACTGTTGCTGTTTCCCTCCCAGTCTGTTGTCCCTTTTTTTTTCTATGCCTCATTAAATGGACTATGCCCTGGCTACTTCTTAAAGAGGCCTATTCACTGAATGGGTGTTACCTCACCCTAAATGAGTTCCTGAATAGACCTTGGCCTAAAGTGGCCAAGGTTTCCCAGTGTATCCTGGGTCATGTCCAGTCATCCGGATGAATATCAGGTCACTGGATTCAGATGACTCTGGAAAAGTGAGGCTGGTGACCTGCACAGCCCTCCCTCTCTCAAAACAAAGTCATATCATCATTTCTCTGATGGCATGGTCTTCTTTGGAACAAAGGATAAGCTCAACCCAACCCAACAACAACCACCCAATGATCAGGGAGACTGAGGCCAGTGAATCTTGATCTTGGAAGTGCTGAACTACAGTAAGACAGTTGCTGCAATTCCTTCCATCAGTCTCCTGGATGGAGCTGTAACTAGTACAGAGTAAACAAGGCTCTGCCATCAGGGGCTGACATTTTGGGAGTACTTCCTTCCAAAGAGCCACACTTCCTTTCTGTGACAACTAACATCTGCACAATTTGCCTTCAAGTCTTCTATGCTGATCCAAGGCACAACACGGCCACCACTATCTCCTCCCCAACACCCTTACCCCTGTTCCATTGCCCCAGCTGTCACATGTTGTAGGCACCACACTGAAGGTACTATATATACCATCCATTAATGTTTGAAAGCCCTTTAGGTGTTATCTGATTTAATCCTCACAGACAACTCAATGAAGTAAAAGCTATTATTATTCCTATTTTTAAGGATAAAGAAACTGAGGCTGACTCAGGTTAAGTGACTGGCCCCAAGGTCATTCAACTAACAAGTGTTAGAAGCAGGGTTTGAGTTTGGGTATTCCTGACTAGTCCAATATTCTATGTACTGAATCACCCTACTGCCTTATTCCATCACTACAGGGTCTTCTTGGAACTGCCTTCCACTCAACCATCATTAGGACAAGGGCTTGAGATTCCAGGGGTGGAGAATCTGCATCCTTGAGGCCAAATGTAGCCTTCTAAGTACTTGGGTGCAGTCTTTTGACTGAGTCCAAGTTTTACAGAACAAATCCTTTCATTAAGGAATTTGTTCTATGAAGTTTGGATTCAGTCAAAGGGTCACACTTGAGGACCTAGAAGACCACCCACGGCCTTAAGGCCACAGATTCTCCACCCCTGGTAAATCGTCCAATTTCCTGGCATTACTGTACCACCTCCAGCTGTTTTTGACTCAGAAGAAAAAGTTTACCTCTTTGAAACCTGGTCATCTGACTTATACTAATTGATATAAATGATAGTCTCCTTACTGACTCAACCTTATTTTCCCTGATGTTTAACAGAGAGAGTAAACACAATCAGGGTCCCATCATGACAGGATACAAAGAGGGGAAGCAAGGTCAATTGAAAGACCCATATCTTCTGGCTAGTGAAATGTCTCCTCCATTCCTGCCTTCAATTTCTATGATTCAAAGTCTATCTCTAGCTAGGCAAGAACCACTTCACCTGTTAACTACCACACCTTGCCCTCTCATTCCCATCCACTTCAGCCTTCTTAGTCCCTAGTCTACTTTGCCTTACCTTTCCATTGTGTCCTCTGAAACCCCCTGCTCCAATTAAAAACTTCATCCTAGACAATTTCCTTCACTTTCTTTGCTTCTTGCATTCACAGAAACATAGCTCCATACCAACAACACTGCATCCTTACCCAACCTCTCCTGTACTGATTGCTTTTTCTCTCCTCCTTCCTGATATACTGGCTAAGAAAAAGAGAAGGTGTGTATCTGCTCCTCATTGCCAACTACCTGCTTCCTCTGCTGTCATCACTCAGCAACTCATCCTTCCATTTAATAACCCATCCTCCTTTGACATTCATTTTCATTCAATAACACCCTATTTAGATCAATGACCAATCTCAGGTCATTCTGCTTGCTTTCTCAAGGAATTAGGTCACAGATCTCTTCCCCAAACTCTGCCCTCATTCCAGGAGATGACAACACGCTTGCCCGGTATTTCATCATATACCTGACTTCTCGAATTCATCTATTTCATCAATACCCATCACCTATATGTATATTGGGGGAGAGAATGGAAGTGACCTAGGAAATTCCCTGATTAATATGATAAACTTATATGGAGGAAATCCTTTATTTAGAACCTTTGATTGGTCATACTCTTCCCAGAGTGGATGTTACCTTGTCAAAAAGAACAAAATATAGCTTAAGTTTTGGTGACTAGAGATGCCCCAAAGTATACAGGTTGGCTGAGATATTTAGGAGATTGGACTCTGTGGAAAGCAATCACGCAGTATACTGGCCTATAAAAATGAACCACTAGGTTCAAGTCTTTTTGATTATTTTCACCATACACTTTCTGCCTTTGTTCTGAAGAACACAGCAGGGGTGGGAGGAAGGGAGATTTCTCCATTCCCTCACCCAACTCTGAAGACACTAATGGCTGCTTTGTAACAAGAAGCATGTTGCAACTACATATGCTCACCCAAGCCCATACACCAGAGAAAACTCTTCCTGGCTAGTCTTTGCATTTCTTTCTCCATTTCTGAGCATATTTCAGATACAAAGTCCCTAACTTTCCTGCATTAAAAAATGACAAAATCAGGAGAAGTGGGGGAGTGTCCCAGAGAAGCACAAGAGAGAGGGAGAGATGTGCTTACCCACAAGGTCCATTCATGCACAATGTCATTCCAGAACTTCCCACCTCCTAGTTAAAGGAAAGAACCTTCCTATTTGTAAACCCAGAATCTAGCCTTCTAGCTAGAGAAAAGGGATTTCTTCATGCATCGAAACTCATGGAAAGCATCCCTTATTCATTTATTCTTTGCTCCAGTGTCTGAAGGAGTCACTTTCCCAAACATAAACCAATATGGTTCCCATCCTCTCTGCTCTCCACTGGGAGCTACCCCCTTCAATTATTCCCCTTTCTCATATTCATTCTTTCTTCATCCACTGACTTCTCCTCTGCTGCCTGTAGGCATATTCAAACAAAGGTCTGGAAAACTTTTACCATCCCCTCAAGGCACTAGATCACCTCTCCTTTTACAGCCAAACTCATTGCTGCCTACACTTCCTTACCTTCTCACTTCTCACTCCTTGGAATCTGGCTTCTGGTCATGTGGTGGGATCAGTATCTTCCCTTTCATTTCTCCCAGCTCCCTCCTCCCCACAAACACACACCATTGGGTGGGTTAGATTACTTTTTCCTTTAAAGATATTAAAACCATCCATGAGACTTAACTGACTCAGGGAACTAAAGACCTGAATTGTTGACATCACTTCCTGGTCACCTGAGAAAAACAAAGTTACAAATGACCCAATTCATTTCTGAGGCTTGGCTGGTAGACAACCATGGCAAATCAGATAAGGGAGCTTCTATCAACTGAATCAATTCTCCATATCCTCAAAGCATGTATTTCTTGCAAACCCTTCCCCTGAAATGGCTAACTCAATCTCTTTTTGTTTACTGTTGAATGACTTAGTACTAGAGTATCCCAATGTATTCTAATATTCAGTTTAAACTACAAGGTGACCAGTTTGAGTAAGGTCCAGCCTACTATCGACCTCATTATTTGAGTAAAACAAACTCCTCTTTCCAAGGTTATCAATGATCTCTCAATTGCTAAGTATGATTGCCTTTCTCAATTCTCATCCTACTTGACTTGTCTGAACTTTCTGACCCTATTAAATGCCTCCTTTCCCCTAACTGCCCATTCATTTCAACATAGGGCATTCATAATGTTTTCTTTTATTTCCTCTCATATCTATCTGATGACTAGTCATCCTCCCTTCCTTGTTTATCATCCATTTCCTACAACCTAAACATGGAATGGTCTGACTTGATACTTCTCTTTTTACATTCCCTCAGTGATGTTATTATTTCCCTTGGGTTCAATTAAAATCTCCATGCAAATGATCCATGTGTGTGTGTGTGAAGCCAATCCTAATCTCTGTTATGAGCTCTAGTACTATGTCACCAATTGCCTTCTGCACATTTCTACCTGGATAACTCAACTCAGCATGACCAAAATGGAAATCTATACCTTTGCCCTTCAATTTGTCCTTCCATCAGACGTTATTTGTTGAGAGTGCTACTGTCCTTCCAAGAACTTATATTTGTAAACTTGGTATCTTCCTTGGCTCTTTCCTCCTCCATATCTAATGAATAATCATTTCAGATGATTCCTCTACAAATTATGCCTAACATCAACTGGGAAAACATTGTTTTAGTTACTGGACTTGTCAATTTTATCTCCAAGGCATCTCTTGAGTCACTTCCCTTCTCTAAACACCCAAATATGCCCTGAGTTTGCATCCTCATTTCTACTCTGTGTTGTTTTAGTCACCTCCCTTTCATCTCCCTAATTCTAGCCTCTCGCCTCTTGAATCCATCCTCCACATAGCCACCAAATGAATATTCCTGAAATATACATCTGACCAATGTCACTTCTCTGCTCAAAGATATTCAGTGATTTCCTATTATTTCTAGGACAAAAAACAAACTACTTGATCCGGCATTTAATGTTCTCCACAATCATGTTCACTTCTACCATTCCAGAATTATTTCCTGTTGTTCTTCTTTTCCATTCTAGCCAAATTGACTTACCATTTATTGCCAGAACTCATCATTCTAGCTTTAGTCCCTCATGCCTAGAATTTACTCCTTTCTGAATTGAAGTGAAGTGAATCCATGGTGAGAAAGTAGAGGCAACTAGTATAGTCTCCTCTTTCTAGGAGTTTGCCATTGAAAGCCTAGGAATATAGAAGGGCTAAGGACAGGTGTTTTAAGTATAGGGATGAAATGAATATATATGTAGGCAGAAGGAAAGTATCAGTAGATAGGAAATGACTGATAACAAGAAAGGATAGGCAGTGATTGGGTAATGACTAAATAAATAATGGTATGTAAATGTAATGGAATACTACTGAGCTGTAAGAAAAAATGACTACAGAGAAGAATTGTAAGACTAAAAAGAACTTAGTCAAAATAAGTAGAATCAAGAAAATAATACACACAAGTTGTATAACAAAACAATTAAAATTAAATAGCATGGAATTGTAAGAAACTTGGCACCCAAAAAGTCACCCTTTCTATCGCTTAGCTTTTCTGAATTGTTTTCCCCCACTTTTTTTTATTCTTTGTTATAAAAGATGGCTCTTTGGGAGGAAGAGGGTAAGAAGAGGGATGGGTTCGGAAATGTAGGTAATGTAAAAACAAAACGTATAGGCAAAATGCATTTCCAAAAATGATCAAAAGGGAAGAAATGATAAATGGAGCAAGTTTCTAAAGGAGACAGAAAGGGATGGAATCAAGGCCACAAGTTAAGCAGCAAGACTTTACATGGGGAAAGACCACTGAGATCAGAGTCACAGAAGAAAAGATAGATGAAGATGTAGAAAGTTTTTGAGATGCCAAATAGGAGACACAAGAAAGTTCATAACAGATAGATGGATGTTCTCAAAAAAGTAGGAAATAGAACCAATTCTCAGGGACTTACACAATCCTTTCACAAGTGACATTTGCAACCCCCAACCTCCACAACCTTCTCTTCTTGTGCAAATGCTATTCATTTCTTTCTATAAATGCTTTACAGGATCCCGAAGACCTACCCAGCATGCAAGAAGACTTCTGTTGTTTCTTTTAATTAATCAGAGGTTAGACTTCTCATATAGGGTCACTGGATGGAAAAAAATAAAAAAAACAAATAGTCATGATAAAGAGGGAAAAAATATGCAAAACTTTGGTTCTTGAAGATTTTACATTTATGTAATAGGTTAGAGTGTGAACGGGATGAAAAGAGTTCTAAGATTTTATTTTCCAAATCAATTTTATTTCTCTACCACATAACATTAGCTATTTAACAAGACTTTTATTATATGAACATCAATATACTCCTATCAAAAATGTCCTGAATCCATTGATGTTCCTGGAAAGATCCAGTACGTATGATTTCTTCCTTCCTAAATTCACACAAAAATTTCACTGTTATGACATTAGATTTGTTGACTCAACCACACTAGATCTGTCTCAGTGAGGTTCTAGGTATTGCAAAACCATAGGCCCAAGTCACTGTATCAGGTCTTAGGTTTTCATGAGGACTGTAATCAATCCTCAGGTGAACACCAGGAACTTGAAGCACTTGTAGGAAACAAGAAAACAGTAACAGTTCGTGTATTTCATAAATACTGATCATACTCTAAATCACCAGGCATATTATGATGTAACTGTTATTGAATTACTAGGTAGTTTACTTGAGTTTAATAGTTAATCGTGTGTGATAAAACTGTAATAATAATTAATTCCATTTATCACATTCAAAAGGAAGTACCATGAATATCATACATTGTGGTTTAGAAAGCAGAGGTAATTGGAGCTCTACCCTATAATTTTATGGTTCACTCTGTCTCCATAAGCATGCCACCTGATGGTAATTATGGAAGTTCTATGCAACTTTCATTGGGAAACTTGGAGCCACATGAAACGCATAAGGGATTTATCCGTAAAATCCAAATTAAATGGGACTTGATTGAAACATCTGACCTCACTTCACCAATCCCTACCATATTTGATGATTCAGTGGAAGAGGTGTGACTTGCATGTGTGCAAGGGATTTCAATAAATCTTTAGGTCCAACCAGGTCTTATTTCTCCATATGATTTCTGGTTGTTTGAAAGGTAACCTTGCTTAAAGGGAAGAATACTAGACAGATTGGGACTTGACCTGACTTCCAGGAGGCTCTATTTTCTACTTTCTGTGCACCCGATAACATATAATATTTTCTGGCATATTTCTGAAGAGCCAAGTTGCTGAGAGGAAGTAGCTGTTTGTCCTTCAAAGAAGGTCAATGTAGTTCTCCAGGAATAGTTAGGTAAGAGCTCCTCTGAAGGAAAAATAAAAAAAGACAAGCTATGGTGGTTGGTGATTTTGCTAAGGGGCATTGGGCCTAGCTGTTTCCTGAACTTAGAATAACAATACAGAGGTCTGTTGCTGAACCAAGACTGTATCTGAAACATGAATCTTCCTAGACTCAGAAGACTTGAAGACTACTTGTTCATTTCTAGTGATCTATGTAGGCACAAATGATAGATATTGCTAAAAACAAAAATCCAGAAAGCATGAATGAACATCATGAAGTCCAGAGAAGAAAAATGAAAGGTCTTGGAGGTAGAGTGATTTCCTTGCCGTTGCCTCTCAAAGTCAAATGTTTCAGAAGAAAAAGGCAGATTTCAGAAAGAAACACAATGCTCCAAATGGAATCTGATCAGGTCGAAGTTCAGAAGGGCTATCACTTCCTTCTGTTGTTGGGCAACTAAATGGAACAGTAGTTGCGTTTAATGGTTCCTGACTAAATGGAACAGCACAGAGTGCTGGCTCTTTAATCAGGAAAACCTAAGTTCAAATGCTGCCTCAGACGCTTATTAGCTGTATGACCCTGGGCAAGTCACTTAATTCTATTTACCTCAGTTTCCTCATCTGTAATAATAGCACCTATCTCCTGCGGTTGTTGTGAGGATGACATGAGATAACAATTATAAAACACTTAGCACAACTTTTAGAACCTATTGAGTGCTACATAAATGTTATTGTTAGTGTTGTCAGTATTATTTTATTCCTGGAGGCTGTGCTTCTCTCAGTGCAGCCATATCATACTACTGAGTTTACAGTCCCCTGAAAATATCAGATCTTTTTCAGAAGAACTGAAGCCTAACATTGCTTTCTATTCACTACAAGACACTGCCTTTCAATGGTCGGGGTTCAAGTTATATCTCTGATGCATACTAGCTATAGGATCCTAGGTCTACAATTTAATTTCTCAGTGTCCCCAGGAAAGTCTCCAGGATGTACTGAGTTGATTGGAGGGAGAAATTTCCTGCCAGGAATTCTTTCTACTACTGAAATAAAATAATATGTGTGTGAGACCACATATATACATGTATGTACGTATGTATGTGGACTGGGCACATTCTTACATATGTGTTTTTGTATATATGGGTACATATGCATATACATATATGTGTATACACCAAACTAGCTACCAAAGATATAAGTTACAATACTGGAAGAAGGAAGAGTCCAAATATTCAGCAGACAACAATTAAAATTAGAATCTCAGATGTTACTACAAAATCTATCGATGGATGACAAGTAAAGTGAAACACAGGTCCTAATTTGAGGAGACAAATTTGAGATAATATGTATCACTGAGAATTGGAGAGATGAAAACCATGACTGGAATGTGACACAGGAAAAGCATAAAAGTATTCTAAAGGAAGAAGATAAAAGATGAGGGAGAGGCAGGGAGTATGATCCATTTGGAAGAAATATTTAGGTGAGGAAATCCAGGGTTAACATGATGGAGAGAATATGGACAAAGATCAGTGGAGGCAGAAGCAGAAATTATGTCAATGGAACATTCCACAGACCACCTATACCCGGAATGTGCTGCAGCCAACTGGAACCAACTCCAGAGAGCTGATTGTTAAACTTTTAGTGTAAGCATTTGCATCCTGGCAAATGCAATAAAACAAGGCTTGGTTTATTGGTTTTTTGATTGTTTAGACTTATGAAAGCAATAGAGGAAATGTTAGTAATATAGACTTAATTTAAATGTGTATCCTGCCATATTGTAGATGAAGGTGGAAGGGAAAGTTAGTTGTTGAATATTTACCTGCATGCCATAATATAGACAGATGAAATAGATGAGCACTTCAGGAAACAGACCACAAGCCTAGAGGCACAACATAATAGTGATCCAGAGTTTCCATTATCTGGGCATCTGCTCCCTTTCTGCCAAAAGCAGAGCAGCTATTAAGTTATTAGTTCATTCTATAGGCAACTTTATCACTTAAAAAGCAGAGAAAGCAATGAGAAGGACTGCTCTTCTGGATCTGATTCCCAACCAATAATGAGGAATTAGCTAATGATATAATTTGAAGGAGTGATAAGAACCTTTAGAATGGAAGTTCACATTGAATCTTAGACTTTGTGACCTAGAAGAATAAAGGTAGACATGCAGCCTAGATGTTGGAGGAGATTTCAAATAGTCCCAATACACTATAGTTAGGATCACATGCCTATAATTTCGGAGGAGAACTTAGTCCATGAAGGAGGAATACTCAAAAAAATGCAATTCTGAAGACACAAAAAGAGAAGAAAAGCAGAAGTAATCTATATGGACCTATATGATTGCACAAGGAATTCGCTAGCATATTTTTAAAAGAAATGAACAAAATATGCAAACAAAAGCAGATATGAAAGACAAATAAGAAAGTGTGGTATGGTGAGGAGCACTAAACCTTAAACTGAGTTGAAGGAATATTCAGGACCATTAAAAAAGAGGAGCTTTAGGTCTATTTGGTAAAAAGACAATGATTAAACAAAAGTAAGAAGACCACTCCTAGAGAGATAGAATGTAGAAGAAGACAAAACTTCTCAATTTATATTTTACTTCTGTTTTCTCTTTGAGGAAAATTTTCACACTGAAAGGAATGTGTGTGCGTGTTTGTCCTTTGTTGCCAAAGAGGACCATGCCATCAGAGAAATAATGACATGACTTGCACTTGACTTTGTTTTGAGAGAGGAAGGGCTGTGCAGGTCACTTCTCCTCCAGAGTCATCTGAATCCAGTGACCAGATATTCATTAGAATTACTGGAGATGACCCAGGATGAGGCAATTGGGGTTAAGTGACTTGCCCAAGGTCACACAGCTAGTGAGTATCAGGTGTCTGAGGTGAGATTTGAACTTAGGTCCTCCTGATTCCTGCACTGGTGCTCTATCCACTGCACCACCCAGCTGCCCCAGAAAGGATGAAACCAAAAGGAATAATAAACCAAAGATGAACAGGGAGTACAGGAAGTATAAATATGGAGTAAGAGAGTATCTAGCCACTCTGAATGAGATTGAGTCATCAGACCCAAATGAACTTCATCAAGTCCTCAATCAAGAGCAAATATTATTTCTGAGCCACTACCAAGGATCTTTAAAAAAAGAGAAGAAAAGATATATGCTACAGGACTACCAAAAGGAAAAAGTTATCCCAATTAAAAAAAAGGATTGGGAACATATAACATAGTCTGCTCTGGATCAGTGCATTTGACTTTAATTTTGAAGAATAATCTAGAATATATATTGAAGGAATATTGGATGAATATTTGGAAAAAGAAGTAGTGACCACAGAGAGTCTCCATGGCTATATGAGGAATGGGGCATGCCAGATTTATTTACTTTCCTTCTCAGACTGGTAGATCAGAGGAATCCTGTTGGTATAGGTTCACCTTGACTTTTGTAAAAGATTTGACAAAGTATCTCCCACTATTCATGTGGAGAAAGTATGGGCTAGATAATACTGTAGTTATGTGGATTTGAAACTAGTTGAAGGGCCAGATGCAAAGAATAACAATTAATAGTTCAGTTATCACATTGGAAAGAAGTCTTTTTCTGGACTGTTTCAGGAATTTGGCCCTAAACTCTTTAACATTTTTTATCAGTGGCTTGGACAAAGGCATACATGGCAGGGTTATCATATTTGCAGATGACACAAAGCTGGAAGAATTTCTTAAATTTCTTGACAGTCAAGAGTAGGGCATATCTAATAAGATGACATTTAATATGGATAAATGAAAAGTCCTATACTTGGGTTCAAAAAATTACTTCACAAGCATAATATGAAGGGTGGGTGCCTAGATATTTAGTCAATCAATAAGAATTTACTAATGCGAAGCAATACTACATTAAGGCAATGTAGTAGGAGCTGGGGATACAAAGAAAAAAAATATCCTTGCCTTCAAGGAATTTGGTCTATCAGGAAAAGCACATATTCTCTTTAAGGTCCTTTTCATATCAAGCAATTAATTATGAAAAGGGCAGAAAAATGACAATGTGCCTTGCACACATTAATTTTTTTAATTCAAAGTAAACAGAAGGTAGTGGGGGAGGAGTGTGGGGAGGGGAGAGACACTAACAGCTGGAGAAATCAGAGAAGGGGATGCTCTTGAGCTCCTCTTTGAAGACAGAAATTCTACCACAAACGACCTGGGAATTTGAGTGGACGGTAAGGTGGATATTACTTAACAGTGTGATGTGGTAGCCCCAAAAGCTAAGACACTGTTAACCTACATTCAGAGAGGTAAAGTGTAGAGAACAAAGAAATAACGGTATTCTACACTGGCCAGACTCTGTCTGGACTATCAAGTTCAGTTCTCTGTACCACATTTAAGGAAAAATCATGATAAATTGGAACAGTCTAGAGGAGCCCAACCAGGATTGGGAAGGGCCCTGAGGTCATGCCAGGGAAGGATAAGTTAAATCTGGGGATTTTAAACCTAGAGAAGAAAAGACTTGGAGATGTTTTTAAATACTAGGAGTTGTTTTTAAATACTTGAAAGGCTGCTATGCTTAGGAGGGATTCAAAGAAGAAAGAAGGAAGGAAATAAGCATTATTCAAAGCTATGTACCAGGCACTGACCTAAGCAGTTTACAAATACTATGCCCTTTGAGTTTCACAACAGCACTGAAGAGGTAGGTGCTACTACTATCATTCCCATTTTACAGTTGCAGAAACTGAGATTAAATGACTTGCCCGGGATCACACAGCTAATGAGTGTCTAGGGTCAAATTTGAAGTCAGGCCTTCTGAACTCAAGGTCCCAGCTCTAGTCCCCAAGCCACCTGGCTACACCTCTTGCCGAGAAGGTTAGGAAGACTTCCTAACTGTTCGTTCTCCTGATCATGGGTTGCCTGAGTGAGGAGTAGGTTCCCTCTTAGTATGGCTCTTCAAGCAAAGGCTGGATGATCATTGGTTCAGGATGTCCTAGAGAAGTTTGTGTTCAGTTAATGAGCTGGAGTAAATGATTTCTGAGGTCCTTCCCAACTCTGAGGTCCTATGCAGTCTCTTGATTTTTCTTTCTCTTCTCTGCTTCTGTTGTATTTTATCATGTTTTCCTGTGCTTGATTGTGATTATTCCAATGGAATGTCTGATATAATGTACTTTTAAATATTTAAATAAAAAATAAAATCAGAAATCTTTTGAAATATTATGACATGTATCATATTCCCTAAAAAGACTATAAATGCCATGAGTACTGAGACAATATCTTCTCTAAATTTTTAATCTCCTCGGAGGCCTAGCAAGTGCTCTGCACCTAGTAGGTATTAATATATGTATTAAATTGAAATAAAGAACCTGTAAGGCAAATAATTAGCATCTCTACCATATTTCTAAATCTGCCTATCTTAAAATTGCATATCTCCTGTCATTCATTCTTAAGCAGCTCCCTATTTGAGCTAGAGAACAAGGCAGATGAGGGACTCTCTTTAGCAAGGCCGATTAAGAAATAGCTGCATAGATAAATACAAAAATATTATGCAGACAAACATGGTTACTGCCCAGATGATGAAATAACATATCTGAGCCAAGATAAAAACATCTCTCCTATGTGTCTGATAATGACCTTTCCTGTCCTATATGAGTAAATTAAGTAGGACTTTCACACAAATCTGAAAACATAATGAGATGCCTGATTGGAAAATTTCTAAATATGTCTACACACTTACTAATGTCATTTCCTCACACAGAAAAAAAAAAAAATGAACCTACCTTATCCTTGAAGCCAATTTGTCTCTAAAGTACCTGACCAGAAAAGAGTTTTAGCTTATTAAAGGGGTCTTTGAAAATGAAGAGTGGTAATTTTTTTTTAAATTGGGGGCCAAATTGAGACTCTTTAGAAATTCTTTCAGGGCCTTTGAGGATGGTGCCAGTCCCCTCTCACCCCAGGCTGCAAATCTCACCTCCCAACCAAACCAATTTGGATGAAGACCAGCTCCAGTTGTGACTAAACTATATAAAAACCTGCATTGTCAGTCCCAGACCTTTCTTTAAGTTCTTTTAATAGATCAGGTCAGGATGGTATCCTTGTAATTTAGAGCAGTGAATGGTACAAATAAAGCACTCAATGACATCAAATCAGAACATTTTCTTTTCTTTTCTATAAGACCATTATTCCACAGGGGTCCAGATTTCCCCAGCCTGTCAGTCATTACAGATACAAGCTGCCTATGTGCATGTGAAAGCCATCAAGTATCTAATTTACCAGGGCAGGATTTAAAAGAGATGAGAGAGACTTACAGCTGTAGCTCTCTCTTCCTTCACTGCAGAGCAGCCCAGTCCTCAAGGGCCAGGGTCATTCTTTCAGGTGATGGGAACCTCTTGTTTTATAGATTGATGTCCTCTTTGGTTTTTCTCCTCCCAACACCCCCACCCCCACCCAAAATGATTACATGCTTTATTCATAACCAATGAGCCAAAAAGTCCTGCTGAACTTGACACAATGAACAACTGCTTGACAAGTCAGAAAATAGCTTCATGACTAATACAAGTCCGAAGTGAATCTATCTTCTCAAAAAGTTTGAATCCTATACATACAGGAAATTAATTAGGAGGTTGTAAATGTACTTTGAATAAGTTTTCAACAAGATTGGGAATTGACTATGTGCCAGGCACTGTGCTGTAGCTACAAAGAATGGCAAAAACTGTCATCCCTGCTCTCAAGGTGTTCACAATCTAATGGGGGAGAAGACATGCAAAGGATGAGGTACAAAAAAGACATGGAAAGGAGAAATTGGGAGTAACCTCAGAGGGAGTTTAAAATAACATCCAAATGCAAACTGGTGTTGCTGTTGTTTTGCTGTTATGCTTTATTTACACTTTGGAGAGCTCTATGGCATAAAATCCTGGATAGACCAGTTTGAGGTTTAGAACACCCTTTACACTTCTCCTTTCACCCTCTGACAAGGGAAAGAAATTACCTAAATTAAAGGATTAATGCTCATCAAACCTGTCAAAGGAGGGTGACACAGGTGGAGGAGTCTTTAAGATCTTCTCCCCATTGTATTTCCCTAAATACTAAAAATAGAGACTATTTTTCATGTCCAGAAAAAAAATGGGAAAGGACAAGGGAATTAGGGAGACAGTGTGGTGTGGTGGAAAGAGCAATGGATTTGAGAAGAGCTGAATTCAAATCTCAGCCCTGACACTTAAAATCTGTGTGATCTCGAGCAAGTCACTTACCTCCCTAGGTCTCTGTTTCCTCATCTGTAAAATGAGAGGGGGTGAACTAGATGACTGCTAAGACCCTTCCCACTCTAAATCTATGATCCTATGAACTCTGAAGGGTCATCAACAATAGGCAGTTTAAACCAAGAGAAATGTAAGAGTCGTGGAGAGGTTGAGGGAAGGAGAATACTCTTTTCATCAACATTGCCCCGTATTGACATACCTACTAAAATGTAAGCTCCTCAAAAGAAGAGACAAGGTGCTATTCATCTTCATGTACCTCACACAGCTTAACATGTCTTTCACGCTATAGGAATTCACTCAATGTCTGTTGAATGAATGAATGAATGAACACTTCTGACCTCCCACTCCTACTCACATTTTGGGGCCTCTTTCCTAGTCACAACTTCCTTCAATGTACTTTTCATTATTCCTCTCCCACGACACTGAATTTTCCTTAAACTCTAAACAAATGAAGGCATTCAAAAGAAAAAATGCATTTGCTCGTTAAACAAATATGTAATAAGCACCTGCTAATAATAGCAGCTCATATTAGTAGTTTGGGAAGTAGATTTTATAAACATTTTTATTCCTATTTTACAGATGAGAAACCTGATGAAGTAACTTGTCCAAGGAGTCAGGGTCAGGATGGGAACTTAGATCTTATGATTCAAAATCCAATTCTCTGTTGGCTTCAAACACCATTCTGTTCCTACAGCATGAAAGAGTTCATTATAAGGTAAAACATGAATAGTTATAGTCACCTGGAATTTGTTGAACATTTAACAGCAGAACTATGAGAGCAAATTAGCACAAATAGAAAGAACAAGAGAGGAAAGGGGAAATAGAGAGGAAGTATACAAAAGGGTGATTACCAACTGAAACAGAAATTAGTCTACTCAAAGAACAACTTTTCTAAATAATCTAATTCTTTCTGAATTTTCTAAATTTCCATCAGTTTTGCTTTGTTTTTGTAATTTCAAATGGCCTACAATGAAGGTGTCATGGTCAGATGTTTTATACACTCAACTAAATACACAGGTACTACTCACAGGCAATAGAATTTGTGACGTGGCCCTAAGCAAAAACACTTAAATTTTCTTTTCCTCGTTTTTAAAATGTAAAATGAGCATTAACCCTGAACTCACCAAAAAATAAAGTGAGGATGAATAAGATTATTAGCAAAGAGTATCTCCCACCTATACTTTCCACTAGCACATCCCCTCCTTTCCTTGGCCAAGGCTGGTCTTTCCCATAGTGTCTTGGTGTCTGAGTGGACACAATTATATTTGCCAGTAAACGCATTTAGAGATGGAAGTATACACTCATAAAACCTGAACAGAAGTGGTCATTTTGAGAACACAAAACTAATTCAGTTCCCTTTAAACCCACTGCCTGATTTCCTTTTCAACCTGGCTCATGAGAGCCTCTGTTAATTTATTTGATTAAATTAAATTATGATCATAAAACAATTTGTCTTAGCTCTGTCAAGCCATTTCATCTGGTAAATGAAAGTGTTGAGTTAGATAATATCTATGGTTCCTTCCATGTTTTCTCTATAAATATAGATATACCCAGGCAGCTAGGTTGTGCAGTGGAGAGAGCACCAGTGCCAGGAGTCAGGAGGACCTAAGTTCAAATCTCACCTCAGACACTTGACACTCACTAGCTGTGTGACCTTGGACAAGTCACTTAACCCCAACTGCCTCATCTTAGGTCTTCTTCAGTCATCCTAATGAATATCTGGTCACTGGATTCACTGGAGGAGAAGTGAGGCTGGTGACCTGCATAGCCCTCCCTCACTCAAAACAAAGTCAAGTACAAGCTATGTCATCATTTCTCTGATGGCATGGTCTTCTTTGGCAATGAAGGACATACATACACAGATATACATACATGTGTATATGTATAGATGTGTGTATACACATTGTGTACATGTATATACATTGTGTATATATGCATATATACATATGCGTACATAAGTATATAGACATATATGTATCATTTTTTGCATATTATCTCCTCCCATTAGAATCTGAGCTCCTTGAAGGCAGGGCCTGCCTTTCTTTGTATCCTCAGTGCTTAGTGCAGTTCCAAGCCCCATAAAAAGCATTTAATAAATGGTAAGTGACAGTTCAGCTCTAATATTCTATGAGCCTAGAAGGCAATACTGAAATACAGTATTATTTGGCCTTAAGAAACTATGCAGATTTCACTAAGGGAAGAAGTATGCAGTAAAGGGATTTTCTCAGCAATCTAACTCATTATTTCTATTCAGGTCATTGAAGACAGACAGAGGAGAGAGAGACAGAGATAGAGACAGAGAGAGACACAGAGACAGAGACGGAGAGAGATTGTATTCATCAGTTTTGAGATCAGATTAACCTCACGTACTAGCATACATGTGAACGTGTGGGCAGTATTTTACAGCTTTTGAATAGGATTGCCATCAGAAGGATGACAATAAGTCCTTTAGTTATCATATTCTACAAGCTTTTTTTTCCTTTTGCCCCCAACAAGAAGCTCCCATGAAGCATTTCACCCTAGAAAGCCCTTCCAGCCCAATCGCTGGCCTCACATACTCTCCTGGTCCTCTGCTGCTTTGTGAGAGAGCGGCAAAAAGTGCCCTCGATGGCTCTGAGTTTCTTTGCTCTTCTGAAGCCATCAAAATGCATGAGGCCGACTCACCAGCGTGTGAGCAGACCGGTAAGCCTGACAACTGACATAAATCTGATGACAAAAGATATCAGCATGTGAAGAAAGGCCACAGGACAGCCCATTCTTTTGGCAGTTTTCAGATTATCATCTTGTGGGCCTCTCTGAATGGTATATTTTCCCATGTCATAAACACAAGATTTTTATTTTGTTTTCTGATGAAAATGGCTAGTGTCAATTCCTAAAGCTATTGGGTCCTAGAGCACAGCATACATCCAGGTTGTAGGAGCTCCTGCTGGCTAGACCCAAACTTAAAGAGACAAGGCAGTGTCTAAAACAAACAAATAACAGGACAAGCTTTAAACAAAACAGGAAATGGACCTAAGAAGAATTCCAATTTTTATCTAATCCTTAGGTTTTCATGGGAAGTTGGGTTGAGTCACTGTTCCCCAATTCTTAAAAAGAAGCTTATAAAGGCACTACATTAGGCGTTATGGGTACAAATGATCTCACACCTAGAGCTCCGGTATTCTCAAAGTTGACAACCTAATAGGAACATTAATACAAAAATATAATTAACCATAAAGGAAGCAACATGGTGCAGTGCAATGAGCACTGATTCTGGAATCAGAGGCACTAGATTCAAATCTTATGTCTGATAATTACTGTTGGTGTGACCTTGGTCACTTAACTTCCCCAGGCCTTAGTTTCCTCACATGTAAATTGAGGGGATGAACTAACTATTCTCTAAGATTCCTTCCTCCTCTGTATCTATGAGCCTATGATAGTCACATGAGCAGTATTGACAGTGTGTATATGTATGTGTGCAGGTATATGTGTGTGAGAGAGCAAGAGAGAGAAACAGAGATAAAAAGACACAGAGAGAGATTGAAACAGCTGGTACAGTCAAGAAAGACCAGGTGGCCTTAGAAAGAGGAATAGTCTTTAATAAAGGACAAAGACAGGGACTGGATCGTGATTCCATATGGAACTCTGGATGAGGAAACTGCCCCTACTAATGCAGGTGAGAACTTTTTTTCTACAACTCAAGTCTTAAAGAATTCCCTAGACCACTGAGAGTTCAAGGGGCATGCTCAGGCCACCCAGGTCTTTATGCTTTGAAGCTCTTTCTCAATCCACTACTCTTTGCCCAATTGTTGCTTGCCTGGGATGAAATAATGTTTGCAAAATTCTATATGCTGATATGTGAGCAAACTAAATGTGACTTTAGCATACTGGGAAAGGAATGTACAGTCCTTTGTTTTCCACCTTAAAAAAAGAAATCTTGATAAAGACTACGTACTAGAAAATATTGGGCTACTAGCTGACTCACTAGCTTTACCCATGATTCTGATCATTTCATAATATTGTACTGTCCAACTTTTGGGGATCTCACAGGACGCGGAGTAGCATGTAACAGACACAGTTTCCAGTCATTGAGCTTAACAAGACAAATAAAATTCACATTCTAGTAGGGCAGTGGTGAGTGTAGAGGGGGAGAAAGCATCCAAACAAGCAGGAACAACAACAAAAAAAAAGCCAGAAACTTCCAAAACTGTTCAAGCCTTCCCTTTCTCCATGGTACTTGGTTCATCACTTCCTTTGAACCAGTCTCCTACCCTTGGACCAACGAGATGCAAGATAGGAATCCTTCATGATTATTTTATATCTCAATAAGCTGAAGTACATATCGTCATTGGCAGCAGGCAGCCACTCAAATTAAACACGGAGAGCAAAGAGGTTCAGTTTTCACAGCTTGTAAAATTCCACCCCCTTAGCTGCTCAGTCAGTTGCAGCTCTGCCTTTGCCCCTCCCAGTCCTGTCACTTGGCTGTCTCCAGTAGCTGCCATTTGGAAAAGCCTTCAGATCTCCTGGGACTTCCTCAAGGGACCATTTCACTTCAGATCTCACCTCCCAATATGGCGCTGCACCACAAGCACCACTACCATCCTTTCTTAAAAATGCTCTCTGCCTCTTTCTGTAATGCATAAGGCAGCAGTCTATACCTGCAGGCCAGGAGCTGCAGGTGTTTGCAAAGCCCGTGCAAACCAGGGCAGTTCCCCAGTAGCAGAAATTAATATGTTAGGAAGCTTGTAGGCACAAGCTTAGCTGCAGTGCCCTGCAATCTAACTGCAATATTTATTCATGACAATTAGCTAACACTGATTTAATTCTTTGGGGGGTTTAGCAAATAATATCAATAGCATTCACACTTGAAAAGCAGTTTGTGATCCAGCTCCATGAAAAGGGACCTTATAAAATAAAATTAGTTTTAATATTTAGCTCCTTTATTACCCAAATATAGGAAACTCACTGTAGAACAATTCTCATTTGCAGTGATATATCTGTCTCCCCTTCTCTGCTTTGAAACCCAGGCTATCAGAAAGGTGTGTAAAGGAGAAGGAAACTGTGCTTTCAAAATGTCAAACAACATCTGTTTCCCATTTCTGAGAATTACAGAGCTTTCTCCAGCCCTTTAACCCTTTAGTCCACATTGTATCTGTTCCTGCATAGTTTATGAGCTTTATCTTCAGAAGCCTTTCAGTGAATGAAACCTGATAGAGAAAGTGAATCTCTCCTTTAGGTTTTCTCCAAGGATTAGAAAAGAGATTTATTAGAACAACTCTGTTCATGCTGCTATACTTTAAGGTCGTGTCAACATTTCCATTATAAACCCTTACAACCAGGGATGTACAAGCAAACTGCAGGAAGGAAGGAAGGAAGGAAGAGAGGGAGGAAGGAGCTTCAAGTTTGTGTCCTCAAAGGAAGAAAGAAAAGAAGGAAGAGAGAGAAGAAGAGAAGAGAAAAGAGAGAAGAGAAGAGAAGGGAAGAGAACTGAGTGTTCTGGTTAAAAAAAATTGTGATTGGAGCTAGGATCAATCTAAGGAAAATTGGTCAAGTCAATGAAATCTGAAGAGCCTCCTACTTTTCTTTCCAATGCACTAGACCAGAAATTGAATCCTAGCTAGAAGAGAATTTGTAGCCCATCTATCACAATCTCTTCATTTTACAGATGAGAAAATTGAGGCCCAGGGAATTTAAGTGAATGTCCAAGGCTACCCCATATTTTGAGCAGTTCCTGTCTCCTCCTGCTTGGTGCCTTCCCTATCCAGGCACCCAATGCCCTCATTCAGCCAAATTACTATCCATAGCCTCTTCTCCCTTTTCATCCCCTTATTTAGCCTTATATCACAACCAGTCTGATAGAATAAAAAGAACATTGGATTTGGAGTCAGAAAATCCTGGTTTAAATCCTGACTTTGCTACTTACCACCTATGTGACCCTGCTCAATTAACTTAACTTCTCTGGGCCCCCAATTTTTCAACTATAAAATGAGAGTAGCTGGACAAGATTGACTTAGAAGGTCCTTTTTTATTTCTAAATCCCACAATCTTCTCTTTGCTCAATTTTCTAACCTGCAAAATGAATTGGTTATACTTAGATGATCCCCTCTATATCTAAAGTTTTATGAATCCATGATTCCATCTTTCCTTTATCAAAACCTGTTTTTCCTGTGTTTTCATCATAGAGACACATCTGTCCCCTAGCTGTCAGGTTGAAAAAAAATTTGGTAAATAAACAGTATGGGGCAAATAGCTGATGAAGCAATAAAAACCCATTCCAGAGGCGTTTACATTTTAACACAGAACCCAGTGGTGTTAACTGAAGTGAATGGATCTATTCTGGTGGAAATTTCAACATAAGCCTCAGGTTGGTAGGAAAGATATTTTTAGATGAGGGGTTTTACTCAATCAGTAGCTGTTGACTGAACTAAGAATCACTGTCTACTTCAGAAGTAAAACAACAGAGGAAAAAGTGAAGCAATTGGTCAGGTCAAGAAAATCCAAGAGGAATTCCCCAAGGTCTGGCTCTTGACCTCAAAGCATTCAATCTTTACCACATAAAAATCAGGAATAGACAAAGCTATGAAGATTCAGTTCATTCTCTGTATGCTGGTTCAAATGCGTATTATGTCTCAAAAGTAACAAATACCTTAATCACTAAATTTTCCCCATGAGAAAAAATGCAGGTGAGTACAGACAGGCTTCAACATATCATATGTGTTTCCTTGAACACGAGACTCCTCATGGAAGGACAGGTCGGACTGAAACAGAAGGTGAGCCAGGAAAGTTCCAGGAAATAGAGAATAATTAACATTTATGTGTAACTTTTCGTAACTATATCATTTGATTCCCCTAACAACCCCATAAGATAGGTGTTACAACAACATGACTAATATGGAAATATGTTTTGAGTAACTGCGCATGTATAACCTATATCAAATTGCTTACCAACTGAGGGAGAGGGGAAGAGAGGGAGAGAAGGAGAAAAATTTGGAACTCAAAATTTTGTAAAAATGAATGTTAAAAGTTGTCTTTATGCATAATTGGAAAAAAAATAAAGATTTTTTAAAAAGATAGGTGTTACAGCTCTCAATATGCCCATTTTACAGATGAGGGAAAAGATTTATGTCTTTTATAACTTTCAAAGACATAATTCAAACCCTACTCTCTCCTGATTCAAAATCTAACATTCATTCCACTATATCATACTGACTTTCTTACTAATAGTAAGCACTTACGAAATGTTTATTGACTGACTAAATAATAGATGGACAGTCAAACTACATTGATACCCTTAAAAAATAAGAGAGTCAGAGGAAGGTTCCCAAATCAGATGGATCCTCTCTGGAGAATTTACAGAAAAGCGTGATATCATCATACATCTAGCTAAGCATCTAAGATTGCTTTGTTTGGTTTTTAAATTAGCAAATGGTACATAGTACTTGTGAAACAATAGATATTGACTTCTGGCTTTACACAGACTGACTTAGATTTTCAACTGGACCATCTTATCTGAAAAAATAAAAATGGTAACAGATTTCACACCAAATTATTCCACTTAAAGGAATATTCACTTGTGGCAATAATATCCATGCCTTACACCACCACTACAATTATGATGGCAATTTAGAGGGGAAATACTATCTTCTCTCCTCTGTGTGGCCCAGATTTTGTACCTCAATAATCCAGATACATCTGACTCTTGATTTATGTTACAAAGAAATCTAGATTGAAGAGATAATAGACAATCTTATTTCAGTCAAGTATTTTCAACCTTCCCTAAACAATTGAGCAAACTATCGGAGAAATTCTTATTTTGAATTTCAACTTCTCTCTCCTGCTGCCCTGCCCACCCTCTAGTAGAAAATAAGAGAAAAGAATGAAGAGGAGGTAAAACATTAAAGAAGGCATCATAAACTAGTGGAAAGAGCAGCGGACCTGGGCTCAAATCTCACTGTGGATGCTTACTACTTGTGTAATCTTTGCCAAGTCATTTAAATTCCTCAGGCCTCAGATCCCTCATCTACCAAATGAGAGTTTCTGAGGTCCACCATTACTCCAACTCTATGCTCCTGATACATGAGTTGTAAATTTTCAAGGAAGATTGAAGAATCTCATTGTCTTATGGGGGAGTTGCTAGAATCTTTATAAATAAAAGTGCATGCTACTGACTTCTTGATCTTTCTGGACTTCAGTTTTCTCATCTATTCACAAGAGGATTGTAAAAGATGATCTTTTAGGTCTCTCTTCCAAATCTAAAATGTTATGGTTATTTCTGCCTTGGATAATTTGCAATGTGGTCTTGCCTGAAGGTGAAGGATAAATTAGATGGTTTTTTTATGGTGCCTACCAACCCTGTTTCTATTCTAATTAGCTGGGCAGAGATAATGAACAGCCAACACTTTGCAAGGACCACTAAATTTTCAGAGTGACCTTCTCCCCTAGCCTTATACCACACTGACCAGAGGGAGAGTATCAAAACTACCCGATAAAAATCTTTTTTGCACACCTATATTTCCATATGGTCCTTACAGAGGTTTGTTCACATGAAACAGAAAAAAAGAAAACCTCCTCACAATCTGGCACAATCCGATTCTGACTGCACTCCAGTAACTTAAAAAAAAAATCTTGCTTTTTTTTAATTGAATTCTTTCAAGCAGTGTGGAGCAATACTGCTGGGTAGATCTTGTGAGAGGAGATAATTAAAACACAAACAAACTAGTTCTTTCATTTAGAATAGCAGACACCGCACATGCTCAGGACTGCTGGCTCTAGCAAAATCCCGAAGGATACTTAGCATGCAAACAGAGTCCACATTAAAGATAGGTTCAGAGGTTTGCTTTACAGATACAAACCCTTTTGCACTGGAAATCAGGCAGAGAATCTCCCAAAAATCGGGCCTTTTCTCTGACACTGCCAATAGAGCTGGGTGCCTTTGGCAAAAGGCTCTTCCCAGAGGTAGGAGGCTCCTGCGAAGAGCTTGCTTCATCTTCCTCCCTAGTCTTGAGCCCTACAAAAGGATTACTAATTTGGTGACCTCTGGAAAAGGAAAGAAAAATGGAACAACAAAAAAACATGGAATTCTTCCTTGAAAATCATTTTCCCTAAAGCATGAGGACTTGGAATAAAAATAATCAGTATCTTCTTACATCCTTGATCTATTTCCTACGTGTCATTATTTGGATTGATTGTAAATCCCACCAGTGTTGGTGATTACAACCTTGTATTCCACAGCTCTCAGTCCTACTCTTCTAAGTGAAAGAAAGGTGCTGAAATAAACTGTTTGGGGTCCTCTGTAGTTACTTATTAAGTTGGTCTCACTTTTCCCTCTCAGAGAATCAAAGCTCTAGAGATAGAAGGGACCTTGGAGCCATCTAGTATGGCCCCCTTAATTTTACAGATAAGAAAACTGAAACTCAGGAAGGTTATATTAAGCATAGGGCCTAGTATGTAGTAGGCACTTAAGAAATGCTTGTTGAATGAATGCTTACACTAAACTTGCATTAAATGCCAAAAATGCACGGGACATTGGATAAAAAGGAATTTGTTTACTTGATTCTAAAGCACCTGAGCAAATCCTTTAATTCAATTGGGGAATCAGTGAATGAAGGGAAATTTTCTTGAGTTGGAAGTGGAGGTTATTGTATAAACAAAATAATCTGTGGATTGAATTACTACTTCTAGCTTTTAAAGCAGGTTTGGTATTGTGTAGCTACTACCAGGGAAATAGCTCTTACACACTGACAAACACAAATAATCGGAACACATGGAAGGAAGGAGTGCACTGAGAATGAACCATGAAGCTAACATTTGCAAAGGACTTCCCAAACTATGACCAAGCATTTTTCCAAGAGTATCCATTTCCATTGGCAAATACACCCTGACAGAGCAGAATGAAAACCAGTACCCAGAGCATACTTAACTTCAGAAACAATGTCTTTTTCGCAAATATACAAGTGGATGCTTCCAATCACATTTCAACACACATTCATGGGGCATTCCAGGACACATTAGCTCAGTATTTCTTTAAAGGCAGAAATGACTAAAACTTCAATTCACTTTAAAAGATATATTTAGGAAGCGATTCAAACACCTTTGTGCAACCACTAATCTATTGAGTAAAACTGCATCCCTGTCTTTCCAAAATAAAAAGTAAATTATGTAAAGAATTCTATTTTAATTTAGGGCCAACTGCAAAACAAATTCAAGGACTCCAGGGGTAATGTAGAGTCCCTGGTGCCTCTCAAAATACAATTTCCCACCTACTTATTACTCATGCCTGAAATGAATTCTACCACTAAAGATAAATTCAATATTTATTAACAGTTACTTTGGTACTTAAAAGGCATCAAGAAACCATGCTTAAGATAGAGTCCCTTTACTTCAGAAGAAGTAACATTTTTTTACCTGATCAGTCATGTATATCTTGGTATAAATCTCCCTGATAGAAGGGACTAAAAGGACTCCAAGGGCAGAATGTTATATACAACTGTCAGATGTAGTCTCTGTTATCAGATGGAGTCACTTAATTGTTTATCTTTATCATAAAATAGGGTTGAATCTCTAGGGGGAAGTAACTTTTACATAAATATGATGTGAAAAGTGAAAGTCATCAATACAACATATTTAATAGAAATTAATTAATAGTAACAGTAAATGATAGTAATGAGAAGTAATAGCTATAATAATAGTAAATTTCTTTGCAAACTTTGAGCCTATAAAAATGTGAAATGTTTCTATTATCCCCAGGGTGTCCTAAAGAATAGATTTTAATAGAGGCATGAAGACAATTACCGAAAAGAGAAAGCAGAGCGAGAAGAAAACTGGGCAAGTTCTCAGTCAAATTCTAACTCCTACACAATTAAGCCCGGGGATAGCCTTGGGAACAAAATGCTAAAGAGTAGAAAGCAGCGGAGCTACACCCTCCTTAACTGTACCTTTATGGGAAGAAGGGAAATAGAAAAAGGGAAGCCACGAAATCCTTATCGTGAAATGCTTCTTGCAATTTCACTACCCACCTGATTAGGGTAATCAACAAGATCTCCAAACACACTGCTCCAGATCGCTGCTGCCAGGGCTCAGGGCTGCTTTATTTAGCCTTCCCAAGTGCAAAAAGGGCAATCCTTGCCAACCCTGGGATTAGAGAACTCAAGGAAGTTGCCTTAGTAATTGGCACTCTTTAACTGAGTCAGTCCTGAATTAAATATTCTAATGAAATATGACGATGAGATAGGAAACCTGGGCCACCAAGACTCATTCAAGAAACCTCTCCTTTTCCCCCTCCAAGAGGCAAGGTGTCCAACTTGAAATATGGAGAAAGAAACTGAAAACAAACTAGCCAATAGAAGCTTTGGTCTTGGAAGGTGGGAAAACCTGAGTTCAAATCTTGACTCAGACACATTAATTATGAGGCTGCAGGAAAGTCATTTAGCCTCCTTCCCCCTCAGTTTTCTCTATAAAATGTAGGAGTCAGACTCCAAGGCCTCTGAGCTCCCTTCTAGTTCTAAATTTATGCTGGCTGCCAACAATGTCACTGGAGGGAATTCCTATATCTTATTTCCTCATCAAACAAATAGATAAGTATCTCTTTTTTCATGGAGACCGTAGGCATTGTTGGAATGGGCAGCATGAATAATGTTGATTCTCTAGTGTCAAATTTTTTATGACTCAGTTGAGCAATTTGGTATTTTTATACAAATCTAATAGAAATGCAAGAGCATCAAGGTAGTGCAGTGGATAGAGGTATGGGCCTGGAGTCAAGAAGATTCCTCAGATTCCTGGCCTCAGATACTTATTAGTTATAGGACTCTGAGCAAGTCACTTAACCTTGTTTTTCTCAGTTTCTCCATTGGTAAATTGAACTGGAGAAGGAAATGGCAAACTACTCCAGTACCTTTGCCAAGAAAACTCCAATGGGGTCATGAAGAGTCACACATAACAGAACAAGTCACAACAACAACGGAAATGGAAGCTCCTACAAAAATTCTTCCCTGATGCCCCCAGAATGTAACAACCTTCCCCCCTCCAACTTTACATGGCACTCTGCTTTGCAATTCTCTAATGCAATGTATGATGTAATATTGTATATTGTGGTTCATATGATGTCCCTACTATACACTAAGCTCCATGAGGACAAGAACCCTTATGCCATCTAAACTTTTTATCCCCTTCAGTATGTAGTATAGTGTTCCTTATTCTGTATACAGAGACATTTAACTATGTTCAACCCTGGAAACTTCCTCAGAGCCTGGGGCCCTCTCACCTTGGACCTCTTCTCCTACTGGTGAGTTCTTCCTAAACCTTCCATTCTGGGGAAGACCCTAGGCAGGCCCAACTTTCATTCACCACCTGGCTGTGCATCTGACTTTCCAAACTCCAACACCATGCCAGGTACTTTGTAACAAAAATAGTTAAGTCTGAATCTCTGCTTTTAAGGAACTTATAATCAGTAGTGATTATAAGACAGTATAAAATAGCTGTAATATAAAATAGAATGTGATAAGCCGATGAGAGTCCAAAATTTAAGCTCTGGGCTGCTCTCAGCTGTGTGGGTCAAATTACAAAACTTTGTTCAGAATACTATATTTGTCATTATGAACTGAACCAAACATTTAGGGTGTAATGATATAAAATAATAGCTAATAATGAGGAAGCCACTGAAACTTCTTGAGCAGAAGTGACAGGGATGAGTCTGTATTTTTAAGATATCAATTTGACAGCTATGTAGAAGATGCTATGGAAAGGGGTCAGACTAGATGCAGGGAGACTACGCAGCTAGATGGCACAGTAGAGAGAGCACTGGACCTGGAGTCAGTAAGACCTAAGTTCAAATCCAGCCTCAGATACTTAATATCTGTGTGACCCTGGGCAAGTTACTTAATTTCTGTCTGCTTCAGTTTTCTCAGATGTAAATTGGGGATCACAATAGCACCTACCTCCCTGGTAGGTATTATGAGAATCAAATGAGGTAATATTTGTAAACCACTTTGCACAGTCAGTGTCTGACTTATAATAGGTACTTAATAAATGTGCCTTCTCTTCCCTAAATTATAAGCTAATTCACACTGAGATGATGTTAACTGCATGTATTATCTGAACTAGAAGCATTTTCATTTTATGAAGACTACTTAGAAAGTAAAACTTACTATTTTCAACATAATAACAGCTGGATAGGGATGATATGAGGTCTGTATTTCTGTGTCCATGACCATGTTGCCTCCCCGTCCATTTTTAGCACAGTATCTGGCACATAGTAAGTATTTAATAAATGCTTGACTTTGTAGAATGTAAGCTTCTTGAGGGCAGGGACCATCTCACTTTTCTGTTTGTATCCCTAGTACCTACCTAGTCCTTGGAATGTAAGTGGTACATAATAAATGCTTATTGAGTAACTGATTCTCCTCTTCTAGTCATACTAGAATCTTACAATTTGTCAATTTTAATAGAACTTTTCCTTCAAAATACTCAAAACATTATATAAATATCAAATGATGAACATTAAATATTTGGATTACAAAACTCTCTCTTCTTGCTTTCTTCCTGTCCTAGGGGATCATGGGAGAGGAAAAGAGAGGAAGAAGGACCTAAAAAGTATCTTCCAGGTTTCATTATACACTCATTATACCTATACCCACTGTGGTCTCACCAAATAGATCTCTCTTTTCCTCACTCACAAGACTTCACAGTCATCTTCTATGACTGGAATTTGCTCATTCCTCACCTCTGCTTCAGAGAATCCAACAATTTCTTCAAAACATAGCTCAAGCATCAGCTTCTACAGGAAGGATTTCTCAATCTCCCCTCCCTCCCACCAATCTATAGTGTCCTCTGTCGCTAACTACTTTATATGTAATTACATCTTATTTCTTTTGCATTTATTGTTTACATACTTATAGATGCCCCTAGTCCCTCCAAAATAAAGAATGTAAATTCCTTGCTTCGTTTTTTGGCTTTGCCAAATGCCAGCATATTACACAGTGCCTGACACACAGTAGACCGTAAATGCTTGTTGATTGATGCTTTGGGGGTGTTTATGACAAACTGAAACTAGTACCTTTCCCACTATGCCAGTCAGGGATTCTAGTTCCCTTTTGTTCATACTACACACATGTGTGCATACAGATATTCGTGCTCTCTCTGTCTGTCTATTTCTGTCACACACACATATACACACACACACACACACACACACACACACACACACACTTTTACTTCTCTCTCAGAAGTTAGCAAAGCCTAGGTCCAGAGATCCAAATCAAACATTATACCTTCAGTTCAGTTATTTTTCAGTCGTGTCTGACTGTTCATGACCCTATTTGAAGTTTTCTTGGCAAAGACAGTGGAGTGGTTTGCCATTTCCTTCTCCAGCTCATTTTACAGATGAACAACTGAAGCAAATAGGTTTGAGTGACTTGACCAGAGTCACACAGCTAGTATCAACATCCAACAGAACTTCCAGCTGCTACAGAGAGGCCACTGACATGTGTAGAAACCAGCTGCAAGAATTCAGTTTAGAATCATGCCTCTGACACTTAAAATCTAGTCCAACAAGCATGTATTAGACACCTACTACCATGCATACAGGAAGTACTTAACAAGTGCTAGGCAAATTCCCTGATCTCACTGAGCTTCAGTTTCCTAATCTGTGAAAGGGGATACAATACTTATACTGCCACCTCTCAGGGCTGCTATGAGTAAAGTGTTTTGTAGACCTTAAAATTATACATAAATTAAAGTTGTTATTATGATACCTTTCCAAATTAATTAATTTAAAACATCAAGGTAATAGCACATGGGCATGCAGAGGCACAATTAATGTGTCAGGTTTAGGGCAAACTGGCCAAAGATAAATTACAGTACTACCCCTATAGCTGTGAGTCATTCCTTCCTGCTTGCCTCAAACTGCCACAGAAGGCTGAGAAAGATGTGTGGTGATGTCTTCCAACATGTGGAGAAACTTGGGGTATAAGATGAGGTTAAGAAGAGGATACATAAATACTCAGTAGTTTTTATAGAGGCAACGTGGTACAGTAGAATAAGTGTTCTCAGGAGTCACAGGGCCTAAATTCAAATTCCAACTCTGGACAAGGCACTTAACCTCACCAAGTCTCAGTTTCCTTATCTGGAAAAACAAACAAACAAACAAGGAAGATAGAGGACTTAGCGCAGGGGAAGAAAACTTGAGGCCACATGTGACCTTCTAGATCCTTGGGTGCAGCCTTTTGATTGAGTCCAAGTTTTACAGAACAAAAGGTTTAGACAGTCAAAGGGCTGAACTGGAGGACTTAGAGGGCCACATGTGACTTCAAGGCTGTAGGTTCCCCACCCATGAGTTAGGTCTTTTGGTCAGGGCTCTGAAATGCAAGGGCCAAATCTTGGCAGAGTCTATTTTTATACAGTTGGCAAGCTAAGAATGGTTTGGGGGTTTTGTTTTTTGGATTTATTTTAATTCTTAAATACATAAAAAACATTCTTAACTCATTGTCCATATAATTTTGGCCTGCCTTTGGGCCCAACTTCGTCAACCCTCTAATCTTGACCAACCACAAATTAATGCAACTGGCCCTGGGTAATTATCAATGGAGGTACAGGTGCCCTCCACAGAGTACACTCTCTTGACTAAGCTTTTAAGAGTGACAAATCGTTGTATTTCTTGCCTTCTCAAAGGGTAGCAGAGGGGTGGAGGATAGGAGAGAATTTGGAATTGAAAATACTTTTTTAAATAAAACAATTTTTAAACATTAAAATATAAAAGTAGAAAAAA
This sequence comes from Potorous gilbertii, assembly GCA_028658325.1. Classification (NCBI taxonomy): domain Eukaryota; kingdom Metazoa; phylum Chordata; class Mammalia; order Diprotodontia; family Potoroidae; genus Potorous; species Potorous gilbertii. The sequence goes on from CM053770.1 coordinate 135,410,694, forward strand.
AGTGATTCATCCTCCCTTTCTCAAAAATGCAAAAAAATTTATGACACCTTAATTTGACAGACTGATACTAATTTGCCCCCTTTAGAGTCTGACCTCAGAAAGCCTGAGTAAAGTAAGAAGCAAATGCCCCTGGTTAATAAGTGTCACTTCCCTCTACTTAGACTTTTCTTTATGGACTCTAAGAGGTGAACTCACCAAGGGAAGCAGGAGGAAAGAAAAGGGGTCAGGGGAAAAGTGTAAACTCAGCCTCCTCAGCAAGCCAAGAAAATAGTCACCATGTTTATGTTATCCTTAGGCTTTTATTAACCTGGAAACAGGGATCACTTCAACAGGAATCTAATGATTTTCTTTCCCTCTGAACTGTTGTATCAAGCTACAGTCATTGTGACTGTAGTAAAGAGGGAGCACACATTAGGGTGGGAAAACAATCCCTGGATATGACTTATTTTAGAGACACTGGGCAGGGTTGGGGGCCTGGCTGGCTCTACCCCAAAGCTCACTCTCTGGTCCCTGGGATTTTCCCTTGAGGGGGAAGAGGAAAGAAATCCAGCCTGGATATACACAAAAAGTCTCCAAGGAGCAGGTAGGCACTCATGCTTTCAGCATAGAACTCAGATGAAGAATCCAACTCTGAGTTTGCTTGGCTGGTTTTGACTCATGATCTGGCATCAAAGTTGTTTAAGCTAATCCTGCTTTAGGCTGCCCATCTACCAAGTGAGTATAATACAGAATTGTTTATTAATTGTCCTAAGAACTTCTGATAAAAGGAATAATTAAGTGCTCAGTAGTATTACTAACTCTAATTACTAAAGAGATGCAACCAAATTATAATAGATTCTCCAGTTTATTCCTGTTATGTGAATAGAAGGACTCCCTTCTCAGTTCTGATAGAATGTAAACTCCCTGAGGACAGACACAGTTTCATTTTTTGTCTCGAATACCCAGCAAAATATCCGGCACACATTACGTTCCTGATTTATTGTTAATATTCAGTTGTTTTTCAGTTATGTCCAATTCTTTGTGATACTATGTGGGGTTTTCTTGGCAAAGATACTGGAGTGGTTTGCCTTTTCCTTCTCCAGATCATTTGACAGATGAGGAAACTGAGGCAAGCGGTATTAAGTGATTTGCCTAGGGTCACACAGCTAGTAAGTGTCTGAGGCCAGATTTGAACTCACAAAAGTAAGTCTTCCTGCCTCCAGACCTGGCACTCTATCCATTTTCTTACCAAGGTGCCTCTGCATCTCCATTGAGTTTCTATAAAAATACCAGATTGCTCTTTTCACCATGCCACCTAGCTGTCCTTCTAGGTACTTTATTAATGTTTATTAATAGAGTGATTGATACTACCTATGTGACCTTGAACAAGTTATTTGTACATTGCCTGGCACCTAGTAAGCGCTATAGAAGTATTAGTTATAATTATTGTTAATCTCTCTGGACCTCTGTTTTTCTCCTTTGTAGAATGAGGTGATTGGATAGGCTGACTTCTAACTAAATCTAGGATCCTCCAAGGTGATGTTAACAAAGTATAAAGTCTCTGGCATGCCAGAATAGTTCATCCATAGGCTGTCTGCAGGATGATGCACTTTTTGACCACAGCAACTCACAAATATCATCTACAGAAAGTTCACAATTTAAAATCACAATTCTAAACTCGAAAGGGAGATTAAGGGTCATCTATTCCAATCCCCCTCATTTTATAAATAAGGAAACTGAGGCCCAGAGACTTGCCCAAGTACTCACAGATAATAAGTGACAGAGCAGGGATTTGAACTCATCTCCCATGACTACAAATTCTGTGTTCTCTCCACTGCACTACACTTACCTTCACTGATAAGATCACTGATGCTTGAGTTATTTTCAGTCATGTGTGGAATCATGGGATCTAAGAATTAAAATGACTTTAAGAAGACATCTAGTTTGACCCATATGTAAACACTCAAAGACTAATGTGAAAATATTGACTGATAATTTATCTTTGTATGATATTTTGTCCCTGTTCACAAGATCTAGAAATCTGGTTTTGAAAAGATGATATCAAACCACCATCCAAGGGCAGAGCAAACAAATAAAGCCCAGGATTGGACAATCCCCAATACAACCTTCTATGTCAAAGTAGTGGTTTCTATCAGAACGATCCCAGGTCTTCCTGACTTTAAGGCCCCCTTTCCCATAGAATAGTATGAAAAAGTACATCAAATCCATTATAAAATGTCTCACTTATGTCATATAGTACATCTCTTACCAGAAAACATGGAGGGGGCAGGTTTAGAGGACATAAGACAACTGAATAGAACAGAAAATAGTCTGAAGAGGTGGTCAAATCAGGAAAGGTGCATCCATCCCCTCAGAGCATCCATGTCCCATCCCCTCAGGGTCCCAGGAAAGGGGCACCATATCAATAAAACCCTTGGGTTAGCATATATTGTTCCATCAATAACTGACTCCCCTGGATTGAGATATTTCTCTATCATGTTTTATGAATTAATCTCACTGGAACATCATGGTAACAGGAAACTGGGGGTAATCCAAAGGAGGTTACACCAGCTAGCATCGATTGATGGGACACCACAAAACAAGGCATCAAACTAAGGTCCTTAACTATGACATGGTAACTTGCCTTACTGAGAAAAAATCACCAAGAGTCCATTCCTCTGGGCCAATTCCATACAAGTTATTATATATAGTTATTATATATATGTATGTATATGTATATGTATGTATCCTCTGGGTCTCAATGTTTACCATACAAAAAGCATTAGTCCAAGTCAACAAGGGATACAACAAAAACAACAAAATCATAATATATACTAACTGGAAAGGACATTAGGACTTTAATTCAAACTAACCTAAAACATGAATAAAAGCACTGGTCTTAGGGTCTGAAGAACTGAATTTGTTTCTGACCCGATATCCTGGGTAAATTACTTAACCTCTCTGATCTTCAGTTTATTCATGTATAGGAGAGGGGGGAACAATAATATTTGAAATCCTACCTGATTGGGAGGAAAACAATCCACAACATTTAGAAAATCAATAAGCATTTATTATATAGGAGGCATTGCTTTTAAGCAGCTAGAGATAGAAAGAAAGAAAAAAGAAGGAAGAAAGGAAGGAAGGAAGAGAAAGAAAGAAAAGGAGGGGAGAAGGAAGGAAGGAAAAGAAAGAAACCTAACCAGTATACCCCAAGTTAACTGGGCAGTTTCTGGTCATCAAAATTTACCTTCCTTTGGAGAGGAGAAGGAGAGGGAATGTGACCCTAGTGAAGTAACTTAAACTCTATTTACCTTAATCCACTGAAGAAAGAAATGGCAGCCTTCTCCAGTATTTTTGCCAAGAAAAATCCATGGACAGTATGGTCCAGGGGGCATGAAGAATCAGACAAGAATGAGCAACTCAACAACTATGTATATGTTATGTATATATGTGTGTGTGCATACGTGTATGTATGTTTATGTATATGTACATGTCCACACACACACCCCCTAGCTGTCAAGGACCTCACAGTCTAATATGTACTATAGAATACTTAGGAAATAGAATCAGCTAACCAATCAATCATTCAAATAGAAAGAGGTCAGGGCTCTAAAAGTCAAGTAGAATTTATATTTGATCATGGAAGTAATATGAAGACACTGGGATTCGTTGAGGACAGTAGCATGGTCAGACCCATATTTAAGGTCCATTCAGCATGTGGAGTGGGATAGCACTTGAGCTAAATCTTGAAGGGAACTAGGGCTTTCCAGAAGTGGAGGTGAGGAGGGAGAATATTCCAGATAGAATGGGCCAGATGTCAAAAAGACACAGAGGTGAGAAATGGAATGTTGGGTTCTGAGAACAGCAAACTGATGAGCTTAGCTGGAGCACAGAGAGTGAGGGTGGGCGGGAGGAGTACTGTGTAACCAGCCTTCCAGTCAGATCAGAAACAGAGCTCTAGAGCTAAAAGGGACCTCAGAGGGATTCTATCCCAGATCCTTCACTTTATACATTTTTGAGAACCAGGAGAATTGTGTTTTAGCCAGTCTTTTGGGAACCATAAAAGCTTCCTGAGCAGTGGAGTCAAATAGTCCTACCAATGTTTTAGAATATCAATTTGGCAGTCATGTGGTGAATGGATGGGAGATGGGAGAGGAAGGAGGCAGCAGACCAATTAAGAAACTACTGAAACAGTCTGGGTCAGAGGTAATGAGGGTTTAGGGTTGGGTTTTTTCTGAGACTGAGTTTCTCTATCTTGCCCAAGCCGGAAGGAGAGCAGACATTCACAGGCCTGATTCTAATATCTTTAAAACCTGCTGATTTTTCCAACCTGAGCAGTTCACCCATCTTTAGGCAGTCTGGTGGCTGTCTTCCCAGGGGCTACACATAATGGTGCTAGACTTAATTTGGACACTGATCAGCTACAGCTCTACTGCAGCTCAGAACTCCTAAACACCCCAGCCTTTCCAGTAGCAGGGACTATAGACATGCACCACCCTGCCTATCTCTTTATCTATCTACCTATCTTCGTTACTATGACTACCACTACCCCCTACCATCACAACTACTACTACCACTACCACCACCACTACTACTACCACCACTACCACTTTGTTGTTGTTTGGTCACCATATCTGTCATGTCTAACTGTACATGACCCCATTTGCGATTTTCTTGTCAAAGATACCGGAATGATTTTCCATTGCCTTCTCTAGCTCACTTTATAAATGAGGTACTGAGGCAAACAGGGTTAAGTGCCTTGTCCAGTGTCACACAGACTAGTAAGTATCTGAGGCTGGATTTGAACTCATGAATTCCTGATTCCAAGCCCAGTGCTCTATCCAACCAACTAGCGGCCAACCACCACCACCCCACCGGTACCACTATTCCTAATACCACTACCATTACTACTCACAGCCCTACCACAACTACTACCATTACTACCACTGCTGCTACCACCACTACTATTACTACTACTACCATTACTGCTACTACTACTACCGCCACTAATGCTACTGTTTCTACTAACACTACCATTACTTAGTTGTACTCTTGGCACAGATTCCCAAAGATCAGTTTAACTCAGATATATATATGCAGGATAGAGGGAAAAAGACCAAGGAAGCAGTAGTGTCACATTTGCCCTCTTGTCCCTTGGGAGACAGTTATCATACCTGAGGCAGGTAAAAAATAACATCCCATCTAGGGCTTGCTCACTAAACATAGAACTATTTAGTTATATAGCCAATGCAAGGATATTGAGGTACCAAAACCATAGAATCAAAGAATAATAAAGCTGGAGGGAATTTGAAAACAGCATCTGGTCCAGCTGCTTGGCAGATGTTTGCCGTGAGCTGCAGGGAATGATTATGCAATAATTAAATGTGGTGATATTCTGTCCCTCCCTCCCCCCTTAAAAAAACATGAACAAAAACAACCAGTAGGAATTCGGCAGAGTTCAAGATAATGCACAATTCTCAGAGATAACTTTCCTAATCTACCTTGGCCTCTTGGAGGAGATGGCCTCCAAAGGAGGACAGGGAAGAGGCCTGAAGTACAAACAGCATGGAACTAGAGAAAAAGGTCAAAACCTGTCCTGGGGAGAAGTAGGGGGCCTGGCAGCATGGAGAAAAATGCAGGAGCTGCTGCCAAAGAGATGAGGTTTGCTAAATGACTACAACTAGCCCACTACCAAACCCAGAGGAAAACATGTAAATCCTGCATAAACCCTTTATCACTCCACAGTGTGTAAATCAGCAGGCTGGTTTGGCTTAAATTATACTTCTATTTGTCTTTCTCCCTGTGAAACTCCTTACTTGACATTTTCAGGTTTGAGTGAAATGGAGTATCAGGTATAGTATGGCATGTATGGTATGATCTGGCCTAGGATAGGATGGGGTAATAGAGTAAAATCCTAAGGTAAGATGGATAGTGAAAGCCTCAGAGGAAAAATGGGAGAATCATCCATAATTTAGGAACTAGATTTATTCAATACACTAAACACTTTGGTATAAAAATTCATCCCAGCTTTTTGAATATTCCTGTTGGAATAGGTCAGATTAGTATCATTAAGATCCGAACTGTAGCCCTATCACAAAAGGGACCCCAAGTAGTTAATTCAAAGACAGTTTCCCTATTGTTTAAAGTGATTTGCATATTATTTAATATCAAAATGCACAGAAATTTCTTCTCTAACCCCAGGCCTTCCCAGTCCTATTTCTTTCTTTCTAATTTACAGTCAACCCTTTGATATGCTGAGTACTAATCAAATAGATAAGGCCTTCCTTACTTTAATTAATAAATGATTAGTCTTGATAACAGAAGTGTAAGTAGAGCTGTAATTCATGAATTTGCTAATTGTTTTTCCCTGCTGTGGATATTTCCTAGTATGAGTCTTTAGTCATACTGAAGAAGTAAATTTCACATTGCGCCTAATCAGCAAAGTGGTTTTATGCCTTGATAAGCCAAGAAGTTATCTAATTTGTACACCAAGTATTTCATTTTAAGCATGTTCTTCACAGCTATTGCCAGTATTCAGGCCCCAAACTAGATGTTCACAGGAGCCCAAGGGGGTTGAAATCTTGATTATTTTCCAGTAAGTGTTGGTGGAATGAAAACTGGACTCAGCAGGCTCTATTGTCCTCTATTGTCTCTGTGACCTTGAAGAAGGTGCTTAGCAGAAGCTCCATTTCTTTAAAATACTGATCAAATAAAAAATCCCTGTCCTGTTTTTCTCACAAAATTGTTTTGAAAATTAAATGCTATAATAGATGAGAAAGTGCTGGGAAAACTATAATACAACTACAAGGCATTCAAGGGCCAACAAGGTATAGTGGATAGCATGAAAGATCAAGATTCTAAAAGTTTAAATCCTGTCTTTGATACTGACTCTTGGCCAAAGGCAAGTAACCTAAGCCTCTGGGATTCAATCTCCTTATTGGTAAAAGGTGACTAATATTACCCATAGCAGCTGCCTCAAAGGGTTGTTATGAAGCTTATGAGACAGTAATAACCAACATTTACTAAGTGCTTTAAGGTTTGCAAATGTTTTTACAATTATCATTTCATTTTATCCTCAGCAATCCTGGGAAATAGGTACTTGTATCCCCATTTTACAGATGAGGACACTGAGGTTAAGCTGCTTACCTGGTGCCACATAGCTAGTAAGTGAGCAAGACAGGATTGAATCCAAGTCTTCAGGTTTCAGAATCCAACTCTAGTATGCGATCCACTTCTCAACTCCCTGCCCCATACATGATCCACGGCACCACTTTGATACCTAGAGATAATGAAAGTCAAGTGCTTTATACTTTAAAGGACCATGTGTTACTTATTATGAACACAGGTAAAATAATAGTCAGATGCTCTCTTAATATTCAAGAAAATCAGTCATTGCTGGAGTAAATCAAAGTAGGCCCATGTGCCCTCTGCTTCTCATGTCAGAATTACAGTAGATAACCTCCAGCCCTTTAAGACTCCCAATTTTAGTGTTTGTTTGTTTTTCTGGGCAAAGGCGACAGACCACTGAGGAGGAGGAGAGTCCCTAGTTGTTGTTTGGGGGTTTTTTTTTTAATGTAAAAAGTTTCACTATAACTCATTATTGTTCCTTGTAACAGAATTAAAATAATACCATGAAAAAAGGTGACACAGTGGCATAATTAAGTGACTAGGGTGTTAGAAGAGAACAGAAAAAGTGAGAAGACTGAACAGCTCAGGTTGGAGCAAAGGGGCACATCCCTCAAAACCCCCCTACAAATTAAAATGACTGCAGTAGACGTCGACTTTGTAATGCCAACATTCTAATTCCCACCCCAGCCAGTCAGGCTCAATAGACTTCTAAAGAGTCTGATAAATGGATGAACTCTCCCTTTCCATCACTCTAGAAACCAAAGCTATGCTGATATTCAAACTACCTATCCCCAATGACTCAGTTCTAATTGGCCTTAATGTTTTATTCATGCATTCATCCAATAAATATTTGTTGAGATCCTTCCATATGGAGCCGTGGATAGAGAACTGGACTTGGAATCAAAAGCTTGATTCAAAGACTCTTTCTAGACATGTGATCCTGGATACATCATTAACCTCTAGGTGCTCTAGTTTCCTCATTTGTAAAATAAGGAATTTTACTTGAAGGTTCAGAATATGGTAAGTGTCCACTTAGATTACAAAGATCAGGTGAAGGAAAGTTTTTGTTTTGTTTTGTTTTATTTTTAAGGGGGAAAATGTTCCCACTTTCAGGGAACCCCATCTTCTCCCTTCCTGCCAGTACCCTCAAAAAGGACATGGAAAAGAGAAATGGATTTGTACCAGAAGAGTAAAAAAAAAAAAAAAAGATTGGCTTCTGACATTTATTCATTACAGGGCATGTTGGGAAAACCACCTCTCCTATGAAAAGATACTTAGTGAAAACTTACCTCGCTATGGAAAGTAACTAATGAATGTTAAATTCCTTGAGGACACAGGTACCTTATGCAACTGTTATTTTTTTTAAACCTTTCATTAAGTCTTGTAATAACAAAAGCTTCATTGCCCTTAATTCTTCACATTTGCAGCAACTTTATATCATATTATATTGTGCTGTTTCACTTGTTCAATCATGAGTTCAATCTTAAGATATTTTAAAATAAGACCCAACTATACTGTCATTGCATGAAGGGATACATGGAGTGCAAAGGATGCTGAATTGGCAGGGATGAGCCTTGTACAGAAAAATGAACAAAACTTAGAAGATCACACTAGAAATAGAAGATAACTTAGAAATTTAGTAGCTTAGGAGTTCTTGGTCTGGGATCTATGAACCTTTGAAAATATTTTGATAATAGTATTTCAAAATAATTGGTTTCCTTTAAAATCCATGTAGCTTATTTAAAACCATTCTGAGATGGCATCCATAGACTTCTCTTGACTACCAAAGGGATCCAGAACACACAGAAACAGTGTCCTGATTTGGTTAAACTCTCTGATTTGGGGTCGTTGTTTCATTATAGGATTCAGCTGAAAATTCTTCTAATACTTTATGATAGCTTTTAAACTATATTTCCAAAATTATTACACCTACCAAAATTCTACTCCACCTACTCCATATGTCTTAGAGCTAATCATATTTCCAAATGCTGCTCTGCATCCCCCTTCCCCAGCTTCTGCTAGTCAGAACTCTGTTTATAGAAGTGGAAACTTGCTTTTGTAGAATGCAGGCACGGTGCTTTAAATGGTGAAGAAAACAAAACCATTCTTTCTAAATATAACTGATTATAGAACACCATTTACAAAGCTGTTTTATTTAAGCTCAAGGTTACACCGCCTATGTGATCCTAAACAAATCACTTAACCTCTCTCAGACTCAGTTTCCTCATGTGTAAAATGAGTTTAGATTAAATAGTTTCTGAGGCTCCTTCCAGCTCTGGAGTTTTGTTCTTATAAACCCGTGACCTGACTCTATTAAGAGAAGAACACATTATATTACATATAATATATATTATTTTATAATATCATGATGTTTTAAGACCCCAGGATGCTAAGATTCCATGTCTCCCATTTTAGAATTTCATATGAAGTTCTTAAAATAACATAAAGAAACAAATGCCATTATAAATGGCTGCACGAATGAAAAGCACTTGTCAAGCACTTATGATATTTCTGGTTGTTCTACGTGCTAGGGATACAAATATAAAAATGAGTCCATCCCTCCCCTGCAGGAATTTTCTAAAAAAAAACAACATATAGCTAGAGAAAGAAATTTGGGTGTGGAAAAATCATAGTTATGGTGAGTGGAGTCAAGGGCCATCCATTGACACTTTCTGGAAGCAATGGTTGTAATAATTAGATTACTGTTCCCAGAACAAGAAAGAATTTGAGTGGGTTGGAGAGAAGTATGACTACACATGCAGCCACAGGGCAAAGGACAAGAAAATAGTTGGAATGGGTGGTTAAATAAGATGTGAAGCACAGTCTGGCCTAAGACTGTCTAGATAGGGGATTATGAATTGGGAATTATATTACATTACGAATTACATTGATTCTGTGTTTCAAAGTTATACCATGACCTTTGAAAGACCTAAAATGATATGCAAGGTAGAAACACATTATGCATAAGAAAACTAAAGCCAAAAAAAATTAAGTGTCTTATCCAAAATGACTCAGGAAATGACAGGTATAGGATCTGAACCCAGGTCCTTTGATTCTAAATCCAGTACACTTTCCACTTTACCATGAGCATTCTATTCCCCTTTATACTGTCTATGTTATTGCCAAAGTGGTCTATTCACCATTCCGTGTTTCTTATTGTACTTCCATTTCTGACTGTTGAAATCCTTCCCATTGTTCCAAGACTCATCTCTTCTACTTCCACTCCTTCCATAAATCCTTCTCTAAATACAACCAGCTGGAAGGAATCTTTCCCTTCTCAAAGCTCTCTCCTTTGTACTTATGTTCTAAATGGTTTACATGAAATGAGATAATGTATGCAAAGTACTTTCTAAAGTGATAAAGAAATATAAACTATGGCAGGATGAGAAGTAATTGAAAATTTATGGTAATAAAAATAGTCATTGGTGTTATAGGTATAAGCACAAGATCATCAATTTTGGAGAATCTATATACTCATCACAAGGAGCAACTAGGGATCCAAATGGATGCATCAATGAATGAGTGATTAAATGAGAGCTATTTGGTGTGTATGTCTTATTTCCCTTGCTAAGTTGAGAATAGGGACTTTCTATTTCATTGACGTATCTCTAACTCTGAGCATAGTATTTTGCATATTGCATGTGCTCAATAAATGTCAACTTCCAGAGGTACTTAGGCCCCCACACCACAATGGGCAAGTGTATTCTATTTATTCCCTCTCCTAGCTTTACAACCACCCCCAAGGTCCTGTGACCCAAAGTGCCCATCTTCTTCTATTACCATACCACTCCCATTTCTAGGCCATGCACCATCTTTCTCTATCTCTCTCCCTCTGGTGTTTGGGAGGTTCAGGGGTATTAGTATTAGATATGCTTCAGGCTTATAAACCAAACTCTCTCTAAGATACCCTTCTTCTTCCCATCATATTTTCACTGGATAAGGGCAGAATCAAGGTCTCTCATGAAAGTCACCCATAATGCAATGAAAACAGAGAGGCATGGGTTTAATGGGACCAGGAAGGTCATCCCACAATCCAAATGAGCTTTCCATGCCAGATGCCTCCCCAAGAGTTTCCCTGGGAGCCATCCTAAAGTCTCTCTTTCCCTGGCAAAGGGTGGCTTTCTGTGAACTCTTCCCCCACAGAGTACTATACCTCAAAATAATATATTCCTTCCCCATCTACTTCTATACACACACACACACACACACACACCCCTCTCAAGTGAATTTGCCTTAAGTACCCAGATGCCTGGGGGAAGGTCAGATACTTAGGTTTTTTAAGTATAAAACAATGATGGTAGATACCTTTCTTATCATTTGTGACAAAATGGAGACATAAAAATATTAAGCAAGTTGCCTACAAGGAATCACAATTATCTAGCACTTTAAAGCTTAAAAATAACCCTGGGAGGTAGAAGACCATTGAAGTGAACACCTCTTTTTGGCATTTTAAGTGCTTGTCAATGAGGTTAGTTATCCAGGTTTACTGGATTTTACTCACTCTCCACACACGAGAGTCCAGACAAGCCCACTTGCTGTCCCTTTTATATGAAATTCTATCTCCCCTGTCTAACACTCTGCATGTGCTACCGTATATGCTTAACCTACATGAAAATTACCTCCTCACCTCTGCCACGTGGTACCTCTAGAATCCTTCAAGGTGAAGCTCAAGCAGTGTCTTCTATCCAAATACAAGATGAATCCCCTACCCCCATCCCTAGAAATAACTTGGTATGTACAGGGGTGTTCCAAAAGTCTTAGTTCAGTTTTAAGCTATTAAAGCTTAAGTCTAATACTTTGGGGACATCATTTTGTATTTTGTATTTATCTAAGGTCATGTTATTCCTGTCCTACCCTCTCATTGAAGGCAAAGTCCTTAAGAGTAGGGACTATTTCATTTAATCTTTATGTCCCCAGGGCCTAATATGGTGTCAAAAACACACAATAAATGGTTATTAAATTGCATCTTCATCTTTTAAGTAAGGGCTAAGTATACATCCAGGTGCAGCTAGGTATAGTGGATACAGGTACAGTGGATAAAGCACCAGTGCAGGAGTCAGGAGGACCTGAGTTCAAATCTCACCTCAGACACTTGATACTCACTATCTGTGTGATCTTGGGCAAGTCATTTAACTCCAGTTGCCTCATCCTGGGTCATATCCAGTCATCCTGATGAATATCTGGTCACTGGATTCAAATGACTCTGGTGGAGAAATGAGGCTAGTGACCTGCACAGCCCTCCCTCACTCAAAACAAAGTCAAGTGCAAGTCATGTCATTTTTTCTCTGATAGCATGATCTTCTTCAGCAAGGAAGGATGAACACACATAAGTATATATCCAAGAAGTTAAGGGACTTGCCTTAGGTCATACAGCTAGTAAATATGATCGACTAAGGATTGAACCTAGTTTCTCTTGATTATCAATACTGTCCCTTTTCTACTACAGCCTAGTACACACAAAGAAGAGTGGAAAGCATGCTGACCCAGGGAGAAAAGACCTGAGAAATAATTACTAGGCTAAGTTCACTAGGGGACACTGGATGACACTGACTAGAGTCAGGATGCCTTAAGTTCAAATCCAACCTGAGACATTATTAGATACGTAACACTGGGCAAATCAGTTAAGCTCTATACGCCTCTGTTTCCTCAGCTGTAAAATGAAGATGATAATCGCACCTATTTCAGAGGATTTGTTGTGAGGATGAAACTAAATAACCTAAGTAACGTGAGTAACCGGCCGTGCCTACCTAGCACAAGGTAGGTGCTTAATAAGTGCTTATTTCCTTTTATCCTTCAGTTTGTTCGCTGCTGCTTCCCTTGAAGTGCAGGAGGATGGGCCACTTCATTTTTCTGGGACTCAGTTTCTTCATTTCTAAAATGAAAGGGCTAGATTTGATCTATACGTTCTCACCAAGATGCATCAACTACATATTAAGTAACTACTGTGGATATAGCTCTGACTTTTGGCAAAGACTCATATCTCCCCAAGCATGGATCAGCTTCAGGAGAGTAGCATGGCCTGAGATGGACATCGAAAGGCAAAATTAATTCTACAGCCTCCAGAAAGGATTGGATCAAAACCATTCTAGACAGATGCTTCTTTACTCCTGTTCACTTTGAAAATACCCAGAGAGCTTAAACTATGTGACTTTGATAAAAAGTACTTTGCTCCCAAGCATATCTAAATAACTTGGGGAGGTGGTATAAATCTCCATGATAGAAAAAAAAAGAAACTATAGAGTAGTAAGATTAATTGATTTTCCTAATGTGTCAAATTATTATGCACCAGAGACAGGAACCACTTGTTCAGGATGCAGGACTCTTGGGAAGTAATTTATTAGATACTACCATAATCCTTTCTGTTAGCAGAAAAGAAACAGTTTCACTTAGAATCATAGAATGTTAAAGCTAGAGGAAACACTAGAGATCTAGTCAGACCCTCTCATTTTATAAATGAAAAATCTGAGGCCCAGAGAGGTTTAGTGACTTGCCTGCAGTCACACAGTAAATGCTAGGGTCAAGATTCATCTTCTAGTACTCTTCACATTGGGCAACCATGTTTATCTCTCCAAAATCTTTTTTTAAAAAAAAATCTTTAACCAAATTCTTTAACATGGGGGGATGGGAATATCAAAAAGCACATCTGCAAAGGACTTCCCAAGCTTCTATCCAGGCTCCAAATCCAATTATTATGATTAATGTGAAAAAAAATGATATAAAAGAGAAAAAAAAGAAAGATAAATTAAAGGGATTTTCATTCTGCAAACAAGCAAGGTAGGCCCACATTACACAACAGGCAGAGCAGACAATTTTAATAAGCAGCCACGATTAATTTTACCCTCAAAGCTGCTCCAGGGACTGACCTCACATCTGATTGTCACATAACTCTAACCACATAACTCTAACTCAAAGCTTGACCCAGGCATAGGAAAGTTGGGGTAGATAAAGTTAAACAAAGGGAGTGGGTTTTTCCAACAATATTGAAGACACGTTTATTGTTATTTGGAATGAATATAGAAAAGAAGGAAATGCTGAAGCGGGCATGATCAGATGCTTTAAGTATTAGATGAGAAGCTGTCTTTTTTCTTTTTTTTTTTTGACTGTGCAATGATTATATTTTTATTGATGCCACTAATATATTGGTGCCCCTACAGTTTGGTCAATTCCCATATCTACAAACTGTACCACATAGCTTAGCCTGATTAGAGCAGCCAGCCTGCAACAGATATTAAACTATTGAACCTGAGGCCAAATTTGAATTCAGGTCTTCCTGATTTCCTGCCCAGGGCTCTAACCACCATGGCATCATTTTCCAATCTTAGTCAGGTTAACAATTATTTCCTAGCTCTCTTTTCACTAAGCCAGCTGGGATGGATCCTAGAGATCATCTAATCCATCTTCTTCGTCTCCCAATAAGACTCAGAGGGAAGTAATTTAAGTATGATCTCACAAGTTGGAATCCAAATCCAAGCCTCCTAGCTCCAAATCCACCACTCTTTTCATTAGATCACATTTCCTTCTCCCAATCTTGTGATGGAAACTGAAAAAAAAAAAAACAAACTTCTCAGCCTGGGCAATTCCTGACTTTCTTCCTAGGGCTATAATTAGAATCCCAAATCAATCAATCAATATTTGTTTAACACCTACTGTTTGCCAGGCACTGTAAGCAGAAACAGAACAGAGAAGTATCTACTGAGAAGACATACTAGAAATTCTTCCTGAAATCTAAGACTCTTTCTATAGTATTGACAAACCCATCATCCAATGGTATACATTACATACAATACATCCAATACTTTCTATAACATACTGAATGACATGATGGGAACAGGCTGAGTTTGGCATTATTCTTTTTTTGGTCTGGGACATCATTGCTTTATCCAACTAATGTTGATTTTGAATGATAACCAAACCTAATATTGGAAAGGAGTTTTATCTCGTCTATGAGCAGGGAGAGCTTTTCTTCTACTGGTGAAACTAAATGGAAAGCACAAAATTAAAATAGAGGATGGAACCTTTTTGTCATTTTACATATATTGACAGAGAAAGTGGAAAATGGGCACCGATGGGCTCTTTCATGATATTTTGTAGTTTTCTGTCTTGCTTTAGGCTCTAGCTTAATCACACATGCACTAGAGAATATGTTATTTCATCATCACTGATGACCATTATCTCTTAAATATCCCCAGATGTATCCATTCCACTATGCAGGATAAAACGTGGGTTGGATGAATATGACATTTGGTTTCTAAAAGTTCACATTTGAAGCAGACAGAACACTACAAATACAGACTTTCACAGAATCTCAGAAACTCAGCATTAGAAAGGACCTCAGAATTAAGAAATCCCTACAGTAATATCACCAGTAGGTAGTCAGATGGTCTTCACTTGAAAATCTCTAGAAAGATGCAACTCATCAGCTCCTCAGGTAGTCCATCTCACTGCTGGATGGCTCTGATTATTAGGAAGCTGACATTTGGTATTTTTTTTTCTACCTACATCAAAACTAAATTTGCTTCTCTGCATCTCTTACCCACTGCTCCCAGTTTTAACCTCTAGAGCCAAGCAAAATAACTCTGATTCGCTCTTTAAGTATCTGATGATTACTCTCAGGTTTTCTTTTCTCTTTCACCAAATAACCCCAGTTCATTCAGTTGAACCTCCATGGTCCCTAGTTCCTTCACAATCCTGTACATTTTCTTTTGGACATGTCTCTTGTCAAAGTCTTGCCTAAAAATTTATAAACAGAACTGACCACAATACTCCAGATGTGATTTGACCAGGGCAGGGGACAGCAGAACTATCACCTCCCTGTTCCTAGACTCCATCTCTCAATGCAATCTAGGACAAGAGGCTCTTTGGTCTGCCTTATCACAGCATTGACTTATTAAGTTTTCAGACCACTAAAAACCCCAGGTCAATTTCACATGAACTGTTGGTTTACTGCATCTTCCACATTTCATGCATGAGAAGTTTATTTTTTTTTAAATGTAGAAGATTAACCTTAGTTTATTCCAATTACATTTAATATTATTAAATTCTACCCCTATTGAAAACTTGATCTGGACTCTGCCATCCAAAGTTTTAGTATCCATTCCCTGATCACTATCATCTGCAAACTGGATAAGCAAGTCATCAAGCCATTGATAAAAATGTTATACAGAGCAGTGCATGTGTCTGAATGTATCATTCCCCCATTAGAGTAATTCCAGTGACTCCTTACTATCCCCAATTATAAAAGCTTCATTTGACTTTTAAAACTCTTGGCAACCTGGCCCCTTCCTACTTTTCCAGCCTTCCTACAGCTTTCACTCACCTACCTGCTCTTTGATCCGGTGACACTGGTATCCCTGATATTCCTCCCACACAACACTCCTCCTCTTTTCATTTGCTGTTCCCAGTGGCTGGAGCTCTCCATCTTCTTCTTTGCCTCCTGGCTTCCCTAGTTTCAGTCAAGTCCCAACAAAAATCCCACCACCTACAAAAAGACTTTCATGATCTCCCTTAATTCCAGTGCCTTCCTTCTGTGGATTTTTTTTCCAATTTGCCATATTTGTATCTTGTTTGTATACAGCTGTCCACATATTCTCTGCCTCCTCCCAATACTATTAATTTTTTGAGAGAAGGGACTGTCTTCTGCCTTTCTTTGTATCCTTACTGCTTAGACAGTATCTAAGTTGTACCAAATAAATAATAAGAGCTTAATAAATGCTTGTTGACTTTGACGATAACATGAAAAGATCCCTGAGATACTTCATTTGGGACCTCCCTCCAAGTTGAAATTGACCTCATGACAACTACTCTTTGGTATTAATTGTATGACTTGGTAACATAGTGTGACTTTAAGTAAAGTCTGTCTTCTACCTCAGTGTGTAATACTAACTTTGTGTAAGATCAGGTTTTATGTATAAGTAGATTCCAAGGATGCAGAAATGGCCTTGTCCTCCCAAGTCTCTTCTTCAACTTGGGTCTGGAAGAGAATTTTTGACTTAGCATTGTCTATGGGAAGCCCTCTTAAAATGCAAATGTGTTTTTTGCCCAAGACGAGTAACCCATTAACTTCTTATCATGTTAACACAGATTAATTTATCAGATTAACAGAGTAAGGCACTGGAGAAATGGGACAAAGGATAGTTAAATTTAACAAGGCAGGGGACTAACTGACTGACCTTCCCAAGAGTAAAGAGAGCATGGGGGAGGGGAAAGCAAGAGGATACCAGGCAGCCAGAGAATAATCTTGCTGTCAGATTTTTGATTCAGGACATCATCAGTTTTCTTACCAGATCTGCTTATAGCAAAGCTTAGAGATATGGCAGGAATCTGTCACTAGGTGCAAGCTAGGGCTCATAGGAAGAATCAGTAGTGACAGCCAAATGATGGGGAACGAGTCAAGATCTGAGTTGCCAACAAGAGACTCAGCCAGAATTAGAACCAGACAGGCTGATCTGACTGGCCTCTCTGGCTCTCTCCCTACATTCAGCTGGCACTGATTAAGCCCCACAGATTCCATAGAGCAGGGCTAAGACAGGAGACCACTGTAAGTAGGCCAGGGGCTTATGGCTGATCTGGGGAATAGGACATAAAGATTTATCAGGAACCATTCTGGCAGAGACTAGGCAACCCCTTGGGAGAAAGAGGGGTAGAGGAAGAGACAGGAGGGAACAATTAGGTGGGTGAGGGAAGCAAGTGTCACAAATTCGGGAAGAGAAAGATGGTGAAAAAGAAGACAAACTTCTCTATGTCACAATTTTGTGGTCAACCACCTACATCAACATTTTTAAATTTTCATATTTATTCTTATGTTAATCCTGTGAGTCAGAAAGGGAGAAACTAAGGGAAATCTTCATTGTACAGACTGACATAGAAGGCAAGAAAAGGTCATAAGGTAATGAGATTTTAGAGTTGAAAGGGGCCTTCGAGATCCTCCAATCTAAAGATTTAACTTTCTTTTTGTACTATGAACCCCTTTGGGAGTCTACGGAAACCTATGAACTCCTTTTTCTCAGAAAGTTTTCAAATAGAATTACAAAGGAAATCAATTATATTGAAATACAGTTATAAAAATGTGTGGTTAAAAAAGAAGTTCCTATACCACATCACACCTATTGGATTGCCTAACATGACAAAACAGGATGATGATAAATATTGGAGAAGATGTGGGAGAGGTGAAACACTAATTCATTGTTGGTGGGGCTGTGAGCTGATCCAGTCATTCTGGAGAGCAATTTGAAACCATGCCCAAAGAGCCACAAAAACGTGCATACCCTTTGACCCAGCAATACCACTTCTAGGACTGTATCCCCAAGAGCTTATAAAAATGGGAAGGGGTCCCATATGTACAAAAAATATTCATAGCAGCTCTCTTTGTGGTGGCCAAAAACTGAAAATCAAGGGGATGCCCATCAATTGGGGAATGACTGAATAAATTGTGGTATATGAATGTTATGGAATAGTATTGTACTATAAGAAATGAAGAACAGGAAGACTTCAGAGAGGCCTGGAAAGACTTATATGAACTAATGCTGAAAGAAAGGAGTAGAACCAGGAGGACTTTGTACACAGCAACAACCACAGTGTGCAAGGATTTTTTCTGGTAGATTTAGAACTTCATTGCAAAGCAAGGACTTATAATATTCCCAATGGTCTCTTAAGGCAAAATGCCTTCCACATCCAGAGAAAGAACTATGGAAATTCAATCGCAGAATGTAGCAAATCATTTTCTTTTGTATTACATTTTGGTTTCTTTTATGATTTCTCCCATTCATTTTGATTCTTCTATGCAACATGACTAAAGTGAAAATATATTTAGTAGGAATGTATGTGTAGAACCTATATAAAATTGTATGCTGACTGGGGAGGGAGGGAGAGAAGGAGGGAGAAAGAGGGGAAAAAATCTAAGTTACATGGAAGTGATTGTAGAACACTGAAAATAAATAAACTAATAATAATAAAAAGGAAAAAAAGAAAGGAGGAAATTCCCACACACATAAAAAGAAGTTCCTAGATTCTGTTCTAATCTAACCTCTTCATTTTACAAATGGGGAAACTGAGGCCTAGAGAGGCAAAGTAGCTTGTTCAAAGTAACACCAATATTTAATGCTAAAACACGAATTGAAATTCAATTTTCTAGGTCAAAAATCCAGTGTTATTTATACTTGTCTATACTGCACCCAGGAACTTTTAGAAAGCCAATGACAAGGCCATGGGTAGAAACCAACAAGGCTACCCTTCTTAGCAAAAAACGTAAATCTTGTCTTCGGTGCCTTCCTATCTCTTCTTTCTGCATCCTGTCTTTATGCCCTCCCCCTCCAACCCCTGTCACTTAATCTGAAAATCTCATTTACGTTAAGCTCTACGAAAGCAAAGACTATCTCTTATTAATCTGTATTTTTCCCCCAAAGACAATGCTTTGCATAACTGGGGATGGGGAAGGGGACAGATCTGTGATTTTATTGGTGATGGGAACTCTCTGTGAGGAAATTTCCACAAATGAAGATAGGCAAAACAATCTTCAATTGCAATATTTTAGAGAGTTGAGCGGGCCATTGAGAGATTAAGTGACTTTCCCAGAATCAGAGCCAATATTTTTCAGTTTCTCAATGTAAGATCAGGTTTTCCTGACTCCAAGATTTCTCTAACCAAAGTACTAGGATGCTTCTCTGCTTTGCAAAAAGTAGATAGTAAATTGTTGATGGAAGGATGAATGGATGGATGAATAGATGAAACAAAGTGAAAATGTTCAAGTACTTTATGTGTTGCCCTCATCAGGAAATTTTTCTTTTAAAAAAGAAGACTCAGGATAAAGGCAAATCTTAGTCAAAATAAATTAATTGAGTGATAAACTTTTGGACCTCTATATGGGAACCTTACATATACCTCTCAAACTCACATAGGCCCTGGCCAGCAGCTCTACCTATAAAAAGGCCCATTTCCCAATTCCTTTCTCAAATACTCTTCTACCAGTAAGCTGAAATTCACAAATAGTATGTTACCCAGTGATTACTTAATGCCTATCATCCTCATAACTTCATTTTATGTTTTTATTTGGTTGGCTTACTCTTCACAAAACCATATGACATTATAGAGATGAAACGAGGGAGTCCAGTACAAGGGAAAGAAAGATGGAGATGGAGTCAAAGATCCAGGTTCAAACCCTGGGTCTGCTGTTGCATGCCTAGATAAGTCATTCAGTTTCTCTGGGCCTCAGTTTCCTCACTAGTAAAATGAGATGAAAAACCAGTCTTGAAAATGGAAAGAACTGAGTCCAAGCCCTGCCTCTGTGATTCTGAACAAATCGTTTAAGGTGGCTTGAAGTAGCTCTCTAATACTGTAAGGGCCATCCCTCATCTAGAATCCCCAATGATGACAAAATGTCAGTATTACCAAACAAAGCTTACTTAGAATGATTTATTTGGAGCTGGAAAACCCTTAGAAACTGTCTAGTCCAAGTTTCCCATTTTATAGATGAAGAAATTGAGATCCCCAGGAGATTGAGTGACTGGCCCAAGGTCACACAGGTTATATGCATCAGAGGTGGAATTCAGAACCCAAGTCCTCCCAGTTCCAAAGCTGGTGCCCGATCTCAAGAACCAGGCTCCAGTTTGCCTAGATAGGAGCAAAACTGTAAAGCCATACTACCCTTAGCTGTTGATTTCCTGAGATTAAGATACCCTGGATAAAGACTCTAGCCCAGATATTACTATTTCATAAAAGAAAGTTGTCATTGACCCTCATCTCACATCTGTCTCAGTTTATAAGAACCTGCCCAAAAAGTTAGTTTAAAAAAAAGAGAAACAGCCTATTTTACCATTGCTGTTCTCCCATGTGTCTCTCTGCTATAATCGTGTGTATCCATGCTCATTTAGCAAATTCAAATACTCCCATCTGACGCTTTTGACACCCAAAGAAAGCACAAAAGCATTTCTCAAAGTAAGAGAACTCCCCAGCTTTTCAAACTTTCTGTTTCATAGCACTGATAGAAAAAAAAAAGTACACTGAGTTCCTACGAAGCACCCTCCTGACATTTCCAGACTTATTAGCCAGTTTTCACACTGACTTCAATCAACCTCTTTAATCCTCCAAGGAAAGAGCATTTTTAATTCACCGATTGGCTGATAAGCTTGAAGCCCAAAAATGATTTACACGTAGATGAATTGTGCTTACAAGATGGAACTCCGAGCATTAGAAGCGGATCTGAATTTCCTATCTGTCATTTTATTTGCCACATTCATTTTTTCTCTACCATTACCCTTGTTGATTATGATCTTTCAGCGCTATTGGGCCCCTGCTTCCACAGTTTTTAATCTGCCTTTAATCCCATAGATTTTAAATATTCCCGGCACCGAGAGACTGGAGGCAATTAACTGCCCTTCTGATGCTCTCCTTATCAGTTGCCTCCTTGTATCTCTCAGAAGCAGCCTCAAGACGCTTCCAGGCTGACAAATACTACCAGCATTTCAGATGAAGCTGCCGCTGCAAATGGAATGTGAAGTCCAGCTGCGTACTCCGATGCTCAGCAATCTAGTTATTGGGGGGAGGAGGAAGAGGACTCGGGGCCGGTAGGGAGAACAGACCGCCAGCTCTGGGGTCCCTGAAACATTTTAACTCCACATGCACAAAAACAAGCAGGTTTGCCATATCGGGGAGGTGGAGAGGGGGCTGAGTGGTCCTTTTTTGTGGATATTTGAATCTATTCAATCTGTCCCCCGTTTTTGGAGGGGGCAGGGAATCACATCGCCTGCTCCCTAGATCTGTCCTGTCGATAGCGCGGGACAGCAAATGGAGCCATCAGGTAGAAGATATTAGGATCTGGCTCTAATCTCATCTCTGTGGGCTGTCGTTATTGTTTTTCCCCTTTTAAAATATGTAACAGCTACACCCTGCTGTATCAAGGTTTGCCTACCACTAGCTGATAAATGTCCTACATGCCCAGGTGATGTCTGCCCCGACTTGATCTAATTTGGGGTTTTCTAACAAACCTCAATGCATCATCCTGATGTATCAAAGCTTCGTCATCTCTGATAGTACATCTGAGGGACCTAATCAGTGTAACCAGCTCTCTCCAGAGGAAAAGGAGAATATCATTCATTAAGACTCTGTGCTGTTTCAGGAACACATGTATTTACATAGAGCCTGGTTTGATCGTGCCACATATGTACACATAAGCATGCATACATACATAGACATGCATGCCCACAAAGGCACTCTCCTTTTTACATATAGGTTGAGGCTGTAACAATATTCCTGCTTACTGCAGGTTAAATTCTTTAGGAAAGCACTGATGCTTGAAGCAAGCCTGGCTTTCACATTAACCCCTCCCCTACAGAATTCCAATTATAATCTTGAATGTAGGTGCCTGTTAAAGTGATAAAATTATGTTTGAACTTGGGTCTCCCCCTAGAAGGATGGGGCACAGCCCAGGAGAGAATATCAGAAGACTTAGACTCCATTCTAGATAACACCCATGTGCCCTAGCAAGGACATTGGCATAGAACCTACAGGACTCAAGTCCCTTATAAGAAAGATTCACAAATTTGGGTATACATATATAACTTTCTTTACAATTCATATTCACATACATGCAGTACTTAAGATTCCCATTCGTTCACAGGAAACTGATGGTTCCATTTCTTGTCCAGGATGCCTCTTCACCATTCATTCATCAGACATGTTCGCTCAATGAATCCTAGTATTTTCTAGAAACCAAGTTTACCACAAGTTGAGTTTGAAGGGTGAGGGGGAGGATATCTACTCCCAGTTTTCAAATGAGGACATGGGAGGTATCCTTAATTTAAGCTTTGTTCTGCTGGTTTAAAAAAAAAAAGACAATTGGAGGGAGAGAGGGGGAGGATCCAAACATATGACTGGGGTGAGGGGAGAAGTGAGGGAAGTCTGAGGAGGAAAGGGACTTCCAGTGTGCTGTTCCTCCACCAATGAAGATCAGCCACTCCTCTATAACTTGTGGCCTGTGTGTTAAGCTAGTCACATAGATAGTAAATGTCAAAGGAAGAACCTGAACCCACTTCTTCTTGACTACAAAACCAGACCATGCCACATTGCCTCTCAAGGTAAATCATTTCTATATCATATGCACGCATGCATACACATGCACACTCCATATATGATGTAGTCCAACAACAAGACATCTGTCTTCTGGGAATTGCTACTGTACTTTTCAGTAACAAACATCACAGAGGCAAAGAAATTCTGTGAAAAAAGGAATGGGAATATGGTAGAGGAAGAGGACAATGCACTGAGCGCACACAGTTAATTGATTGGCTCCACTTTTTGTACTGAAAGAAAAATTGAGCTCTTTCAATCAACCTCTTCAGTGAGCTAAGAAAATAGCAAATGGGCCATTTTTTCAGTGAAGAAGAGATATGTTGGGAAGTTGTTTGTAAATAACACTCAGAGACATAAACAAGGATAGCACCATCCAACTGACAGAGAACAGCTGGCGGAGGAAGAGACAGAAACTTTGTTATATAACAGGAAAAACCCACAGCAACGCTCTCCCTGGGTGTTGTTTTGCTGTGACTTGCAGCTTTGCTTAAGCATTTGAAAGATTCTTGCAGGTCTTTCTGGGAGCTGCCAGCTCTAGCCTGCGAATTATGGTAATGTGCCACTTCTGAGCCCTCGGCAGGATTTGCAACAGAGAAATCACATCAGCCTATGCTGATTAACAATTCCATTCCATCCAGAGATTTATATAAAAAAACTATCTTACATTTTGCTTTTTAATAAGAATGATTGCTATCTCAAATTGAGTCCCAGCAAATTTTAATAAAGGCCCAAGGTTGAGTGGCATTTTGCATGCTGATTTAACTGTGATTGCTTGCTTTTGATGAGCACCAGCCTGGCATGTATAGCTCTCCTTAGAGCAGGTTTAAAGACCAGTAGTAAGGAAAAGAATAAAAATAAAAACTTCCAACTGAAATTTGAGGTCTTTTCTTTCTATGATTGATTACTGAATAAATACCAACACATATCTTTGGATTCGGCCTAGAAGTGAAATTCCCTAGAGCTAAACAGCTGTTTTTTAATGGCTTTTAACATGCCCTCCTGTCAAAATATGTTAAGTTAGATGACTACAATTATTATTTTAAGAGATGTTATCAATCTATTTATCCATCTTCTGGTCCATGATGCCTTCATAAACCAAAAAAGGAGCAACACAGAACAGATGACATTCCCCTCCTGGACAACAAAATATTACAGAGAAATAAATATTTCTTTGGGGAAGATCTCTCCTTCATTAAGATAGAAGGCGTAATAATCACTGTGAACAATGAAGCCATAGGTAAGGCATGCTTTTCCAGCTGATGTGAAAAGCTTCCCTCTCAAGGCAAAAGAATAAATGGAGATGTATAAGCATTTTAGTTGATTTAGGCATGGGCTGGGAACAAATCATCAGTTATTGTATTTAGGTGATGGTCCTATATGAAATTTGCCTTCGTTATCTTTCCACTTCATAAGTAAGAGAATTTATCATATGAAACCCTCAGATAGTGGAGCCAACCTCATAGCCAGGCTTCTCTAGCCTCCTAATGGTAAGGATGTATCACCTGCAACTCAAAAAAACTAAAGAATACAAGTGAGATGCCATTCATTGGGCTAATGATGCCCAAATTCTACCCAATTCACAGGACTCTGAGCTTGCAAGATGGAATCTCTGTCCTGAAACAGGACTATTGCCAAACCCAGAATGCAAAGCAAGAAGTTTTAAAGTAGAATTTTAAACAGGAAAAAAAAACTGTCTTCTAAGTAACCAAGACCTGTAATGTTGTAGAATTACTATGTTATTGCCATGGTCTTCTTTTTAATGGAGGAAAGAAGCAGCAAAAAATACGAATTCCAAAAGGCAACAGTAAACATTGAGAATATTATATTAAAATAATATCTTATGTACTTGACATCATCTGGGAATTAGCTCCTCTACATAAGTGAATTTTCCTAAGAACTCCTTTAAGTACCAACATTCTGGAAGATTTTAACCATTTTGCATAGAAATCTGTTCAAATTTTTAAGCAGACTATACTAAATATAATCTTTATTCATTTATTTATTCATTTTGGTACAGGACCATTGAGAGAAATAGGGACCAGACCTATGATTTCATTGCCACAGGCAATTTATAATTTATAATCTTAGAGTTTGCCAAGGGCACAAAGAATGATTTATCTAACCTCATACAGCCAGTATGAGTCAGAGGTTAGACTTGAATCCAGGTCTTTCTGATCATAAAGGCAGTCCTCTATCTATCATGCCACACTATCTTTCCATCACTGTAAATATTAATTGCCATGCTCTGCTACGACAGAGTGATGCCTTTAGTAGCTATTGAGGTACACAGAGGACTCTTGAGTTTCCCTACTCCTTTGTCATCTCTTCTTGTCAGCATGCCTGTCTCTAATAGCTCCAAATCCTTTCTAATTTGCTGCTTCTGATCACTAAAGCCAGTCTGGTGGCACAGTGAGTAAAGAGTCGGATCTGGTGTCAGGAAGATCTGAGTTCAAATCCAGCCTCAAATACCTATGAGTTGCATGACCCTGGACAAGTCTCTTAATATGTTTGCCTCAGTTTTATCAACAGTAGATAGGGATATTGACAGCACCTATCTTGCAAGGTTGGCATGAGGAATAGATTTGTAATATTTGTAGAATCATGTATAAGGGTCAATAGGCTTTAGATGAAGGATGAGTACACTAATGCTTTATTGAGGGAACTGTGATGGTCCAACCATCCTGGAAGGGAACTTAGAACTGTACCCAAAAAGTCACTATTCTGTGCACAATTTTTTACCTAAAAATACTTTTACTAGCTGCCAAATGACTGTACTCCAAAAAGATCAAAGAAAGAGAGAAAAGACTCATATGTACAAAAATATTTGGGGATTTAGAATACAAGTAGCTTAACCTTAATAAAGAGACACTTCATTCCCTGAGAGGAGGTGGACAGAGGAGAGAATGTTATAGATAAAACCATACTTTGAAGTACAGAAAGGGAGGAGCTTCAATTTTCTCAATAAAGCAATAATAGTAATTCACATTTCCATAGGAGTTTGTTTTTATAAAGTTCTTCCCCCTCAACATTTTGTGAGGTAAGTTTTAGAAGTTTTTCTATCCCCATTATACAGATGAGAGGCTCTGAGACATTAAATGACTTATTTATAGGTGGTACAGTTCAATTGCCTGAAGTTTGGGGTAGAAGTGGGGTTGGGGAAAAGAGGGTTGTGAAAGAAGAAAAGGAACCTTAAGAACCGTGGGGCTTCTGAGAAGAGTGGCAATCAACAAAGGGCATATTAAAGGGGTGCCAAGAACTTCAAGGACACAGTTACAGTCAGTGAATTTAAAGAAGGTCCACATGTCATTATGTGACTTTCTCTATCTACATTCTGAAGTGTATGAGCAGGAAAGGAGAAAGTGTCAGGAATGATCGCACATAGAGAAAGGTCAAGGTGAGGGAGAGAATCTGGATTATGGTGTTAGTGAGTGTAGGATCAATGACACTGACCACAGAAGGAAGCAGAGCTAGAAGGGCCCTTAGACATCTTCTAACACAAGCCCTTCACTTTTGTTATCATCAACATTATTAATAATCATTTATATAACTCTTTAAGATTTACAAAGCACTTTTACAAATATCTTATTTTGTCCTCACAAAAACCCTAGGAGATAAGTGTCATCATTATCCCCATAATAGATAGGGAAATAGGCACAGAGGTTAAGTAACTTAAGAAGTCACATAGCTAATAAGTATCTGAGTTTGGATTTGAACTTAGAACTTCCTAACTCCAAATCCAATGCTCTATCTGTTGTGCCACCTAGCTACATTTTAGGAAAGGGAAAACATGGGGCCAAGGAGTAGGTTAAGAAATGTACTTGAGGTCACACAGGTCGTCTGCATCATGGGTAGGATGAAGTCAAATAAAACCAAAAGAATGAATTGTGAATACAGTGATAGGGTTGCAAAAAAAAAAAATAGGTTTAGTGTGATTGTGTAGGCAGGGGTTATGTAGCCTGTGTGTTTCAGGCTAGACTTGAATCCAGGTACTCTAAGGTTCACTATTTAACAACTATGCTATTCTGTCCTCCTGTTGCTATGGACGTGAATTGCCATACTCTGCTATGATATATTGATATCTTTAGGAGCTATTGATTTGTGCAGAATTGTTCACAAAGGACCATGCCTTGTGAGTCTGTGAGTTCCATAAACCTGATTTTTTAAAATATTAATAACTATTTCAATACAATTGGTTTCTTTTGCAACCCTATGTATTTTATTTTCTATATTTAAAAACATTAGGAGAAGAGGTCCAATGGTTCTCATAGACTGCCATAGGAGTATGACACAGAAAAAGGTAAAAACCTCCAATATAGGAGGACAAGGGTCATGGGTTAAAAAAAACTTTAGGACAAGGCAGAAAGTATCACGTTGAAGGGTAAACACCAAATGGGAGCTCTTAGAAGTTGACCGGCGTCATGTCCTATGATAATGATAAGGGCAAGGCCTTCCAGATGGGTAGGGATGGTGTGAAGACAATAGTCACCAAGAGTCAAAGAAGGCAGGGAATAATGAAGTTTGGGTTACAAAGATTTGATAAACAATTCAGACACTCATAAATTCTGAGTTCCATTCCAACATTCCAGAATGAGTTTCCTAACTCTGATATTTACAAGAGACTCTTCCTATAATGGATGGGGACTGGGAATAACAGAGAAAACTTCAGTAGGCAACAGGATATTCAGATGCTTAGTATTTTTTAAGAACTTACTATGTACCAGGCACTGTGGGAGTCACTGGAATGTACAAAGACTGAAACAATCCACACCTGATTTAATGTGGGAGACAATAAGTACAACTTTAAAATGTATACGGAATAAATATAATAGCTGACATTTCTATAGCACTTTAAGGTTTACAAAGAGCTTCACAAATGTTATCTCATTTGATCCTGTAAGGAAAGTTCTATTATAGCTCTGTTTTCCATGGGACAGGTTAAGTGACTTACAGCTAGAAAGTATCTGGGTGATATTTGATCTCAGGTCTTCAAACTCCAAGTCCAGGACTCTCTCTATGGCATCATTTTGCTGCCTATATAAAGTTAAATACAAACATATACAAAAGAGTTAAATACAAGTTGTAGTAGGGTAGAGGGGGAGGAGGAGGCATTAGCAACGAGGAGAAGATGGTGCCTGAGTTGCATCTTAAAAGAAGATAGCAATTCTATGTCACAAAAGTAAGGAGGGAGTACATTTCAGGTGGGCAGATGGGCAGATGAGAGACTGACTTGAAAAAGGAGTACATAGGATTGGTTGATAATACTGATATTATCAATAACTTTATCAGTGAAATGAGACCTATAATAAATTTGCTACCTGAAAACAAGGGATTTGATGAGATCTTAAGATCTTTTTTGAATTCTAAGATTATTGGGATAGAAACAAGTATTTAATGAATGACTACTATGTATTAAATACTTTCAAATATTATCTCATTTAATTCTCACAACCATCCTGGGAGGTAAATACTACAATCACCATTTTACAGTTGTGGAAACTGAGGCAGGCAGCAATTAAGTGACTTATCCAGAGTATGACAGTAAGCTTCTAACACAGGATTAGAACTCAGGTCTTCTTGATTTATGCACAATGTACTGTGCCACCTAGCTGTGGCCATTGCTGGGAAGGAGTCCCTACATTCATAGGTCCTTTCCTTTTGAGAATGCCCTGGGCAGTGTATGAACTCCTAGTGCTACAAGTATATATGATCTTTAAGTAGATATAAACAGATAGGTCTGAATGGAATGGAGCTTCCTCCCTTGGTTCGAGAGGGGAATCCTTGGGCTATCCTTGCATCATCTTCCTTTTCAGTAATTTGCAACAAGAAAATCTGCCTTCACTTTTATGTCTTGTCTTTTGAAGTTCATTTATCATCCTAACTGTAAATCAGAATGTTGCAATCTTCTACTGTATCACAGGGCATGAAAATTTAATTTATATCGTATCTTTTTTGTTAGAATAAGAAAGGACCTTGTCCCATTGAATCAGTAACTACTATGAAGGATAGCTAAGTTCAGAATAAAAAGGAACATCCAAGTAGTGTCTGCCATGATTTCAAGCAGAATGTACCATCTTTGGAAGGGCTTGGGCAATAACATAACAGTATATGGGACTCATGAGCCACAGGGTAGTGTGCCAATTTGTTAAAAACACATATGAAGGAGGCTGAGAGAGAGTTCTGCAGGGAAAAATCTGGAAAAGGAGTGCAAATTTCAAGGTCATCATTTTTAAGTAAAATATCAAAACTGTGTAGGTGAAAAACAGTAATATGGATAGAAAGTAATGTGTTTTTCCCTTTGGGAAAACTTCAACACAAAGGTTGGTACTTCCACTGACTATAAAACATGAGGAAATGGAGGCCCCCAGAACCAGGGCTGGAGCAATTTGAACCAGAAGTCCCAAATTTCAAAGAGTTATCTTAGGGAACAGAGAAGAGCTGCATGCTATATTCCTGTGTCCTGTATTCCTAGCAAGGTTTGACTACCCCGTATATCAACATAATAAATTCTTCATTCTAAGCCCCTTTCTTCACTTCCATACTTCCATCTGGAAGAGAAGGTAGGGGAGATTTTAGAAATGGAAGGATGTCTAAGATACAATACCACCTTTCATGTAGCCATGGAAGCAGTCTTTCCATACCCAGAAAAGGAGGCAATATGGTGCATTCCCTCTGGAGTCAGGGAACCTGGGGTCAAACTCAATCTCTGATGCTTTCAACTCAACCCCTCTGGGCCTCAGCTTTTTCATCTGTAACATAGGGAGTTGGGCTAGATGACATGTAAGGTCTTTTCTGGTTCTAGATCTCATCTCCCAGTCTGGATCTACCTACGGCATTTTTTACTTCCAATAGATTAATTCATAGACTTTCTCTGGCTCTTACTCAGTAGTAAGAGTAGCCAATAAGATTTCTATAGAGATAGTGGGAGACAGAGTCTACAGTTAGGCAAAGCAGACTGACACCTAGGGCATAACAACACACAAGGGTCCTTCTTGTAGACTTAGAAATTGATATTAGAAGATTCCACACTTCTCACTTTATTTCACTCAAGTGGATGGTACCATGGATAGAGTGCTAGACACAGTCAAAAATATCTGAGTTCACATCTAATCTGAATTAATCTGGATAAATCACTCACCAACTGTTTGTCTCAGTTTCCTTATCTGCAAAATGGGAATGATAATAAGTATGTCTCCCAGGATTGTTCTGAGGAAAAAATGAGATAATACTTGTAAAGTGCTTTGCAAACTTTCAAGTGATCAATAAATGCTAGCTATTTTTATCACTACTTAGGTCACAGGAATAGGTATTGAACTAGAAGGGGCTTTAGAGATCATCTAATTCATTGCCCTCCTTTTCCAGATGAGGAATCTGAGACTGTGTGTCCAAAGTCACACAAGTCATAAATAACAGATGGAAGATTGAAGCCAAGGTCTCTGACTGCAAATCCAGTTTCCTTTCCACCACACCCTGCTAGTCCCTCCTAAAGGTACTTCTTCTGCGAGGTCAAGTTGGATATGTTACAGGAAAGGATTGGGGCACAACTTTTAAACCTGTCCCCAAGCACACAAATGCTCTTGTCCCAGCTGTGGTGGGGCATCTTGAGAACAAGGTGGGGAAAAGCGCTAAATATCCTCCAGCCCTCGATGTGCTCTCTCTAATACACTCTGGAGAAGTGAGGGGTCTGTGTGGCTGCCAACACAGTAATTTGTGTCATTTCCAAAGGCCCTCTGGAGCATGCACAATTCGATACCTAACAAGGCTATCTTAAGTGTGAAGCTGATTCCTGGCCTATTTTGTTTCAATGAACCCTTAAAGCTTTTGTGGATGCAAATCTACCCAAGTTCCTCCTGAACTGGGGGGAGGGGAAGGCACTGAGAATGGGGAACAGAGTGGTAGCAAAGGAAACAGCAGAATCCAAGAGGACTGTCCATTGAGCAAACAAAAGCTGCTGCCTGCAGCACCCAAGTACCCTTTGTCAAATTAAATAGCACATTCTGAAAGACCACATTTTTCTTAGAATAGGCCCCAGCTCTTGGACGTTCTTTGACACCACTGCTCTGAGCCCTGATAAGATGCTATCAGCAGGGCCCTCTAAGTACTTGAGAACCACTTTAAGGAGATCACTGGGGCAATTACCATAAAAAGTGAAAGATATGGGACTTTATTGATGGGAGATTAATATTGACCACTAGGCAATTGATTTTTCCCTGAAATCTTATTTATGATTGTAAACTTGTTTCGTGGCTGTTGAGATTTTCTCTATGGGGGTGGGGGGGACACTGAGGATTGGCAGAGGGAGCAGAGAACAGGGATAGAGAGACAGCAGGGATGTCTCTGGATCATATTCCTTTCATGATTTTTTCCTGACTTTAAGTTTATGTTGAACTTTCTGGGTGTGTTTAATTTGTTTTCTTTTTTAAAATGCAAAGACATTTAAGGCAAGAGGACTAGACAGAGCCAAATTCTTATATTTTACAGTAACTCCATCAACCTCAGATAAGTATGTGTATTGTATGTATTGTATGTATATATGGGCAACTATATTTACATCATATATATGTATCTATAAATAGTATATATGTTCATTGTGCATATATGCTTTTCTATGTAGATACATACTCACATTTATATATGCATTGCTCTAAAACATAACTGCCCACTAGAGTCAGGAAAACTTGGGTTCCAATTCTACCTCTGACATATATTGACTGTGTCACCTAGAGCAAATGATTGGAGCTCTGAGTACCCTAGGCAGCTCTCTAAGATTACACTTTGAAGAATAACTGCTCATCTGAATGGTAGAGGGACTTCCCAGATCTGTGAGCTGCCTACAATGATGGAATCCCTGGTCTAGACAAAAAAAAAATAATAAGATTCAAAACTAATTTGGAAAATGCCATTGTCAATACCAAATTTAAAAAACATGGGAAAAAAAAGCTTAAAGAAATTTGAAATAATCTATTTTATATTACCTCAGGAGGCCAAGAAGATAAGAAAAATATATTATTTCATATACTGACAGTTACCTATATTATACTCTTTACCAACATGAGTCCAAACTAATTTTCAAACATATAGTATAGAACTCATTATCATATCACCAAAAGGGAACTAACAACTAATTAATTTGTGCCTACTCAGTACTGAAAAGAAATGACTGTTGGAAGGGCAGAGAGAGACATTTTATAACCAGATCAAGGGAAGAGGAATGTATATCTGAACTTACTTATTTTTCCCCTCAGAGTACCTAGGACAAAAATACCTTTCTTGTTTCACATTTAATTTTAACATCAAGATCAAAGCATACAACCATTCAAGGAAATGTGAAGTGTTGTACAAGTTTATCAGTATGCACCACTTGTTTAATAGTTTAAGTAATTCCAAGACTTGGATAGAAAAAAAAAGTCTCTGTATAATTATATATACCATTATATATGTTATTATTATATATAATTATATATTATATTGTATATAATTATAATATTATATATAGTTAATATATAATATAATTTCACTATATAATAGTGAAAATATTTAAATATATGGCTAAAATCCATTCACTGGATAATGACTACCAAATTTAATATTGCATTTGTATAGCTCTGTGATAGTCATTAATTCTACAAATATTGATTTGATACCTACTACGTGCAAGGAATAATATGAATTACTGTATTTAAAAGGTGACCCTTAGGCTTTATATAGTCTAACACAGAACCTATCCCCTATAGATAGTTGTAATACAGTACAGAATACCCTAAAGTCTAGAAAAGACAAAATTCAGCAGTTATAGAATTCTCCCCTCCAAAACTTTAGAGTACTGAAAAACTAACTCATAGGACCTTGTTGTATTCAGGAAGTTTTCCTAGATCCTTGGGTTTTCACCACCATTCTAACTCTCCCCCTAACCCCTCAAGTCTCACAAGCACTTTGTAATATACTTATCAAACAATAGTTAAAGTACAGCTATTTGGTGAGATGCCTCTTCCTCCAACTTCACAGCATGCTCCATAAGGTCAGAGATGGATGGCTATCAAATCTAAATTTTAAGTCTCCCTTGGCTTTTAGCAAACTGCTGTGTATGTACCTTGAAGAGAAAGCACTTGAAGGAGATGGAATCTTAGTTGGGTCTCAAAGGATCACAGCAAATTTTCAAGATCACCTAGTCCAACCCTCTCATTTTACAGATGAGGAAACTGAGGCCCAGAGATTAAGTGACATGCCCAACGTCACACAGGTGGTAAATAGGATTTTAAAACTTAGACTTAAGATTCAAATTCAAGTTTTCTGGTTCCAAATATTTAGTTCCAAATAGTGGACTTTATATGATACAGCGGTGTATTATCATCTACCATTTTAATTATCATCTATTGTTTAATGCCTAGTTTAAAAATTAATCATGGAAAAGGAACCACAAGTGGAAACTACCAGTGACAAGAAGAAGGAAAACATAGTTGGCAAAATATAAAGAAGCAATGGCAGAGGCAAACCTGACCAGGATGTCATAGCAGAAAGAGGATATAGAGACTAATCGGTCAACCAGTCAAAAAGCATTTATAAAGTATCTACTATGTGTCAGGCATTGTACCAGGTATTGGAGGTTCAAAGAAAAAAAAAGAAAGAAGCAACAAACTTTTATTAGGGGGTCATGTTTTTGGCACTGTGCAAACGCACCTGGTGTACAAATACAAAAAAACAAAAAAAAAATCTCTATTCACAAGGAACACACATTCTAATGGCAAAAACAATAATCACGTATAATTTATGTATACAGAGTACATATATTATATATTAATATATGTGATATATTATATATGCTTGATATGTATATATTGTATATAAATATTATTACACATATCTTATATATATATGAAACCTTTCATAACTTGAAACTGTACTAAGACTTTTTAGGACATTGTTCATGTGTGTACATATATGTATACATATATATATATTTATATAACAATATAAAGTGAACAAATACAAATATACATAAGTTAAATACAAGGTAGTTTAGGAGGGAAGGCACCAACATTTAGAAAAATCAGGAAAGACTTCATGCAAAATATGGTGTTCAAAAGGCTTTATTAAGTCTTCCACTTCTATAAAGTGGAAGTAAAAAAGGAGTACATTGCTGGAATTTGCAATTCACCTCAAAGGCATGGAAATGTGAGATGGAGTTTTGTGCATGAGGAACAGAGAGGTCAGTCTGCCTGTACTAAAGAGTCTGGGAGGGTAAGTAATGAATATAGGTATTGTTGAATACACACACACACACACACACACACACACACACACACACAGTAGTTGAATTAGTTTCAGGAAGCACATTCTCCATTTGGGAGAATCAGGAAAGGCTTGCAGAAAGTGGTACTTAAGTTGAGTTCTGAAATGAGTGATTCTAGGAGGCAGAGGAGAGAAGGAAGAATATAGACCCCATCATCAGTTCTAATAATAGGTAGGAGAGAAAAAGTCATAGTCACTATTTGTAAAACAGTTATAATTAGCCAATGTTAAGGTATTTGACATACAGGCCCACATGAAGACCTAAGACTAACTCTCAAAGACTAATGATTTTTAAAGTAATAGCCAATTAGAACCTAAAGAATGTAAGATGTTATTTGGATACAATCACAGTGTAGAATTAAATAATATATATTATGTGCTATAAAATTTATGTATATGTATGTGTGTTTATGTCTGTAAAGGCTTAAGAGGCTGGGTGTGAGTCTTGTTTAGGGCTTACTGGTTCTCATGGAAGACAACGGACAAGGACTGACCTGAAGCAATAGCCCTAGATAGCTATGTACTGGGAACTTTAGGGATATCCATTTAGCACAAAAGGGCAAGCAAATTTCTGTGAGCCACATACAGCAAACTAACATTATTGACTCTTACCAAAGGGAAGGAAGACTCATCCTCTGGAGTGAACAGAACAGTTATTGGTGAGTTTTCCTGGGGTGTTTTTAGAGAAAAGGAATAAGAGCAAACTATGATTTACCTAGAGAGCAAACTGTGCAGGAATTATGTGTTCATTTGTAGATACTTTACCTAGAAGGAAACTCTCACAGGAAGGAGACATCTAGGACCATATATACATAGATAGAATATTATATCATATTATATAGAGAAATATAGGACCATATATTAGGACCATTCCCTTCCATTGTTTAATAGCAGGAAAGTATGGAGA
Organism: Potorous gilbertii; assembly: GCA_028658325.1. Taxonomy (NCBI): domain Eukaryota; kingdom Metazoa; phylum Chordata; class Mammalia; order Diprotodontia; family Potoroidae; genus Potorous; species Potorous gilbertii. The sequence goes on from CM053770.1 coordinate 135,446,056, forward strand.
GGGTTTGGGGAAATAGCAGGTAAAAAAGTTTAGCTAGAGCATGAAAATTATAAAGGTTAAGTAAGTCTAGAGCATGAAAAGCCCTAAATTACAAGGCAGGTATTTATTCAATAACTACCAAATGTTTCCCAGCAGGGACTAGACATTAATTCATTTTTCAGGTAGATATGACAATACTTAATTCATACTTCAAGTATCTATGATTTTGTAGCTTTGGGGAGTCCCTACTGAAGCAGATTGCAACCTACACTATAGCAATGATCACTGAGTTTGTTGTTATTGTTGAGTTGTTTCAGTTGTGTCTGACTCTTTGTGACTTCTTTTGGGGTTTTCTTGGCAAGCACATTGGAGTGGTTTGCGTTTCCTTCTCCAGCTCATTTTACACATACAGGCATGAGACTTGCCCAATGTCATGTAGCTAGTAAATGTCTGAGGCCACATCTGAACTCATGAAGATGAGTCTTCCTGATTCCAAGCCCAGAGCCAACCTGGTGATGGGACAAGAAAAGCACAATTCCTCACCAGGCTGAATACAAGCTTCACAGGCTAGTTAGATGTGACAAAGCTTGTATTCTACTTGCACAGACCTTGGAAATCCAGGGTCACCTCTACTTCACGATGAAGAGGCAGTTTTGAATGGAAAAGGTCATTTTAAAATAGATTACATTTCCTTAAGGTTTTCAACCTGCTTTGCTTCCAATGGTTCTTTGAGATAAATTATAATTATTGCCACAGTTATCATCACTACTTTACAAATTAGGAAACTAAAACCCAAAGAGGGCAATTCTCTGACCCAAGACCACACTGCTAATAATAAACAAAACCAAGGTTACAATCTAGTCTCTTACTCTAAGAGTTAAGTACACTCTAGTGTGCTTTTAAACTATGCTACCTCTCAAGAGATATGGTGGCTATTACAATTCTCCTTTTAAAGACAGGGAAACTGGGAGACAAAGAAGGACAGTAACTTACCTAAGGTAAACATAGGAAGGTAGTGCTAGTCAGGACTGAAGCTCAGGTTTCCTAATTGCTTGTCAATGGAGCACGCCCATGTTGATCTATGTGTTCTCAAATCAAATGTTCAGCTTTTCTATCTCCATTAGAAATTGGCTTCATAACAAATTGTTATGTTTTTTAAACTAAATAATAAGTTAAATTTATTGCTTAGGAAACAACCCTAAAACTAAGTGGCGGCTTGCTAGTAGTCTTTTTTTTTCCTAATACATTTGATGGATGTAACAAAACAAAAGTCAAATAAATCTTTTCATTAAGACTAGACATATAAATGCATAGATAATATACTCAGTTATTGTCTGATTACTGATAGGTAGCAGGTGATTGACAGACACAAGATTTTGCCTACCTTTTCTTAGGATACTTCAGGATCTAATTGAGTGGAATAATGTCCACAGCAATGGAAACGTAATTGACAAATTTATGAATAATAGCTTTGTTTATGCTTCTAGTCCCAAAGCTAATTATTTAAATAAGACCTTACAAATTGATTAGGAGTATCAGCATCTAGGTTCCTGGCATGAAATACAAATTTCTTAAAACTAAAACATGCATGTCAAATCCAAAAGCATTTTTTAAAAATAGTATTTGTAACTGAAATCAAATCAGAATTTCTTCATTAAATAAATACTTTTTATTGAAATCTGAGCATTGTCTAGGACTGGCCTTAACAGAACCACCTTTCCTTCAGAGACTAAAGAGACTAATCAACCAATGGAAGAGATTATGCAAACATGACTACCTCAGAGTCCTAGTTCAAAAAGGCTGAACTTCCAACCGGCTGAATACAAAATACTGTAAGCTTCTTGCAACTGCTCCAGACCCTCTCCTGACCATTGGTTGGTTTAGTTAGCTATTTTGTTTGTTTATTTGTTTTATCCTGTCCTTCTGATTTAGTCCTTGGACCCATAAACCTTGATTTTCATCTCTGCTCCTGGATTCCATTGTTACCTGACTCTCCAACTTGTCCTTTTGCCTCTGGCCCTTTTTGACCCTGTTTTGATTGATTCATTGCCAATCTCTTTATTAAAAACAAACTGGGCCCCCCCCTCCCAACTTGCCACCGGTTGGCTGGTACTTATGGAAATGAGGCTTAAGAAACAGTGTACTGCAATATATCAGCAGGTATCTTGAATGACTCCCAGGTACCTCCAAATACCCAGCCTGTTCCTGATTCGTCCCCCATCCCAGGGTGTCCAGGCTGCACAGGACCTGCAAAAACTGAAAAACAATAAAGAATTTGCTAACTGTATTTCAGGACTTCAGTTTTGACGGGTTATTTAAATATGTTATTTTTATTATTCGTTAGCTGTGACACTCATATGTAATACACCCCTAGAAGTAGTACAAAATTAAGTTTAGAAACTTTCCAGTGATCTTTTGTCAGGAAATGTACATTTCCTATTTGCAAAATTAACATTTTACCAATGAATGCTGGACTTGGAATAAGGATGTCGGTTCAAATCTTCATCCTTTTGTCCCTTGGGTAAGCCAATTAACCATGTAAAGTCTTAATTTTTTAAATGTAAAATGTGGACTAGATCAGATTATGTGGCCTCTAAAATCTTTTCCAGTTCTGAATCATCTTATGATATTTTCATTTATCCCTCAATAGAGGAGATATCTGAGTCATTTATGTAGTCTACATGTCTATGATGCCTGCATAGATGTATTTTTATAAAGACATTGGTGTAAGAGATTTTATGACCACCAGGTGAATAGAAAGCAGCCTTGGAGCCTGGAAGACCTAGATCAAATCCTGCCTCTGACATATGTCAGCTCTATGAACCTCAGCAAGTCACTTAACACTTCAGTTCTTTTAAACTATAAATTACAGACAAGTTATCAATTCATACCTATGAAGAAACGTTCAACAGGAATTTCCAATACAGATAAATCATGTCTAAACAACAAACGTATACGCATGCTTTTGTATGTGTGTATATATATCTATACATAATATATTTATTTATATAAAATATTATAAATGGGCTATGGCCTATAAACAGAGATTGGACAATCACAGAATATCTGTCAATGAGGCAAAAGACCCTATTTAAATGCAGAAAAGGATTTGGAACAAAGCATGGTAACAGTGAAAAGAATGTCAGTTTTGGTGTTAGAGGCTCTGGGTCCATCTCCCACCTGATATTTCTAAACTGTGTGAACTTGGGTAAGTCACTAGACCTCCTTAGGCCTCGGTTTTTTAATCTGTAAAATAAGGGGGTTGAACAAGACATCCTCTGAATGTCCCTTACAAAGCTAACTCTACAAAAGCCATGATCTGAATTTGAACTTTTATTCCATCATTTTATTACCTATGTGATCTCAGCCAAGTCATTTCATTTCTCTGAGGTTCATTTTACTTTTCCCTAAATGAGGGATGACCCATGGAGTCTCTTCCAACTATAATACTATGATACTAGTCAGTCAGTCAATAAACATTAATTGTCAGGCCCTGTACAGAATAGAGATACAAAGAAAAGACTATCCCCGCTCTTAAGAAGCACACGTTCCAATGAGGGAAACAATATACAAACAAACTGTATAGGGTGTTATGATTTAATATCATTCAAAATAATCAGTCTTGTTGATTCTCATTACATTTAAGTAGGATGAGCAAACCACCACCCTTGTAACAGTTAGTCCTGCTTTCCTCTGCCTTCCTAAAATGGCCAAACCTGAAATCTCCTAGATTCCTCCTAAGGGGCTTCAGTTTATTGTTAATTATGCTTATTATTCCAGGTACTGGTCACCTTTGAAATACCAACCGATCTCCTAAAGAGTATGCTGACTTTCCAGTTAGTTTTAAATAGCCTCTAATGAGTTTCTGCATCTCAGCGAGACTATTTACACATAGTTGTCCAGATCTACAAAAAGACTGCTTTCTGCATTTGGGCCATAATATACATGCTCAGGCATAAATGCAATTACAATAGGCACAATGTGCTCCTATTCTGAAATTTCATTCCAGCATGGAGATGATCCTGGGTTCATGAGGGCTTTGCCAGTAGAATGCAAGTTCTGTCAGGTCTTACCAAGCTTAGAAGATAGATAGATAGATAGACAGACAGACAGACAGAGATAGAGATATCTGTCAGGTACCAACCTGAATTCAGAAAGAGTCGTAGCCAGAAGGGTGACCACTGGGTTATTGTTATTTTAGTTGAAGCAACTTAGGAAAAGTTTCCTGAGGCACTGAATGTGATCAGAACTGAGGTAAGGAATACCCATACTAATCAAATCACAGATCTCTAAAACATTAAAATTGTGTGTGTTTATTCTTTTGTACTCATGTGTATTTATTTGTTAATAATATTTGTGCTTGGCATGTTTACTTTGGTGGTGGTTTATACTGCCTTAATTAACATTTGTGCTTTAGTTCGTAACTTTTCACTCACAGTGGGACAAAGCAGCTGGCTAGAGTAGGAACATAAATCAACAGGGATTTAGGGACTGCCTACTCTGTTCAAGGCACTGTGTTCTGTTTATTTGGTTATCATCGAGGTTTGACTACACAGGAGGATAGAGCATTTCCTTAGGAGCTTGTGGGCAGGGAGAATAGAATGAGGAGGATGTCATTCTGGTTTGAATCCACTCTACTCCCTGCACTCTGCCTGGCAGTCATTTCCACATGCTGGGAACGCTAGCAACAGCAGGGAGCTGTCCACAGCTGAAGCTCCTTCACAAATTTTGGCATTAGCTTGGTACACCAGGACTCAAAATGACAACAGCAGGATTGGAATTTAGTGAGGTGAAGTGGAAACATACCTCTCCATTCAAGTTCAAACCTGTTTGAAAAATTAATAATGTCCCTTTTGTTGCCAGCCAACTTTGCCCAGAGGGCCACACTGCTAAAATGTACTTCTGGATCTCCAACATGCACCTTTCATATAGCCCCTCTTTGCTTATAGAATTGTTTATAGTACAGCTTGTAAGCTTCAGAGCAAGAGTAGACCTCAGAGATCTCACTGATTTTATAAAAATAAAATATAAAAGAAGAGGATTCACAAAGTTAGTTGACTTGCCCAAAGAAATATAAGTAGTAAGTATCATAATTGGAATCTGAATTCCAGGTCTTTTAACTTCAAATGCAATGTTCATTTTACAACAGGCCACCTCATATTAGCTGCTCTCAAAACTGACCCTTTGGCTACAAATAACTCATCCTTTGCTTCTGACTCCTTAATCACAAAGATAATAAAGCCATAATACTGCTCCCCAGTTCTATCAAGTTATCCTGACTGTATTTTAGTCTGAGCCATAGAAGGTTCTCACTATAGTCCCTGGTTTGGCCTGTAACAGACCCCAGCATTGGATGAGATCAATGACATCTGAACAGCAGAAATAACTCACTAGAGAACCTTTTGTTTCATTGACCCTTTCTCTGAGGCAAAAGGAAGGAAAGTGGGAAGACATACATGGAAAGGAAGAAGAAAGAAAGGGAAGTCTATTCTTTCCCCATCTCCCACTCACCTTCCCATCAAAGGATGTGGAAGACCTTGAACTCTAAATTTCTTTTTTCCAGGATGAGTCAGGAACAATGAAGTCAATTACCTAAAATCTTTGCTTTCAGATTTGGCATCTTAGGATTCTGCCTATCTTTTCTGTGGAGATTGTCCAACCCCAATTATTGCCTGGCTTCCTGTACAGCTTTCTAGGATTATATCACTAGTATATCACTAGAGATGAGTATTAGAGTCTAGAAAGCACAAACTGATGACAGATTCCCACATTTTACACATGAAAAGGGAAATTTGGTACTCTTGAACTCATAGCATGATGACTTTGGGCAATAAAACCTTGCTTCTATTTTCCCTGGCCATAGGCCAATGAGAAATAGCACAAGATTTATGGATGTTGTACAAAATTTATGATCCTGAAGCTGAACCACTTTCAAATGGTGTGAAAAGCAGAAGAAATTCTGGCTTCTACATTTACCCCAGGATTCGATGACTTCATTGCTTTTATGGTAATCATACTTTTAGGAGAACAGTCTGCTTACCATGGCAGTTCGTACTCTAAGAGATGGTAGCAAGGGCATAGTGAAAACCAGAGAAAGGCTAGTCCGTAATGTCAAATTTATTGTAAGTATATGATTGATTTAAAACATGTATATTGCCCTAAGGTCCCTGGGCTCCTGCAACAAAATAAAAAATTACAAGAATTAGATTAAATCCATTAATTAGTTAAATGAATTAGCTAATTTGGGAGTAGAATCGAAAGGAGACTCTACAGTTGGCATTTGGCGCTCTTCTCTAATAAATTATATTCTCTTTACTGGAGCATTGTGTACCCCACCCTCTCTTAAGTGGTTTCAGTTGTTAACATATAGCTCTGTGATACTATAAAGTCATTTAGCCTTAGACAACAGTGAAATAGAATTCCAATTGAAAACACCTTACATCTTAGCAAAATACACCATAAAAGCCTATATAAACCTCAGGGTGGACTTAGGCCTCTGCTGGGGAGACAGCCAATATTGCAGAAATTGCAAGACCAATTTTCTCTAGCTTCCCCAATTGTGATTTCATTTGTCTGAAAAATGCAGAAAGAAAGTGTCATTAACTGCCAAATGGTCTCTGGTGACAGGGAGAGTGCATGTGTTGACCAATGCAAAAAAAAATAATGCCCTCCCAGAGCAATGCCGAAATACAAGGAGGACAAAAGAAGAGAAAAGGCCTCCTTTGCCAACAGAATTAATGTCTTTGGCGCTTTTTTTCCTCTCTCTTGATAAGCACATCTAGAAGCAACTCAAGATATTTAATAGCAATCTTTCCCCATTCCCATCAGTGAACATCCATATATATAAACTAAGACCCTGAAGGGATCAAAGAAAGAGAAAAAGTGTCCATAAATATAAAAATCTTCATGGCGGCTCTTTGTGTGGTGACAAAAAAAACAGGAAACTAAGGGAGTTGAATCCAATAGGGGAAGTTCTGAACAAATTATAGTAAATTAATGTGATGTAAAATTATTGCAGGTGAGAAGTTATGAAAGAGTCAGTTTCAGAGAAACACTGGAAGATTTACATGAATTGGTGCCCAGAAAAGTAAATAGAACAATGAGAATCATTCATACTATAAGGTCAGTCAAAACCACCTCACCTAATCTAGCTTGATACTCTAACTAGGTGAAAACACAATTTGATCAATCAAAAGATCTTAGAATAAGTGCAAAAAGTCTTTGAAAGCCATGTGATGAAGTGAAATAACCCCAGACAAAAGGTCTATTCATTTTACTCTCTGAGTTCTACATAAAAGTATCAGGCTAGTTAGAAAGTAGAGTGAGTCATTGTCTGACATAATAAAGAGGAAGAATCAGCTGGGGGTGAGGGGAGGATAGCTCTTGGTTTTAGCACCCCTCCCCTTTGACCAGAAGAAGATCCTACCAGTTTCAGGTCAGGAGAATGACAAACCTCCCATCTTGCCAGCAGAATCCTAGCACTATACTCCCAAAATATCAACAGGTTCCATCTTCCCACTGGTGTTTTAAACAAAAGTACAAGATCATCTGGTGATCATCGTCATTGGAAGCTAAAAACTGTTGATGGCTAACAGCCTTAGAAGGAGCTCACCAAATAAACCAAACCATCACTAAACCTTATCACTAGACAACCCCTCATTAGGAAAAAAAGGACTTCCAGTAACCAGGAAATGTGGATTTACCCCTTTGTCGCATGTGCTCTCTAATCTTAGTCACTTTCTTCTGTGTTCTCTATATATGTACTTGTGGGAAAGTGTCACAAATGTTTGGGAAAATGTTTTGTACGATAATTCATATTGTACTACCTTAGTCAATAACCCTTTCTAAAAGCTATTTGAGGCTAGCTAGCTAAATTATTTTCAGCTGATAATCTTAGGGAGGGGGAGAAGCACAACAATAGGGGCTTGAGCCAAAGGCATTAAAGAAACATTCCCTGATCCCTCAGGGTTATCTCTAGAACTCATCAGTGGAAATGGGAGTTGGGATAAGAATCCTTGGAGCTTATATAAACTACAATACAACAACAACATTGGAGGCATAAGTTAGAAAGACTTAAGAACTTTGATCAATGAAGTGACCTCGCCTGATTCCAGTGGAGTGAAGAAACATGTTTCCTACCTCCCAGTAGAGAGGTGATGGATTCAAGATGCAGAATGGTAAATATATGTATTTTGAACATGGCAAATGTGTAAATTTGTTTTGCTTGAATATAAAGTTTGTCTCAAGGGTTTTGGTTTTCTTTCTTTTTCACCTAAGAAGTTCAGAAAATGAATTTTTGTTTGCCAAAATATATTTTAATAAAGTTGCATAGAAAAGAAACAGAAATTTAACAAAATTGCTGTTAAAAATACCAGTTATTAAAATAACTGGATAAATTATATTACAAAAAAATTATTTTACCGAATTAGAAATATTAATAATAAGCCTTAAGATTCTGGGATAAAAATTCCTTATTTAGTTAAACAAGTGTTTAGGACTGAAAGCAGTATGGCAAACACTGGGCATAGATTACTTCTCTTATACCATTTACCAAGATAAGGTCACAATGAATACATGACCTAGATATAAAAAGAGATACTACAAGAAAATTTGAAGAACATGGAGTATAATAATTACCAGGCTTACAGATAAGGTGAACAATTTATGAACAAGAGATAGAAAACAGAGTGAGGAGTAAAATGGATAATTTCGATCACATTTGATTTTAAAATTTGTAAAAATAAATGTTGCCAAGATCAGAAGGAAAGTGTAAAATTGGGGGACGGGGGAATTTATAGAGAGTTTCTCAGATAAAGGTTTTATATCTCAAATATATAAAGAATTTTAAAATCTCTAAGAATATGAGTCATCCCCCAATTGGTAAATGGTCAAAGGATAAGAATAGTTTTTAGATAAAGAAATCACAACAATTTATAGTCACATAAAAAATGTTCAAATTCATTATTGATTAGAGAAATGCAAATTAAAGCAGCCTTGATGTATCATTTTACACCTACCGGAGTGACTGAAGTGATTGAAGGGGAAAGCAAAAAATGTTGGAGGGGATATGGGAAAATTGGGATGCCAGTTCATTGTTGGCAGAATTATGAACTGATCAAACCACTTTGGAGAGAAATCTGGAATTATGCCCAAACGGTCATAAAACTGAGCATACCCTTCGATCCTGCAATACCACTCCAAGGTCTATTTCCAAAGAGGACTAGGGATAAAGAAAAAGAACCAGTATGTTTTAAAATATTTACAGCAGCTCTCTCTGATGACAAAGAACTGGAAATTATTGGGATGCCTGACAACTGGGGGGGATTTCTGAGCAAGTTGTGGTATATTATTGTGATAGAACACTATTGTGCTATAAGAAATGATGAGCTAATGATCTTAGAAAAACATGCATTGCACAAAACAATGAAGGATGAAATGAGCAAAACCAAGAGATTTCATACAGCAACACTATTGTTTTAAGAACAACTTTGGGTGAAGAAGTCATTTTGACTATTATACTCAAATTAATTATAGAGAAGACACTATCTACATCCACAGAAAAAACTAATAGAAGTATGTATAGAAAGATTGTATATATACACATGCACACATATACATATACGTGTAATATATACACGTATATGTATATACATTTGTAGCTAATTGTAGCCATCTCTAGGGTAAAGGGTTAGGTAGGGAAGGGAAAAAAAAAGAAAAAAATTTACATGATAATTTTTTATATATTTAAAAGGAATAGCAAGTTGTGATTTGCAGTTTCATGTGCAATCATTTTTTAAGTTATACTATGTTATGAAAATGCTTGTTTTATTCCATAAATTAAAAAGAAATTCAAGAATAAACAATCAATTTATTGGATCATTCAAAGAATGGGAGTACACAAAAATAATTATATTTTTCTCTGTCTTTGCTATTTTGTGTCTGGAGAGCAGAGACAGTAAGGAGAAATATTTCTAGAGAGATGCCATGGAAGGACAGAAAATTATCTCGTTCTCTGTATAAGCATTTTATAAATAGTTTTCTATTCAACAGCCTCAGTGGACACTCAGGTTACAATCTCAGCCTTCAACACATGGTAACTTAATGTGTGAATCAGAAAACCTGATCCATAAAATCCTCTTAATTCCTTTATAGATCTATCATTTCATTGCTGTGGGCATGCCATTCAACATAGCTTACCCCTCCAAGTCTTTGCAGAAAGTCTTTGTGAGTTGGAAAAGGATAAGAATTAACCTGTGTTTTCAGTGAGGAAACTCCCTCTACAACTTATAGTTTCCTAAATCAGCGAATGGTCAAGTGTTTTACCCAAGATTACATGGGCAATGTGTGTCAAAGGTGAGACTTGAACCCAGGGCTTCCTGGCTCTGAAGTCAGCTCTCTCTCCATTTATGGAACAATGCCTTTCTTGCGAGATGCCTCAACTAAAAATGAATTAATCCTGACACTAGCTTAGGGGATGATAAATCTCTCCGAATTTAGAGAGATTAGTTCTGGGACAACAGACATCCAACTTCCCTCTGGGCCTATATTTGAGGCCATTTCAGCTTGGTGAGAATTGCAAAGGCTTGTACAGCTCTAGCATAATTGTTGAAACACAGGAGCACCTCTATATACCATGGTATAATTTTTGTAAAGGAAATCATAATAGTATTCTCTAGCTCCACAAGTCCTTTAACTATGAGGCTCTAAGTGTTCTATAAATAATAAATTAGCTACTTAATCAATTCTAAAAACATACTGAAGAAAGGGATTCTTAACTCATTTTTTAAAACAGCAGTAGGCAGAGGGGGCACTATTAATATACACAAAAGGTGGATATCTATTCTAATTCTGACTGTTCCTTGTCAAGTGACAGCATGGAATCCACAGATGTCAGGTTTTTGTCTATCCCCATTATCTCTGAATTTCATGCCCAGGACTCAGTCTAGTCATTTGTCTTTGTGGAGTAGTTGTAGGAGAGAAGTGACTATGCTGCATCCTCTTCTTCTGCCATCTTGTCTGGTCTCCTTATCTTCTCTGGAAAAAAAAAACAGAATTTGGAATGGGAAAAGAAGATACAATCCCCCTTACCATACTGGAAAACACAAATTTCTTGATATGGGTACAAAGTTTAGGTAAGATACCTCAAGAGAACCCTTCAAAGCTTACGGTCCAGTAAAGACAGAAGCAGAGATAATCCATAAAGTTTGAGAACTAGCCTAGCTCAATCAATGCTGAATAACCAAGACAATAAAACAAATCAGGGCTCTCAAATACCCACAGACTAATAAAAGTATTTCCCTTTTGCATTTTCTTCCTACTTTCATTGTCGAAAAGAAGCAACAGTATATTAACACCCATGAAAATTTCACCTACTGCTCCTGGTGTCATCATAAATCTACTTTGTAGATATTGTCCATATAAACACAGTGGGAAAGAACTACTGACTCTTGTCCCACTGTGAACTTAGATGTCACCCAAGATCGTAGTGTACTCTAGAAGTATGCTTTGGTGCAGCTAGGCTGAAGCAGTGAATAGAATAGTGAACCTAGAATCAGGATGACCTCAGTTCAAATCCAGCCTCACACATACTAACTGTGTGACCTTGGACAAGTCACTTAATCTTGATTGCCTCAGTTTCTCGTCTGTAAAATGAGCTGGCAAAGGAAATGGCAACGTAATTCAGTATCTTTGCCAAGAGAACCTCCAATGGTGTCACAAAGAGTGGGGCATGATTGAAACAACTGACCAACGACAGAAGAGTTGTACTCTAAGGCAGGGAAGGGCAAAGGGGAGTCCCTGATATAAGTCTTCTGACTGCTGCCCCTCTTCTGCCCCACTCTCCCTCCTTCCCTAGGCTGGAAGTTCATTATATTTCTAGTCTTTCCTAGCTCAGAACTAGAAGAGCACATTAGGTCAAAAAGGTGCTTTTAGGCTTTACCGTGACCATCAGGACTGCCTTATACCTTAAGATAAATAACCTAAATTTACATTTTCCAAGAATAGCTCTCTGATTGAGATGTTTTCTTGAAAAGCTCTTGCTGTTATTGGTTGGTAGGTATGCATTGGTATTTGGGTAAAGGATTATTTCCGGAGATGGTTGAAGAGAAAATTGAGCAATAACATCAAAAAGGGAGAGGACTCCAAAGTAGAAAGTGTAAACCTAATAAACAATAATAATAGTATTCATATAATACTTTATGGATTGCAAAGTGCTAGAAAAAATATTATTTGATTTTATATCCTGGGAAATTAGGGTTAAGTGACTTGTTTTATTCCATAAATTCCATAAAAAAACTAAATCCAACAAAATAAAAGAGAAGAAATTTTTAGATAAACAGAATGCTTCAATACTTCAATAACAACTAGACATGCTCCCCCCAAAAAAGGTGCTATCACAAGGACTCTCAGACTGGTTGATATAAGTTGATTTATTTACCTGTAGGCATGCTGCACCTCCACTCAAGTAGAATGCAAGTCCCTTGAAAACAGGAACTATTTTATTTTGCATTAGTATCCTTAGGACCCAGCATAGTTCCTTACACATAGTATATACGTAATAATGTTTATTATGTAAAATAACTGTTGAACTGAATTGAGAAACATTAAAATAATTAAAATATTATTTAAGAAGGAAAGGAATCTCTCAAGAAAAAAACTGAAAATATAATTCAAGATGATTAATGATTTAGAATAGAAAGTAAAAATACTAATAGGATACTGGTCATTAAAAGATAATAACAAATAGAGAACACAAAAATACAGTTTCAACAAGAAATATTGGAACAAAGCTTTAACTTTGTTTTAGTCTTTAAATAAAAACATTAGAAGGACCAATAAGGTTTCTATGACTTAAAGGATCTGATCTTTAAGATTGAACTAAGTGAAAGTTGGCAAAAAAGGAGAGTGAAAAATGTTGAAGGACAAACACATTTGATGGAGCTGTGAATTGATCCAGTCATTCTGGAAAGCAGTTTGGAATTATGCTTGAAAAACTACTTAATTGTGCAGACCTTTTAATCCAGCAATTCCACTCCTATGCCTATGCCACAAAGAGTACAAAGAAAGTAGAGAAGGACCCATATGTTCAAAAAATTTACATTAAAATTTTTAGTGACAAATAATTAGATATTAAAGGGCATCCATTAGTGGGGGAATCAATGAACAGGTTGTGTGGTATAAATGTAATAGAAAATCATCACAATGTAAGAAATGACGAAAGGGTGGTTTCAGATAAACCTGGGAAGACTTACATGAACCGATGCAGAGTGAAGTGAGCAGAACCAGGGGAACAATTTATACAATAATAACAAATAAGAAAGACATAAAAACTCTGATCGATACAATGATAAACTACAATTCCAGAAGACCAGAGATAAAAAGATTACTGTCCACCTCCCGAGAAAAAGGTGATGGACTCAAGTCTCAGAATGGGACACATGTTTACAGGGCCAATATGTGGGAACTTGCTTTGCTTGATTTTCCATGTTTGTTACAAGGATTGAGGGGAGCCGGCATTTCCAATTAAGGAATGGGGGAAATAGGTGGCAAGAGAAAATAAAGACTTGTTAACTAAAATATAAAAGACAAGAAGGGGGAAAAAAGAAAAGAATGAGCTAGGTGATGCAATCTGTGAGTGCTTGGTACTCCAAAATATTATGATGACTCAAAGAGTGTGAATACCATATTTCAGGAAATTTTTGATAAAATTTCTTTGAAATTATTGGCTTTAGAGGCAAAAGACTAACTTGATATAATCACAGTCAGAGAGGATCCTAAATTTAACTCGAGCATAAATGTAATTACCAATCTCCAGGGTTTGTAGCTTAAAACTTCCCATGATTAGACCTATCCAAGATTGGAGAAAATGCCTTGACATACAGTGGACTCCCCATTATTGAAGAACTCAAGCAAAGGCCAGGTGATTACATGCTCAGTGTGTTGTAGGACAAATTCTTATTCACATATATATTGGATTAGATGGCTTCTTAAGTCATAGATTCTGTATGTTTTTGGAAAAGTGAAGTAAGGAGAAATAAAACCTTTTAAAATAGCATCAAATTCAGAATAAATTTTAGTAAAAATAATATTTTCATATAACACTTTAAATTTTACAAAGCACTGCTGTCTTAACAAAACAAGTCAGGTAGTGAAAGAATTCTTATTATTGCTATTAATATTATGTCAAATAAAAAGTTTTGACTGCCAAGAGGAAACCACTCACTTAAAAAGGAGTATCAGTTTGAATAACAAAAGACTACTCCTCAAGAAGGAAAAGAAAATGTTGGAATAAGATATATCAAAGGAAAAAGGGCTTGAACCCAATGATAGCTTATATAAGTCTGAGAATATTCCTAAATGAAATATGAAAAATATGAACTTTAATAGAATCAGTGACTTCCAAACATTCCTCTTGAGAAAAACAGCAATGAGCCAACTGCCAATCTACAAATCTGGGAGACTGAGTTTTCTTAATGGAACTTACACACACACACACACACACACACACACACACACACACACACACACACACAAAGTAAATTGGAAGTGTCATCTTCATTTTGCAGATGAAAAAGCCAAGACAGAAATCAATTCATTTCATGTATATATCATTGGTTAAATGACTCTAGAATATAATTGACAGCTCTATTTTCACAATATCCTAAGTCATTTGAACTCCTTAAATCAGGAGCCCTTACCCTTTTAATAGGACAATCTACTTTTCATGTTTGCTAAGCCTTGAAATGGAGGTATGGAAGGAGCAGTAGGATGAAGAAGGTATTAACAGTACAATTTCAAGAAAAGTAAGTTGTAGATGCTTGTCAATAATATGGCTCTCCATAACTGAAATCAAATTATCTCAAATTATCAAAAATGATAGCAGAAGAGTATGGCAGAGCACAGAGGTGTAGCAGAGAAGACCTACCAGCTTAGGTGTGTCATTATTTTTAAGGGAAATCTAAATCACCATCAAAATTCTAGCAGCTGAAGCTTTTCCCTTACTTTACACAGAATGCACACCTCTCTCCTTCAGGATCTTTTCTGAAGTTCAGGAAAGTTTAATCTGTTTCCAAACTTCTTGATATATTGCCAAAATTTTCACCCATGAAAATAAATTTATCCTAAAGAGTTTCATTTGGGCTTTCATATTGGTTTTCCTCCTGTACTACAGTTCAAAGAACTTTGAAAAACTGGCCCCAGTTCCTTATTATTCTTATAAATTTCTGTCATTGGTATATAATTACCTAAATATAGAAACTCATGGGCATACCTCAGCATTTTCACCTCTAGTGCTGTCACTAGGCAAATGTCTTCCATTGAACCAGCTGACATGAAATATATTTTCACTGGATTATTCTGAAGTCTAGCATGCAAAGCAGTTCTATTTAACTAAGTTTAAAATCTCTCATTTAACTAAATAAAACCTAAAATATTTTAAAGCATACTTAAGCTACTCAGTAAGTCTACAAGAAGCCAAATTTACCCTGTTAGGTTAAAAAAAAAACTTAGGTGGTAAACTGTGCAAAAATGCTTTCAAGAAGATCTAAGTAAATGAGATAGGGGCTGGGGTCTTGGTATCAGATTCTTCAGAATAAACTTTTTCTATTATAATGAATTTTGGCAATATATCAAAAAAATCTATAAATAAATAAAAAATCCTGTAAAGCTTTTAGGTACAAGTCTAAAGATCAAAGCACATTCAGTATAAAATATGAAAACAAATGCAAATGTTTAAATAGAAGTAGGGCAATAGTACAAGGTATTAGTCAATGGATCCAGATTCAGATCTTAATTCTGTCACTTATTACCTGAGTCATCTTGTACAAGTCAGCTCACCTCTGAGCGCTAGTTTCCCCTCTCTATAAAATGAAGGAGAACACACCACTGGATGATCTCCAAGGTCCTTCCCAATTCTAAGTCTATGGTCTACTGAAATGGCTGTGATGGCTTAGATCATCCCTTGAAAATAACAATAACAGCAATTCTAATATTTACTAAGTAATTGTTCTATTTTTCTTCATGAAAATGGAATGGAGGCCATTGGTGAAAGCCATAATCAATAGCTATCAAAATTCATAGGTGATGAGTTGAGGTGAACAGAGCATGCTGAAACCTAAATGAGCTAAATCTTCAGAGATAGAACATCAAGAGGTGATAGTGCTGTTGTATCCTGTCCTGCTCCATACTAGTATTATACTCTTCTTTTCTAGGGACCACATTTTATGAATGACATTGATAAAATACAGTGGATCCAGAAGAAAGAAATTCACACACACACACACCAATCCATCATGCCATATGAAGATTAGCCAAAATAATTTAGAATGTTTAGTCCAAAGAAAACCATTTGGGCATAGAGGAAATGGGGAAAATATTATAAAACTATGGTACTTTAACAAAATTATTAAATATAACACATTTCTATCAATTACTTACATGAACAGAACATAATGACAGGGTCCCCTAGTCCCATCCCTCATGTCCACAATTAACTACTTCTGTTTTGATATCTGAGATATTTAAATCCTAAGTCAACATACAATGTCAAACTTGTGGAACCAAGAATTTTTCTGGAGTCACATGAAGAGACAGGACATTTTGATGATACAGAGACACTGCATATGATTCAACTGTCTTATCTAAGGATCATATGAGTGATACTAACAAGGGTAATGACTGCTTCCAACTTCACAAAGATATTTTGGAGATTAAATAATTAATGATTATAAAGTGTTATATGTCATTAAGATTATTAAGATCATTAAGTTTTTATGATGGAATGATAAATCTTCATGCTTAATATTCAGTAGGTGGCGTTCTTCCCTTTAAATCTATAATGAGACCCACTCATATCCAAAGGGACATCCCTGGCTCCATTTTGCCCTGAGAATTTAATTCAGTAACATCCATTAGGATTTTCCTGAGAAACCACCTACTGGTCCATGAAAGATTTAGGAAGGGAAAATATATATATTTGCATATGATTTGTGTATTACTTACACATATCTTTGAATACCTAGATAGATGGCATCCTTCAGTGATAAATGCATTCTTTCATTGCCAATAGCCTTTTGAACATTTCTACCTTGATTTTAAATCATAAACTCAAACTAAGCATGTTCAAAATAGATTTTGTCATCTTCTCCCATAAAGCCACTTCAAACTTCCAAACTTATTTATGCTGAGGTTACCAGAATTCTTTTTGTCACTCAAGTTTATAACTTTGGAATCATTTATTCTCATTCTCTAACTCCCTCACCATGGCAAAGAAGTAGAAAGTCTTGTTGATTATTCTTTTACAATACCTCATACATGTCTATACTCATGCTGCTACAAACGTAATTCAATCCCCCATTATCTCTCACCTGAAATAACTCAGTCAAGGGCAAATAGTAGATATTAATAAATGCTTATTGATTGAGATAGTATAAAATTATTGTGTGCATGAAAAACTTATGATAACTTCCATGTTTTAATACTTAACAATTTCTGTTCAAATTGGCACTTAGTATGATGGTCTTGAGACTTCATTCTGAAGCTGTCAGTCAAGATTACCAAGCTACCATCTCAAGTGTTGCCTCCTACACAAATCCTATCAAAAGGAGAAGTTGCTCATGCCCTACTATCCAGAAAGAACTGGGCATATAATTTGTAGATACTTTGCATGTTCTTGTTGATATAAGTTCCTTTAGGGCAGGTAGTATTTGTTACTGCCTTTGTACCAGCAGCACCTAAAGCTGTGCCTGGCAAATATAAGGGAAGTACAAATGAGTGGGTGAGTGAATATAGCCTCCTAATTGGTTTCCCTACTTCTGACCTCTTCCCATCTCCAATCCATCCTTGACTTAGAGACTCAAATAATCTTCCAGAAGCACAGATCTTACTGTATCACTCACCTCCTCAAAAGCTAGCAGCTCCCTATTGCCTTAAGGCTAAAATCTGTATGCTTCAGCCCTTTGCCCTTCAATAACCTTTGCAGCCTAATTTCACATTCCTTTTCTTCACACATTCTAGATAGTAGTAATATTAATAACACCTCTTCTATCTCGTTTCAAGGCTCACAAAGAAGCACTTTACATGTATTATCTTATTGGATCTTTCCAGCAACCCTGTGACTTGGGTGCTATTATCAACCCCGTTTTATGGATGAAGAAACTGAGCCTGAGAGCAGTTAACTGACCTGCCCAGGATCACAAGCTTGTAGACATTTATAGAAGGATTTGAACTCATATTTTCCTGTCTCCAAGTCTAGTGTTCCATCCACAATAGCCATATTGTAATAAAAGGTAAGGAACCAGCTGTTTTCCTCATTTGGCAGTCCCTCTCTCACTATCTCTTCTTCATGCCTCCTCAACACCATCTCTCAGAATTCGTATCTTCCTTCAGGTGTCCCCTCATCCATTAAGCCTTCCCTGATTCCACTCCCTATTGTTCTACTTCTCTGCTTCCCTAAATTATATCCATATTTGTATATATGTTTGTTATTCTATCCTACTCCCCAAGGAGAAGATAAGCACCTAATAGGCAGAAAGTATATCATTTTCACCTTTATGTGTCTAGCATTTTTACTTAATTTATTAATTTACATTTTTATTATTGTTATACAGTTATTATTACATATTAATTTAGGTAACTATTATAAAATCCCACTGCATTGAAGATACAACCCAATAAGTAGCTATGAACAAAAATGGCAGTGAAGTTCTAGCCACCAATTAAAAGCAAAAAACATTGACCTACCTTTTCACAAAGTCCTGAGTATGTTTCCACCTGTAATACCACTTACTTCCAATGGTAACTTCAGGAAGTTTAGTCCAGGGATGGGGAACCGGCAGCCTCAAGGTCACATGTCACCCTCTAGGTCCTTGGGTGTGACCTTTTGACTGAGTCCAAGTTTTACAAAACAAATTCTTTTATTAAGGGGATTTGTTCCACAAAGTTTGAATTCAGTCAGTGGGCTACACTTGAGGACCTAGAAGGCCACAGGTTCCCCATCCCTGGTTTTGTCTGACCACTCCACCAGATCACAATCCATCTAATAGTACTATCACATAGCCCATAACTTTCATCATATACACAAGAATGGAATGAGATTTGTCAGTTCTCAAGTTCTGTGACTGTGACATGCTAGTTTTGCTAAGATATCTAAGTGGAACTACATCCACGACATTCCCTTGATCCACTGGCCTAATAACCCTGTCAGAAAAGGAAATGAGTTTAGTTTGGCATGACTTCTTCTTGATGGAGTCATTCTGACTCTTTGTGATCATCACTTCCTTTCTGGGATATTCATTAACGACCCCTTTCATAATATATGCTAGTATTTTACCAATAACTGAAACGAAGTTCACTGGCCTATGGTTTGCTAATTACATTCTTCCCTTTTCTGAAAACGGGGAAAGCATTTGCCATTTCTCCAGGCTCATAATACCTCTCCTGTTGTCTGCCCATGATCTTTCAAAGATCACCAGCGGCAATCACAATGGCTTATTCTTTCAAAAGCCTTCAGAAGGGATTCAGTTCATCTATGCTTAGTGACTTGGAACTCATCAAAGGAAGTTGGGTGTGATTTTACCTTTATTTAGTATTTTTACTCTGCCCTTTACAACCCAAGCATTATTCTTCTTTGCAAAGAAAACAGAATTTAAATATGGATTGAACAGTTCTGCCTTTTCCCTATCATCCATTATTCAATTCAACAAATTATTAAGGACTACTATATACAAGGCACTATGGATCCAAAGGGAAGGCAAGAAGGTACAAAGACAAAAATGAAACAGTCCCTTGACATAAAGGAACATACTGGGAAGTGGGGGTTGAGGGAAGCAATATTTATACAGATAAGCAAACTCAAAATATTCCAAAATATTTTGAGTGGAAGAGATTCCGTCCTATACGTCCCTAGATGCAGTCCTGTTCCCCCTTTTGTCTTATAGTTTCTTTAACGTATCTTTTTACTGCTCTTAACATTCCTCACCAACATTAGCTCATTCTGAGGCAGTTCTGACACTATTCCAAAGGAACCATGTTAGGGTTTTGGTTTTTGGTTTTTTTGTTTATTTGTTTGTTTTTCTTTTGCATTTACCTTTCATTGCCTGCCTTGGTTTCCATATTTTATTTTAAATCTAAGTCCTCTTTTTCTCCTCATTGTAATTGTTTCTCTTTGTGTCTTTGGATTTTTTCCTCGGGCCATCCCATTCTTTCTGTACTGACTTCCTACACAAATTTTTAGTTCATGGCATTCTACCTGTCCTTTCACTGAATTATCTGAAATATGACTTCCTCCAACCTACAGTGCACATCAAACAGCTCCCCAATTTCCTCCATTATCTATCACAAATTTCACCAAAATTTCCCCTCATTTCTACTTCAAAGATTCCAGGTAAAAATAATCAGTGTTGGAATCATTGTGGAAAGATAGGTACAACAATGTATTGTTGGCTAAGCTGTGAATTAGTATAACCATTCTGAATGGCAATTTGGAATAATGAAAATAAAGTGGCTAAAATGTCCATGCTCTGGAAGATTCTGCTACTAGGCATATGCCCCAAGGAAATCATTGACAAAAAAGAAAGAGTCCATATACACCAAAATATTTATAGAAGCATTTTTTTGTGGTACCATAGAATTTGTTTGGATTTACTAGGTATATTTATTACAAGAGTTTTGTGTTTCTTTTTTTTAATTGAGGAGGCAAAAAAAATACTAGTTAAGTGAAAATAAAACAAATTTTATGTGTGTAAAAAAGTGTTTATCAATTAAGGTCCTTTGTAGATTCTTTTGATAGCAATTGACTTAGTTAAACTTCTCTGCAATGGATGCATACCCTATGAAGACAAGATGGAAGACTTCTACATTGTTAAAGTCAAGTTCACAGATATGGACCTCAGTCCCTCGCAGTACCAACGACAACTACTTGTCTTCCTCCTCTGACCCTTACTGGAGGATCTCTTACCCTAAAACACTAGGAGATCCACATTATTATTCCTTGGAAGATCCTGCTCCCTTCTGTTTGGAAAGAACCTCATATCTATTATCTCCATGAATTCGGTGGTCCTTCTTTAATTTCTTCTCCATCATTCTTTTCCCCTCTAACCTCCTAATAGATCAGGTTTCCCTCTTCTTCCTCCTATTTTTTTTTTCAAAGAAACAGAAATTCTTTACCAATTCCCTTTTACTGATCTCTTCTATTTCCACATGCTACAACTATTATCTCTTTGTGGCTGGCTCCTAAATCTATACCTTTAAACCTTAGACTCTATTACTTATGTCCCAGATTCACATCTTCAATAGCCTACTGGGCATCTCTCTGTGGATGTCTAGTTAAACTGAAAACCTGTTCTTATTCCCCCTGACTTCCATCTTCCTGTTAATAGTACCATCATCACCTTCATCCATTCTTACTACAATTAAGTTATCTTTGACTCCTTCTTCCTCTCCACATCTAATCATCAAGTCCTTGCTCAATCTATCATCTCAGTATCTCTTGAATGTCCCTTCCATTCTATTTTCACCACCACTACCTTAGTACAAGTCTTTATGCCCTTTCAAAGGACTAGTGAAATAGCCTCCTAGCTGTTCTCTCTCACTTCCAATCCAATTTATTCATCAATCAGCAAGTATTTATAAAATACCTACTATGTGTTAGGCAGCTGGGGAGACAAAAGTAGAATTCAAAAAGATCCCTGCCTCCAAGGAACCACACATCCATTCATTCAAATACATCTATTATGTGAAAGGCACACTCCTAGGTTCTGGGAAAACAAAGACAAACATGAAACAGTTCTGGCCCATAAGAAGTTCAGATTCTACTGTATCAGAGATGAGTGGATAACATACACAGACACATAAACACAAAGGCCTACAGAGCAAATGCAAACTTTTTTGACAAATGGGGAAGGGGACAAATAATTGGGAGGAGATTAAAGAAAGACTTCTGGCAGAAGGCAGCCCTCGAGCTGAGCCTTAAAGGAAACTAGAAATTCTAAGAGGGAGAAGCAACGACATAGTACATTCATTCCATTCCAGCCATGAGGGAGAAGCTATTAGAAGGCATAGAAGGGGTAAAGTGAGATGGAAGCAGGGTAACAAGAAAGTGGCCACTTTAACTGGAATGCAGAATATAAAATAGGAAATAAGGTGAAATAATTCCACAAAAGTAGACTGGAGCCAGACTGTTAAGGGCTTTAAATGCAAAAGAGAAGAGTCTGTACTTTATCCAAGAGGCAACAGAGAGCTACATTGCTGCCAGGTTAATCTTTCTAATTGACCAGAGAAGCAGGACATCTTTAAACTAACATATTAAATTTATTACATACTTTTGTAAAACCCAAGCTGTTCACAATAGAGATTTGCATTTTCACATATAATCCTCTTTTTCTGTTCTATTCTGCATAAGAAAATGTCCTTTTTTTCAGTGCATATTAAATTCAGAATTTTTTAAAAATTTAAATTTTAATTCATAATTTTATTACATCATTTTTCTGTTTGAAAACCTTTAATGGTTCTCCTTGTCTACTGAATAAAGTCCAAATCATTTTGGACTAGCATTCAAAACCCTCTAACACGCATTTTCAGCTTTATCTCACACCACTAAAACCTTTCAGGTATCTTAAGCTCCAGCCAAATTAGATTACTTACCACTCCTCAGTACATACTATACTTTCCTTGCCTCAGTACTTTTGCTCACAGCATTCTTATTCTTTTAATACATTCTCCTCCTCACCCTTGTCTTGTACTTCTAACCCAGTTCAGCTCCTGACTTTCTGAACTTTTTAACTTCCATCCCGGCTGCCTTCTCACGCTGGAGATGCCTCCATTCCTTTCACCTCCCTAGCTGTTGAAATCTTCCTAAAATCTCCATTGGAGGAAGTACTCACACCTGGCATGCTCACTGCTAACCTTGCTCAGCCGACTTCTTTGAAAACAGGGCTTAGCTTTCTTTTTGTCTCTATTTCTATTCATAAGACTTAGCACAATGCCTGGCATATAGTAAGGGCTTAATAAAAGCTTCATCTATTTATCATTTATCTATCTTATCTTTATCTATCTATTGACCTTCTAAATATCCATCCATCTGTTCCCATATCTTCTGGTTGAAATTCTGTCCATTCTTAAATGTCTAATTCCAACACTGCCTTTTCAACTCCAAAATGATTTTTCATTCTTCTGAATTACCCCAGGATTTTCTTTATTTCTGACTTTTGCACTTATCATACTCTATTTTGTAATAATATAAGCACCCGGCGAAACAACTATCTCATTTTTGCCTTTGTATTTCAAGTGCCTATCATGTCTGGCACTTAGTAGGCACTTAATAAATATCTGTCAAATTGAATTGAATTATACTTATGTCTTAGTTCTTCCTTGTATCCTATTATATAATGCTTTATACTTACTAGGTATGCAATAAATATTTAATGAATGAATGAAAATTACCAAAGATAGGGATAGGGTAAGAATGAACCTACCTATTCACCAATATCCACAATATGCCCTAAAAGATTGTACAGAAGAAAGAAAACATAAATAGATTCCAGAAAAGGTTTAAATACATTGAAACAAATGGATGATAGGTTATTAATCTAAGGATAGGTTGCTAACCTTTGGGTTTAATATTACTGAGAATAATCTTGTAATGCTTATGTTTTCAAAAAAAATTGTCATCTTTCCTATGACTCTAAGCAATAAAGTTATCTCTGCACATATGTGTTTCTTAAAATGAAAAATGTACCATATAAGTGAACTAAGGTAACTAAAGTATTATTTTTGAAATTGAATAGTAACCAAATTGTGACAACTATTTAATTCTCCCCAGATGCCATTATGATGGTTTATATTGCTATGATGTATGACAGTGTTTTCCTAAGAGATATCTGATACTACCATAGTTTTTTTTTTTAAAATACAATTCCTCAAAATGAGGTCAAGTTGACCAAAAACAGTCGTCAAACTAGTGTCTGACAAAGCATTTGGGAAAGTTCTGAAGAGGATAAATTTTCACTGGACTGGATAAGCCTGAAAGGTCTTTTTGTCTCTTAATTGTAGGATCCTATGACAAAAGCCTGAATTAATCTACCTATGCTTTTTAGGCACATTTCTAAACCACACAAAGTTTGTTTATACTCTCAGTAGTGATAACAGGTCCTAACAGCAAAAATGAAGGGGGAGAAGCCAAGTAGTGGTATCACTAATCCTAAGGCTCCTCTTGATTCTTCTTTAAAAAAAAAAAAAGTATAAGTTCATTACTGGAAAAAGTGTTAGGAATATAAAAGCACTACTGTGCCTTAATATTTGGTGCTCATTCCCTACATAATCTGCTGCCCTATCCCTTAGTACCTTCTGAATATTATGAGAATGGATCAAGGAAAGCCAGGCTCACCACGTGTTAAATAGATGGCCAGCATGAACATGGTGAGGTTTGATGGACATCGAATAATATTATCCTCTCACTGGCTTGCTAGAGGAAGTGAAATTCCTATATTAATCACTACGACTCTATGGTGAAGTCTAAAAGATCCTGGTTAGTCAATTAACCAATAAATTAACAAACTTTATTAGGGGCTTAGTATGTGCCATGAACTAGGCTAGGTACTGGAAATACAAAGATAAAACTGAAACAGTTCCTGTCTTCAAGGAGCTTACATTCTAGTATGGGAGGCACAATGTACCTATGTGGACCCTCCAGTGCTATTTCACAACCCCTCCCCCTTCTAGCAGATCAGTCCCCCACAGTGCAGCTGACTATTTCTCCTAAATGAGATTATTACCTAAACAGCTTGGGTCTCCCCCTCAATCGTTGATACTTGTTGCTCATGAGCCCCCACTGATTCTCTAGTTCCCATTGATTATCTAATTGATATCAGTTAGCCCCACAGTTAACTAACACTAACTAAATGTTATTTGGGGATATTTACTAAGGTGCTATAATAAGAACAACTGGTATAAAATCTTCCCCTTAAAAATCTGGGATATGTTCTCCCACAAGCATATATAGAATCCAGGAGAAAATAGAATCGAGGCTAGGGAGCACATGTGTCCCCAACAGCCCAGTTCCTGGTTGGATGGAAGTCCTTTTCTACCTTCTTGGCATCTTCATATAAATATAATATATTATATATGTTATAATATATAATATATAATAAAATATAATGCTAATTAGATAATACTAATTTGTTGTTTTCCAAATCAATGTGTGACCCACAGGGATTCTGTTCCATTTGAATTTTCTATCACTGCTCTAGACCTTCACATTTAAAACAGAGAACTGGTCACTGGGTCCAGTCTTTATGAGCATACACAAAATGTGTTTGATACAATTCTATACACGGAAGAGTCTGGGGGACCTTGCTTCCTGGAGAGTCATGACTACCTGTTATAGAAGTGACTTGAAGAGACTTTGGAATATACGTAAACTAATTTTTGTCTGTTCAATATGTATTTTCAATATATAACCATGTATTGAATAGGAACCTCTGGATTAGTTGTGATTGCAGAATCAGAAATGGAGTAGGGAAGGAAGAATTCAAAAGACTTAGGCATTTTCTCTTGGTTAGGACTTCTCTTGGTTTTGGTTTGTTCCAGCATCTAATGAGAGACAATATTCTAATGAGAGAGACCTTGGGTCTTCTCCCTATAAGGCTGACATGTGCGCTCCATGAATACAAGACCTTTTCCCCTCTCCCAGTTCTTTGTCTCAATTTCGGTTCTTTCATTTTAGAAGAAGGAAGTTGAAGATAGACTTTGCAAGGTTTGAAAGGTCAGGAGAAGGAGCCATGCAAGACCCAAGAGTCAGTCCAGGTGTGTAAGAATAGCTCATGTTGGGTCTTGCAACCAACTCAGCATTAATGCTCTGAATATCATCAGACCCAGCCCAGCTACAACTGAGATGTGAATTTGTCCACCAACAATTCCCCATCTGGATGTGAACTTGGTGGGACCAGCGCTATGTAGAAGTCTGAGCCTACTTTCCCCAGAGACCAAGGAGATGTAGGAGAGAATTTAGCCCCGAGGTGTTCAGAAGAAACATCTATATTTTTGTTGTACTTTTGCTTGAAGGAAATTTCTCTTAATAAAGGTTTATTGATATTAAGTAGTTAACTGGAATTAAGACTGTTAGTCTCTAATGGCTAAAGATGGAAGAAACAGATCTGGAACGGAGGATCCAGCTAATGGTATTAGAATAGAAATACTCCACCCTCTCAGAAGTATCCCTAGAAAAGGAATATGTGTAACAAACAGTCCTCAGGGGAAAAAATATTCACATAAGATACACTTTAAAATTTAACCTTCATTATTAACATTTCTCCATTGCTTTCTTAAATGTGGTCAAAAGGCAAACCAATAAACCAAGCCCTGAAGTATAGTGTTCATCAATTTCCAGGTTATAAAGGTTCACAAAGAAAATTTAGCAATGGGCTGTTAAAACTGAATCTAGCACACCTGTCAGAACCTGGAGCAAGAGACAGGTCTGGGAGGGTGAAGTCAGACAGAATACTCACTATATGGCCATTATCATCAACATCACCATGACAATAACATTCATCTAGTACTTTAAGATTTGTAAAACAGTCTGTACATATTAGCATATCTGATCTTCACAGCAGCCCTGTGAGGGAGGTGCTGCTGTTATCCCCATTTTATATATGAGGGAAACTGGGGCTGGATGAGGTTCATGGTTTTGCCCAGGGTCACACAACTAGAAGACATCTAAGGTGGGATCTGAACCCAGTTCTTTCTGACTCCAACGCTAATGGTCTATTCAGCAGCAACAATCTGCCTCCCTACAATGGAGTGAGCAAAGATTCTTAGCTATATGATGTTCATTAAGTAAAATATCTAGCTAAAGTAGAAAAAATTGGGAGATTATGGAGAATACCATCTTTCATATGCATGTCATTTAAATTCTTAATTTCCAAAAGTTAAACATTGATTTTTTTTTCTGATTCAAGTTTGCATGTATGTAAAATTCCATTCTGTCACAAAAGTTTGGCATGAACCTTTACTTGAGGGGGAAAAACTCTGTAAATGACATTTATCATCTCTGTGACTTTCAGTTCAAATTAGTTCAGTTTTGCAAGTTAAAACACGACTTTCCCAACTGCCAACACTGCGAACCCAACCCGAGATCTGTAAACCAAGTGGTGTTTTTCTGTCTCTTACATCATTATTGCCAGTGAGAAAGATTCTGCAATCCCAAGTTAGTTGACAATTGAGTACAAGACGCTTGAGGCAAAATATCATCCAACTCATTCTCCCACAGCTGCACTCTCCTGCTCTTCCATGGCAGGAGTAGAAACTTGTTTCTGGTGGTGAAGTTGGAAGGTGTGACTCAGAGATAACTGAGATCCTGCTAAAAAATCAAAGGCACAGTTGCTCTTTTTTGTATTTAGTCTCAATTCATTCTTGTTCCACCTCTGAATTCCTGGACAGCCTTTGCTTCACACACACACCCCCAAATCCATTTAATAGGAGCATGCTGCCTTAGTTTTCTCATTAGCAAAAGACTAGAGAGATGACAATACAATAGACAATCCTCAGCAAACATAAGCCCCCAGAAACTGAGAGATGGAGTCAGCTCCTGGTTAAGGAATCGTTCGCCTTCTTTTGACAATGGCCCTGTTGTAGAACGAATGCATGATGTAATTCTGCTTTACACTGAGTCAAAATGTGTTCTTAATCAGGGCAATTAGGCCTAATTAAACTATGTAAACTGCCACTTTATGTAAATTGAACATTTATGGGGTGTCTACTGGTGATAAGGCAAAATACTCAGAATTTTCAGCTCCAGAAATATAGAAGCCCTTAAAAAAAGTGTCCTAAACTCTTTGACAGGCTAAAAAAAAAAAACCCAGGATTTATACTGATTCCTTTTCTTACCCAACCCCTAAAGTATAAACATCTCATTTAGTCATTGACCCTCTGTTCTTTACTCTTAATTTTCCTTTGCAGAGCTCATTAATTTGTATTTCAATTTAAACCAACCAACATTGGTTGGGCGCCTACTGTGTACAAAGTTCTCTCTAGCATTACTGATAAAGAGAAAAAGCAGCCTATGCCCTAAAGAAGCTTACAGGAAAGATATCAGCTGTACACAGATAAGTAAATGCAAGATAATTTGGAGCAGGGGAAGGAGAGAGAGAGGAGAGGAAGGGGGAAGAGAGTGAGAGAGAATGAGAAAGAGAGAGAAAATATTAACACCTGGAGATTTCAGGTGGCACCTTATCTAAGCCATGAAGGAAGCAAGGTATTCTAAGAGACATAGATGAGGAGGAACTAACTATATTCCAGCACTGGAGGACAGTCCACACATGTAAAGGCATGCAAGTTGGAAATGGACTGGCGGTATGGCAGAAAGATCACTGGGCTAGGGCCTGGTTTGGTGGCAGACACCTGGAATCCCTGATCCTAGTGAAGCTGAAACTAGGGAGTTCTGAGCTAAATTAATACCAAAGCTAATCAGGCATCCTCACTAAAGTCACAATGTGGTGAGCCCCTGGAAGCAGCAGGCCTCCTTACTAACGAAGGTGTAGCAAACCAGTGCATGTGAGAAACAGAGGGGATCAGAGATCCATGCAGATCAACAATAGAACCAGGACCAAAAATGGTTGTGGCACTTCAGCCTGGCAGGACAGAGCCCCAATTTCCAAAAACAACAACAAAAAATAACTGGTTTTTTGAGTCAGAGTGCCCATGTGGGTTTATTCTACCTTTCTTCATGTATAAAATGCAGTGACTGAACTAGATGGCTTCTTAGGTCCCTTTCAACTCCAAATATGTAATCAGAAGTTGACTTCAGCGCATATAGTTAATAAGCAAATTTGGCTGAAATGGAACATCTGACAAGGAATAGCATTAAATATGACTGTTAAAGGCAGGTAGGAGTCAAATTTTAAATACCAGACTGAGGATTTTTGCATCTTAATCTATAGGCAGTAGGAGCTGATGAATATATTTGTGTAGCAGACCATGTTTTAGAAATACTACTATGGTAGTTACATGGAGGATGGATTGGAGAAGGGATAGATAGAAATCAGAGAAACCAGAGAAAAAGACATAGTGATAGTCCAGATGAGTAGCGATAAAGGCTTGAAATATCCAAGTGAATATATGGTAGGTGTCAAATATGAGATTTGGGGTGGAGATAGAATTGAAGAAACTTGTCAACAGATTAGCTATAAAGAACCAGGAGAGGGAAGAAGGGGAGATTTAAGGAAGGCCCTGAGGCTGTGAACTGGGATGCCTTCAACAAAATATGGAAATTTGAAGGAGTGGTAACTTTAAGGGAAATGGTAAATAATAACTCAGCAAAGGACACTGAGAATAAACCATGATACAAGTAGAAAAAGAACCAAGTAAGAGCAGTGTCCTGTACACCAAGGAAGGGGAACTATCAGGGCAAAGGGTGAGGGGGAAAGTGATCAGTAGTGACAAAAACTGTGGAGACCAAAAGTAGGATGTACTTTCATACTCGTTCATTGGTTTTAACAGCTAAGAGATTCGATCAGTTCATATCAATTAAGCACCTACTATGTGTCAGATATCTTGCAGCAAGCAGCTTCATTAAATGGTAGGGTCATAAACTAGACTGGGTATGTGAAAGATGAAATGAATATTGGCATAAATCTAACAAACTGAAATTCACTAAAGATAAATACAAAGTCTTGCACTTGGGTACAAAAAAAATCTTCAAAAGTATAAGCTGGATAGATCAAATTGCTCTGAGAAGAATCTGAAGGTTTTAGTGGATTTAAAGTTGAACATGAGCCAATTCTGCGATGTCCTTCTGAAAACTTGATGTGATCTTGGGCTACATCCAGAAGAACATGGCTTCCAGGAATATGGAGATTACATTTCCACAATGCTTTGCGTGCATCAGTCCTTTTCTGAAGCACTGTGCTCCGTTTGAGGAGCCATGGTTTAAAAAGGACCTTGAGGAGTAGAGCAACCAGGATGGTAAAGGTCCTTGAGTTCATGTCATTTGAAAACTGATTAAAGAAACAGGCATGTTTATCCTGGAGAAGAGAAGACGCAAGGTGGACATGATCGCTATCTTCAAGTATGTGAAGAAGGGACCAGACTTGTTCCATTTAGCCCCAGAGGGCAGAACCAGGAGCAATGGGCAGATGTTGCAAAGAGGCAAATTTGGGCTTGTTTTCAGGAAATGCTTCCTAACAATAGGAGCTGTCCAAGAGTAGAAGGGGCCCCCTCCTTAAAGATTTTCAAGCAGAGACTGGATAATCATTTGTCAGCTATATTATATTTATGTTTCTATTTGTATATGGGTTGGACCATACAGCTGCTGAGGTCCCTTTCAATTCTCAAATTCTATTTTGAAGAAAGGTGGTATGCTACATAGGATGCCAGACTCAGTAGTTCTCTTTTGCTTAATCATTTTTAATACAAGGAGAGGCAAGGAAATGACTGCTATATTTTTTAAAGTATCAAAAAGTCTTTTTTTTTAAATCATACATACTCCTCTGTTGGGTCTAAATAATTTCTGTGGTATTCCAAAACCCACACAGTGACTTGTACTATGCTAAACGCACTCACTTGTCAACTGATTTAAGAATCTTATAAGACCATAGATTCAAATAGGGAAGCAACCTTGGAATCCACCCCTCTCATTTTATAGTTAGGAAACTGAAGCCTGTTTGAGGTTAAGTGACTTGCCGAAGGTCACTCAGGTAGGAAGTCACAAAGCCAAGTTTAGAACTCAAGTCTGATCATTCCACTTTCAGCATTTTTTCCACTGAATCACACTGCCTCACCATGGTTTGTCTGACTTGAGGTTCAGCCATCATTCCATTGCTCCGCGTTGGAGAGATCTAAGCAAAATCAATTACTTTGGAAATGGAACTTAAGATAAAAATCACAGTCACCAATGCTGCTCCTTGCAGACAATGAAATAGGTTACAGCTG
The DNA here is from genome assembly GCA_028658325.1 of Potorous gilbertii. Lineage (NCBI taxonomy): Eukaryota > Metazoa > Chordata > Mammalia > Diprotodontia > Potoroidae > Potorous > Potorous gilbertii. Next base: position 135,476,953 of record CM053770.1, read on the forward strand.
AAGCTTAGATGCTTAGATGACTAAACCCTCCTAATACCTGATGAATTGTATATTCCATCTGAGTCTGAACCTGGAACACCCCCTCCATTAAAGCCAGCTGACCCAGCACTGCATTCTAGAACCACTTATGAACAACCAGGTTCCTGAGCCATATTGTAGGCCATTCCTAAGAACAGAGAAAATTGAAAGGAGGGAGAGACTAGAAGGGAAATAATAGGAAGGGGGGAATAGGAGGAGGTATTTTTCCAGGGTAAGGTAATTGAGTCCTGGAAGTATATAGTATATCTTTAAAAATCCGGTAAATAAAGGCTCTCAGATGTAAAAGAAAAGGCTAGTGCACCAGATTCAGTAGGCTATGTAAAAATGAAAGAATGACTAGCCCCACTAAGCATATAATAATAGCATGAGCCTCATGACTTGAGCACTTCATGACTTGAACATTTATAGGGGAGACAAATCATTAGTTGTTTGCAATTCATTTTACAGCTCACTGCCAGTCACTCACAATCCTTTTGGACTGCTCCTCCTCAGAGGAAAAAAAAAGGTTCCAGAATGGTAGTTTCCCCTGGATTTCTGCAGAAAGCTAAATGGCTCCACTGGAGAAGGTAGACTGCATGGTATGTGGTGCCTAGCAATGTGAAATTACAGGAATGCAACCATTTCCTTCTCAGCAGCACTAAAAGTGCTTAGGGGATAGTCACCTGCTAGCACCAGCTGAGTGAGGGTTGTGTCTGTTTCCATTTTCAGTTCTTGGACTGTCATGGCCTATGGGCCAGTCCTCATTATTTTCTCCCAGTCAAGTTATATCTTGTACAGTACTTTTTTCTATTTCATGCAAAACTATTCAGGGAGTTGAACTGCTTTATTAACAAAGTGTGGTTTGTTGAGTTTGGAAATATATTGCTCTTCATCATTGCCCAAGGAGACTTTAAATTACCTTTCAGACACACAAAGTTCAATCCCTTCCTTGCACATGCAGCATTCTCATGGAGGAGATCACTAGAACTAGGAAAAGAAATTCAGGAATAGAAGTAGAAAGAATCATTAAAAGCATTAATATCTTCAGAAAGAATATAGGTATGCCCAGGACAGTTCTGCTTTATTGTTCTTATTTGTTATGAGGGAAAAGGTCGGGGATAAATCAGGGAATTGTTGTCGTATAAAACCAAAAACATCAATAAAAAAATTTAAGCATATAGGTATGCCCCTTTAAGATAAGCAGAAACTGAAATCCTGACCAGTAACAAAAAGATGAACCTAAGAGAGAAAGAAGACTCTAGGAGGAAAACCAAGCCCTAAAAAGAAAAACAGAAATCCTTACAGGCAAAAATCAGGAAACCCTTCTCCTGTCATGGGAGTTAAAGATTACCACTGAAGCTTGCCCAGGATAGAGTAGAGCAGGGCCAGAATCCCCTCACATCAATGGCTCTTCAACCTCAACTAATTTACATACATCTTTAGAGGAATATGATTAGAAGGCTCCCAAAAGGCACTTTAGGCAAGTGAAGAATTTGTGCCAAATGGGATAAAAATGAGAAAAAGAGATTTATAATAAATTTTAAATTACCTGCATTAAAACCTTACTCTGTAACCTCCTTATTAATTAACACACCTTTATTAAGTGCCTATTATGTGCCAGACCCTAAGGATACAAAGACAAAAAAAAAAATGAAAAACTGTCTACCCTCAAGGAGTTTACATTCTATTAGGAGACATGCAGACATATAAGAACATACAAGAGGTTCTCAGATTTAGAGCCAGAAGGGACTTCAAAAGCCACCTAATCCAACACTCCCATTTTATGGATGAGGAAATTGGGGCTCAAAGAGTTTAAGTGACTAGCCCAAGGTCACACAGGGAATAATGACAGAACCCATTAAAACTCCTGTACTTTGTCTTTAAATGTAGTGTTCTTCCCATTATACAACACTTTTTTAGTGCAAGGCATGAGGACCTGGGGAATGAGGAAAGGTGGAAAGAAAAGATGTAGCCAGTGGTGCTTTAACTAAGCATGAAAGTGACTGCTTTCTCAAAGTTTATACCAACAGTACCTACACCAAGCTGGAGGGGCTGCTAAAAGGGATCCAAAAGCAGGCTGTAGATCTATAATCCAAAGATCAGCCAAGCTAAGTATGGAAAAGCTCCTCACCACATCACTGATAACCAGGTTATGAATAATTTTTGGCTACACACACATAAAAAAATGACTTTACAGCCCTGCTAAGGTATGGACAGGTTTAGGTCTGGGTTCAACAGAGACAGTATCCAGACCAACAAAATCACACATCTTGTAGAATTACAAATAAAATTATTTTTGTAGAAAGCTTCAGTTACTGGCACAGTAATAGTGGAATGATGTAAAGGGTACACTCAGCAAACTCAGGACATGCCCTTTGCCCTCAGGTAGACACATGAATGTGCCATTTGAAAAGGGAGGCTTTCAGGATGGCTGGTCTGAATTTCAGAAATATCCCATTATCCCTGAAGGGCAGTGGGTATTCTAAGAGTTTAAAACTTCTGACCAGATCATATTTACTGATTTATTTTCTCTCTTTCCTTATACTTAAGGTTAATCACTAGTCACAGATATGAATGGTAAATCTAATCCAAGGAAGTTGGAATTGGAGAAAGTACATACATAACCACTTAAGGATGATCTTAGAGGGGGTAGTCATGCCTTCCCAAAGTGTGCCCTAGGTGTGAAAGTCAGAAACAAGGAATTGCTATAGATGGAATTGAGTCTAAGTTCTCAAAGGCTATAGTAGAGGGTCTCAGCTAGATACTGAGGCTTTAATTATGGGCCCAGGGATGGGCCTGTCTCTGTTATCCACCCAGAAATGACAAAGTCAAGAGACTCACCAGTAGATGGATACTACTCAAATAATATATATTCTTAGGCACAAGAATTAGGTACAAGTATTCATTATGAATACCAACACTAATGTGTGGACTTACACAGAGGGCTCTACTGTTACATTTTATTGGTTCAGATGTGCCAATTGACATGTCAAGAAACATTTTTTCAAATATTTTTATGTTGATCTTGACTATGATTTTGGCCAAAGAAGAAACAAGTGACCCGCTATAGCAGGGATTTCTAAACTGGGGTCTGTGATTTTTTTTAATATTTTGATAATTATATTTTAAGATAATTTGTTTCCTTTGTAATCTGATGTATTTTTTCTTATTATTTAAAAGTATAATTCTGAAAAGAAGTTCACAAGGCTGCCAAAGGGGTCTACAATACAAAAGATTAGGAAGCCCTGTACCATGACAATAGATCTTCTTATAATCGAAACATAGTATGGCTCATAAAGGCTAGAGAAGAGATGTTATTCGTGTTTACCCAGCAATTTTGGTACCAAAATCATTATCAGGTCTCTTCTTTCCCTGTGCTTCAGACACTACGTATAGATAAAGGATATTTTAATCTAGATAGAAAAGTCAGCATACATCTTGATATCAGATATCAAAATTCCCCAGTAATAAAATGCTACTGTCCCAGCCAAGATAATCTCAGAAAGCTCCCAAAGAATGGCTCCTGACATGTTAGTTGGCACATTACCCCTAACATTGGGCACATCTACATACCCTGGAACCAGGTGTTTAATGTTGTGGGTAATATCTGGAAGATGTATGTACATTACCAACTACCCGAAGAAATGTATGACAATTACACATGCATGCATGTTTATCTATATACATTATATATTCATTTCTCATGAGATTTGTAACTGTAACAAGTACAAGGTAGAGTGGAAGTCTGGCAGTCATCACTGCAGATAAGGGGTTCTTAATCTATATTGTGAATTTTGTTTTATTTTTATTTCAACATAATTCATTTTCTTTGTGTGAATTTATTTTGTGCATTTAAAAACATTGAGCAGGGGTCCATAGGCCTCACCACACTGCCAAATAGGATCATGACAGAAGAAAAGTTAAGAATTCCAGCTTGTGGATGATAGCTCCCATCATACAGCCAACATACAGATCAATAGTGGTCTCTGAAAGGAGGGTCTCATCTCCTTTATATTACTATCTATGAAATGAGAACATCTGTCCTTGTTTCTGACATGCGTGATTTATGTATTCCAGTAAAGCAATCATTGTATTTCACTGCTGCCTCATCATTCCACTAATATCAGTCATTTTTCCTTTGGCTTTAGCAAAAAGGAATGGGTAAAGTTCTCTTTGTCCCAAAGAGGCAGGCTATTTTCTGAGGATAACTGTCTTAACTAATAAAATTAGAAAAAACAGTCACCAGAGTGATTAGTAAGCTAAGTGACACCAAATACAGATTGCTGGACCTGGAATCAAAAAGATCTGAGTTCTAATCTGAATTCAAACAGTTACCAGCTGCATGACCCTGGGCATGCCATTCAATCTTCATCTGTCTCAGTTTTTTCATCTGTAAAAAAGTTCCCTTCTAGAATTATTATGAGAATCATAGGAAATATTATTTGTCAGATGTTCTTTGCAAACCTTAAATCTCTATATAAGTGCTATTAGCATTATTTTGTTTGGGTAAGATTTCAAAGGATAGCCAAAAAAAAAAGTATTTATAGTTGGTCTGATTTAATCAGTTGGACCCACCTAAATGGAACTGTGTTGTGACACATAACTGTTATGACCCTGGACAAGTCGTTTAACCTCTCTCCATCATTCAAATTTCTCACACATAAAAAAGGGCTAATACTTTATCTACCTCACAGATGAGAAAAGTTCTAGTAAAAGCTTCAGATACTACAACAATATGGGTTATGTATAAAATGCAATACCTTAAATGAGTCATAATAAAAATAAACAAAACTTCATCATAGTCATCCGCACTTCAGTTTTGTGTTATAGAGGCAGGGCTAATATTAGGAAATGTATAGTCTTCAATGCCTTGTGCCCAGTTTCAGCTTACAACTTCTAAGGAGATCACGTTAAATTTTGCTCCCTCAATCCTCTTAGCCTGTTAAAGTTCGGCTCTCCTCTTTCACTGTAGCAGCAATCTGAGTTGTACAGAAAATGAAGTGTTCTATTTAAAAATGATAGAAGTGTTTAAATGTAAAAACCAGAAAAAGTATCTGAAGAAACAGAGGGGAAATTTGATCCTTGTCAGGACCTTGAAGAATGGCAGACTATGCCACAGAGAAGAAAGAAGAGAAAATACTGAACATTTTGAGCTATGTCCCAAAGAGGAGGGAGCTAGATACTTTTAGAAGAAAGCATCTGTTGTCCTCCAAAAAAATGTTGATGCAGACACACAGGTATGGTCAGGTGAGAGATCATCCATTAAGGGTCAGAGGGAAAATAGCAAAGTAGTGGCAATTGATGGATGACTCACAGCTAACGGGGTATTGAGGCAGCTATTTGTCAACCTGATAACAGCAGAGAGGTATATTGTCTTCTCAGGGTACAGATCCATTATATAATGGAGACTCTCCCAAGACTTGTAAAACTGAGTAACTAGAACCTACTTTTGCTGATTGACATGGACACAAATTATACTGCCAAAAGAAATGTAGAAAGGGTCACTAAAATGTATGATGTTTGTAGCAAAAAACTAAAGACCTTATTAGGATAAGTGATATTTTCATCACTGTTTCCAATTAAAGGGAAGGATTTCAAAAGATAAAGACGGATATGGAAGAGGACTTGTTAGTTGAGAACTAGTGCCTAGACTGTGACTTATAATACAGTAATGATAGGGGCTTGGCTTTTTAAGTTGTTTAAAAATAGAATGGGATTTAGTAGTAAAGGGCTGGGGAAGTGACCCCCTATTGAGGAATGGCTTTTTAAAATGGTCTACGAATGTAATGGAGTTAGCGCACTGTAAGAGATGTTGAAATGCAAGGCTTCAGAGAAACCTGGGAAGACCCTGCGCGAACTAATATAGAGGGGAGTGAGTAAATCTAGTAAAAACAATTTATACAGTAAAAACAATGTTCCAAACAAAAATTAGTTTAAAGTCTTAAGAACTGAGATCAATGCAGTGATTAACTACAGTTCTAGAGAAAACTGATTGATGAAGCAAGTTACCCAGAGATGTGACAGGCTCAAGATAGAGAATAAGACAAATATTTTCCGACTCAGCAAAGGTGGAATTTGTTTAGCTTGACAGCACGTATTTGTTCAAAGGACTTTGTTTTTCTTTTTACTTCAATGAAGGACAGAGATATTTAGAACAGTGGGGAGAGAATATTGATAGAGTAACAAAAAGAAAGAAAAGGGGGTCATTGAGAAAACCAGAGAGGATAACCGAAGGAAGCATAGATAAGTGGGACAACTTGGAAAGCTACATTTTGGACTTTTATTTTTAAACAAAAGGCAAAATCCTAGGGAATCAGCAAAGAAACTCACTGAGACAGTTAATATCTTGAGCTAATCTGAAGGTTACAAAATAAAATCCAACCATCAACAGCATGTCTATATTAATAATAATTTAAAAAATCCAAGAAGCAAAAATAAAAATGGAAATACCATTAAAATAACTGCAAAATACAGGGGATGTTGAAATGGTAGAAGCTGTTAACTACAACAACAGCTTACATTTATATGCTGGTTTATTGTTTACAAAGCTCTTTCCTCACAACAACTCTGTAAGGCAAGTAATGCAAGCCTTTTTATAGCCATTTTGTAGATGTGCAAAGCAATAAAAAGGCTGTGTCAGTTATTTAAGAAAGAGAATGATGCAATGGTAAAACTTGAATAGAGGTCTTATGTCTACAAATCCATTACTCAGCCCAACACCACAAAGCCTCTTAAAGTAGGACAGGTTTAGAATCAATGTCAGAGTTTTACCAAATGAGACATTGATTGGAAAAAGACTAAATAAGGCATCTAACAGAGCCAAAAATATATGAACATTAATATGAACCCATGATTACTGGGGAATGTTACAATTATGTTTTTTAATATAGAATACAAAGTTGTATCTTGATTAACAATATGAGCATGCCATTTTTACTTTAGTTAAGTAATTGACAAGTGTCCAATAGTACAGGGTCAAGTATGGATCCTTGAGGCACTATACTAAAGACCTCCTGCCAAGTGGGTATTGAATTATGAAGTCTCTGAACCTGGTCTTGTGATAAGTTCTGAATATACATAATTGTATTATCTTCTAAACTACATTTCTCTATCTTTTTCATAATAACGCCATGAGTTACTTTATCATATGCTTTGCTAATTGCCTTTTTAAGTCACTGTCCTTACCAATATGAAAGCTACCTTGACATAAAGAAAAAGCTATATGAATTGGGAAAAGAATATAAAATGTTTCCTCTCTCATAGATGAAGATTTTTGTCTGAAAGAATTTTTTTAAAAGAATTTTGGTTTAATAGTCTTAAAATGTATGTATAAAAACAGTTTTCAGAAAATATATATATATAAACAAATTTAAGCAGTAAGAAAATGAACTGTGGTATAAATATGAAGACAAATCACCTTGTGAAAACTGTAGAGTTATGCTGTATTTGTATGTGAATTTGATTATTTAAAAGGCAAGTCACTTAACCCTGTTTGCCTCAGTTTCCTTATCTATAAAATATGGATGATAATAGCTACTACCTACTCAACATAATTGTTGTGAGGATCCAATGAGGTAATAGTTGTAAAGCATTTAGCATGGTGACTAGCACACAGTAAGTGCTATATAAATGTTAGCTATTGTTATAGTAATAGTAGTAGCGCTGGGCATGGTTTCCGTTTTGTGTACATCCTTCCTTGGGGGCAGAGAAAGAATTTTTATTTATTAAAAATTAGAACAATTGGTATATTTAAAAACAGTTTCAAGGACACAAAATGAGAAAGTGTACTATGTTGAGAATTCAGAGTCGCAGGATATTATGATTCCCTAGTTCATTTGAATATAAGTATTTTAAGACTTAAGAGGGTCACACATGCACAAGAAAATTTATAGCTGTTCTTTTTGTGGTGGCCAAGAATTGGAAATTGAGGGGATACCCATCAACTGGGGAATGACTGAGCAAGTTGTGTTATGTGAATGTAATAGAATACTATTGTTCTATAAGAAATGATAAGCAGATAGATTTTGGAAAAATCTGGGAAGACTTACATGAACTGATGCTGAGTGAAAGGAGCAGAATCACAAATACATCGTTACACTGTAACAGCAACATTATGAGATGACCAACGTTGATAGACTTAACTTGTCAGCATTTCAATGATCTAAGACAATTCCAAAAGACTCATCAAGGAAAATGCTATTCACATCCAGGAAAGAACTCCGGACGCTGAATGTAGATCAAAGCATATCATTTTTCCTTTTTTGTTCTTGCTTTCTTTCTTGTGATTTTTCCCTTTGGTTCTAATTTTTCTTTACATGACTAATGTGGAAATAAGTTTAATATGATTGTAGCTATATGGCCTATATTGTGCTGTCTTGGGGAGGGGAAAGGAGAAGGAAGGGGTGAAAATTTAAAATTCAGAATCTTATGAAAGTGAATGTTGAAAACTAAAAACAAATACATATTTTAAAATAAATAAATAAATATACATAAATATATATGACAGCAACAACAAAAAAAGACAAGAGGGTCAAGCTTGTTTTTTTTTAATGAAAAATTATATAATATTTGGAGAATGAAGAATGAGTAAAAAGTTTATTTTGATGATTTGTTATCTTTTAAATGAAAGGTAATTTATTGAACTCCAGCAGACTCTGATCTGAGGCTGAGGGTAAAGACTGAAGACATATCAAGTCAGAAAGGCAGCTATGTTTGTGTATGTGTGTGTGTGTGTGTGTGTGTGTGTGTGAAAATGCAATACATGGAGAAGTCAATAGGTAGAGGGTTTCAACTTAAGATCTCTGATTCATTGAAGAGAAACTTAACCTCATCATATAAGTGTGTTATGGGTTCTTCAGTACCTACTACAGCTTAAAAGAGATGAAGCCTCTCACAAGTATCTACTGCTCTTTGCATTCCTTCTCTACTTTGAGTGGGAAAAGCAAAAAAGGGAAAGACAGGCTTTGGGACTAGTGTATAGGAAAGGATATTGAGATTTAATTGGATACAGAATTCTGGTGAGTCAAGAGCTGGCTATGTTCATTTGCCTTGTTCAGAGTCAATTTAAGCTGTTTTGCTGTGAGCTCTTTTTTGCCACGATTTTATTGGACAACATAGTATCCTGGTGAGTAAATATCTGGCAGGGATTGGTCTATAGTTACCAGAGTGAACCAGCATAATGAGCTTCACAGTTCACTGGCTTAAAGGGAATGACTATCCACATAAAAAGGTAACACTTTCTCAATGCCCTCTTAAAGGCATTATAAAAAGAGTTTATAAATATCATACCAGTTGAAGAATACAAGAGGAGAGGGTTGCCCAGCTGGAGAGTAGCTGAGACCAGCAGACAAGTTCTTGGCAGAGGAGGAATTTTGTACAGTGCAGATGTTCCTGAATGAACCAATGAATAACCCAAATATGTAAGTTTTCTTCCCTACTGTATTTTCCTGACAGATTTTTATAAGGGTGTGCCAATTCTCCCCCACAAACACTGAGTGCATTGGTTGGAGAGTGTGAGCCAGGTTTATCTGTAGATTGTGATATATTTTATTATTCATACATCGCTTTAATGTGTGAGTATCTATGATATTATTATTTCTTTCGCCTTATTACTAAGTAAACTTTTATATTTAATATCTAAAGGTGTCAACATTATGACTTACTAGCATGTGTAAATGGAAGAACACCAGTGGGAACTCAAGAGTTAAAAATGACCAATAAAGGAAAAACACAACAGAGTTATCCCTAGAACTCTGAGAAAATCTGAATATAACTAGGTGTTAGCATCTCTTTCTAGGAATCTAAATCCACCTATAAGAAGCTAAATTAAAGTGAATGAGACAGTCCAGAAAGTAAGTGTCTATACATCCATGTGAAAGGATGATGTATAACAATGGGTATAGAGCATTACCTAAAACTATAACCTTCCCCTGCTCAATCAGTTTAGGTTTGGATTTGGTTTATTGATGAAGTCCAGACTTGTGATTTCACTGACATAGGGAACTTTTGGCAAGGAGCTCCTCTACCAATGTAGATTAGCAATTCTTTTTGCAGTTTCTAATCTTAGAGAGTTACCTGGGGGCTTACTGTTATGCAGCCTTCATTCTAAAGAGGACTAATGACAACACGAGAGTGTCTTGACTTTCACATGAATTGGATTTAAGTGAGGCAGAGGCAGCGGTCTGCACTAAGAGACTAAAGGACTTGCCCAGGGTCACAGGTGTCAAAGGTAGACCTCGAATCTAGATCAAACTGTCTTTTATTTCTTTCCCCTAGGTAATGCTTTCTTTCATCAGTTAGTAAAGTTTTGGGGGAAGAAATGAAATAAAGGTGAGTGTGGCATAGCTTGTTTTAAGGAAGCCATATTAGCTCTTGGCAACCATTTCCTTTTCTAGATAAAGTGAGATAATATTTGTGAAGCACTTTGCAAACCTTAAACTGTTACATAAATGCTAGTTGTGGTCTGTCATCTTCATCACTAGTGACACCATTATTATATCCTCATTAACCATTCCTATAATTATCTATCCTTAAATTTCCCAGGAATCAATGTCAAGTTCACTGGCTTATAGTGTACAGGATCCCTTCCCTTCAGTCCTGTACTATCCTTCCCATTCTCCATTATCTTTTAGATATTATTGACAATGTCTCAGTAATCACTCTATGAGGCCTTTCAAAACCAGCTAATATAATTCCTCTGTACCAGGTGACTTGAATACA
>CM053770.1:135492689-135522198 GCA_028658325.1 Potorous gilbertii
CTTAAGGAGGGAAAAGGCAGAAAGCGGGAGGGAGGAGAAGAAAATTTAAAACTTACGAAAGTGAATATTGAAAACTGAAAATGAATAAATTAAATATTACAAAACAGGAAACTGGATCTAAAATAATCTCACAAAAATTATCAGTCTCTTCTGAATATTACCAACAAAACCAATAGAAAAAGAATCTGTTCAAACACAATGCACAAAATATCATGTAAGACTCCTATGAAAACACACAGGAATTATATGAATATAAATCCAAAACTTTCTCTAAAGGAATTCTGACAAATTGGTAAAATTCAATTATTGATTCCCATCTTAATCAAGCTTGGATCATATAATAAAAAATTATCATATTTTCTATTGCCATTACTATCAAACTACCAGTGTTACTTTGAAAACCAAGAAAACAATAACAAAATTTATCTGGAAGACAAAAGGTCAAGAATCTCAAGGGAAACAATGAAAAAAAGTAGAAAGGAAAAGAGTCTAGTAGTATCAAATCTCTAACTATATTACAAAGCATTAAGCATCAAAACAATTTGGTATTGGTTAAAAAAATAGAAATGTTGATCAGTGGAACAGATTAAGTATACAAGAATCTAAAGCAATCAAGCACACTTGAGTTTAATAGCCCAAGGGTTCCAGCTACTGAGGCAAGAAATTCAACAAAACTTCCTGAGAAAACTGGCAAAAACTAGCTTTTGACTGAAATTCAAGTCATGTACCACAGTAAACTCCAAGCGAATACATGACCTATATAACATCATAAACAAATTATAGGATTACGGGAAGAGATGCCTTTCACAACTATGAATAAGTGTAGAGTTGGCAATCAGTTGAAAAACATAAGAGACCCCAGGAAACAAAATAGACAATTTTGCTTACTTAAAACTGAAAAGTGTTTGCACAAAGGAAAGCAATGTACTGTAGTTAGAATTAGAAGGTAAATAGTTAATTGGGGGAAAGTTTCTCTCATGAAGTTTTTCTTGATAGATACCTAAAGTCCAAGCTATATAGGGAATTGATTCAAATATACAAGAACAAGCGATATTCCCCCAGTAGATAAAGGCTCTAAGTATACATGCCCCAAAAGAAGAAAGGAAAGCTGTCAACAACTGCCTGAAAAAAAGTCTCAAATCACTAATTATAATGAATTAACTCCGAGGTTCCACCTCATTGCAACTAGTTTGGTGAAAATAACAAAAGAGGAAAATCACGATTATTGGAAACTGAGCAAAATGAACATACTAATGCTGGCAGAGCTATGAATTGGTCCAAGCATTTTGGAAAACAATTTAGTATGATAACCCCAGTTATTATTAAATATCGCATATTGTTCTTTTACCCAGTGAAAGAGGGAAATGACCCATTTGCATGAAAATATTTTGGTTAAAGCAAAAAAAAAAAAAAAAAAGGAAACAAAATGAGCACCCATCAACTAGAGAGTGCCTGAAAAACTGTGGTAAATGAATATGTTACAGGTTATTTTTCTCTAAGAAATGGCAAAAGGGATTTATTATTCAGTCATTTTCAGTTGTATCTAATTCTTCATGACCCCATTTGTGGTTTTCTTGACAAAGATGCTGGAGAGATTTGCCATTTCCTTCTCCAGCTCATTTTGTAGGTAAGGCAAATAGGGTTAAGTGACTTGCCCAAGGTAACATAGCTAACAAGTTTCTGAGGCCATATTTGAAATCAGAAGATGAGTCTTGCTGACTCCAGGCCCAGTGCTCTATCCACTGTATCACTTAGCTGCCCCTTATCAACACATGGGGGATTGTGATTATAATTCCAAAAAAGAAGAAGAAAGCATTAATGTAGCAGCAAAAATAAAACATAGAAGAGAAGTGAAGGGAGTTCAGAAGGGAACACAAACAATCTGGGCATTTGTTGGAACTATCATTTTAAATTTAATACATGCTTTTCTTAAAATATGAATGTAATTATTTCAATCTGTCATAGTGTCATATATTTGCTCTTTTTGTTCAAAATGTTTGTTGATGTTTCTCAAATTCATAATAATAAAAGAGAAAATGTAATTCAAAAAAGAAAAGAAAAAAGAGCAAGCTAGAATATATTTAGGGAAATTGCTGTATTCCTTTCATAATCTCAAACCAGTCCCCAGCATAAAAACTCAATCTTTATTTTATCACATGTTTTCCTAGTGATGCTATATACTTGTAAATCTTTGGACATCACTCTCTCTGAAAATTAGAGTTATAGGTTACCGAAAAGGCCACAACTTATTTCCAAAGATGATCTATGAAAGAAATAAGAAATATCTTTCAGGAAATTAAGGATCAGAAAAGAAGATGGATTAATCATATATTCATTTCTAGGCAACACATTTTAGGAACAGCTTTGATAATCCAGAGTTCCCAAAGGACAATGACCAAAATAGTACAAAGTTTCCAATTCATACCAAATAAGGGTCAATTGAAATAACCAGAAATATTTAGCTTAAAGGGTAGAAGACTTAGATGAGACAAGATAGCTGCATTATATATTTGAAGGGCCATAACATGCTAGTAGATTGTCAGCTTCTTGAGAGTAATAATCATTTTGTTTTTTGTCCAAGTATCCTCCAAAACTAGCTCAGTAACTGAACAAAAATCCCTCAGTAAATGCTTGTTGAATTGAAGTGACTGCTAGAAGGATTAGATTTGTTCTGATTGACCCTCAAGAGCAGAACTTGTAATAGGAGATAGAAGTGGAAATGACACAAACACTTCTGATGATAAGGAAGAAATTCCTAACAATTATAGATTATTAAAAGTTAAATAGGCTCCTTAGGGCATACTGGCCTCTCCTCTAATTGAGGTCTTCAAGAAAACAGTGATGATCCATTTGATTCTGTTGTAGAGAGGATTCTGGTTCTGATAAGGGTTGGGCTACATAGATGCTATGATACCTTGGAATTCTGAGGTTCTGGGACATGGAGTCACATGGAAGACTGACAGGTGGACAATCCAGTTACTATACTCATAGTCATGGAATATAAAAAGATTGAAAGGTACATTCAACAGTACACTGAGTAGCTTCTATAGGACATATGAAGAAATCACTGAAAAAAAGTAGGAATGGATGAATTACAAACTATATCAAGAAAAGAGATGCATACATGGGAAAGATCAAAGATGCACTGAAGTATTTAACTCTGTGTGTGTGTGTGTGTGTGTGTGTGTCAAAACAATTTTAAACACTTTTTTTTAAAGTTTTGAGTTCCGAGGGTAGACCCAAGATGGCAGAAAAACAGCATTGACTTTTAGTGCACTCCTGCCAAGCCCAGTCAAATACCTGTAAAAAATAGCTCTACACAAACTCTGGAGCTGCAGAACACAAAGAATGATGGAGTGAAGCAAATCTCCAACCAAAGACAGCCTAGAAAGTTGCTGGGAAGTGTCTATTGTGCTGCACTGGGGGCAAAGCACAAATCAATGTGGTGCTGCCCCAGCACAGATAGGACCTGAGCAAGCCTTGGAGATACTGAATTTCTTGCACCTGTGCAGATTCCTTTGCCCCAAAATGCCGAGGATAAATTGGAAGGTCAGTGGAAAAAGCCTGTGGGACCAGTGCAGGGAGTGGAGTGGTCTGGCCCCAGCCCTAGGGTGGCTAAGGGGGTAGAGGGTGGAGGAACTCCAGCAGCCACAGAAGTAGCATGGGCAGCTGCAGTCACTGTTTCTGGAGCTCTAGGCCCACAGATTGTGGGGAGATTGAGCAGCTGACAGTATACTCCCCACCACCACTGGAAACAGAGAACTACCTTGACAAAGAGCTCAAAAGTCATGGAAATGGCTGGGGAAATGAACAAAAATTCAAAAAAGAATTAGACTATAGTATCTTACTTTGGTAACAAGGAGGACCAAAGCATGCAAAAAAAACACAACAAAGTCAAACCTCCCCCATCCAAAGCCTCCAAGAAAAATATGAATTGGTCTTAGGCCATGGAAGAGTACAAAAAGGATTTTAAAAATCAAATAAGAGAAGTAGAGGAAAAATTGGCAAGAGAAATGAGAGTGATGCAAGAAAATCATGAAAAATGAGTCAACTGCTTGCTAAAAGAGACCCAAAAAAGTGCTGAAGAAAATAACACTTTACAAAATAGACTAACCCAAATGGTAACTGAGATCCAAAAAAGCCAATGAGGAGAAGAATGCCCTATAAAATTAGAATTGGCCAGATGGAAAAGGAGATCCAAAAGTTCACTGAAGAAAATAATTCCTTAAAGATTAAAATGGAGAAGATGGAAGCTAATGACTTTCTGAAAAATCAAGAAATTATAAAACAAAACCAAAGAAATGAAAAAATAGCAGACAATGTGAAATATCTCATTGGAAAAACAATTGACCTGGAAAATAGATCCAAGAGAGACAATTGAAAAATCATGGGACTAACAGAAAGTCATGATAAAAAAAAAGCTTACACATCATCTTTCATGAAATTATCAAGGAAAACTGCCCTGATATTCTAGAACCACAGAGTAAAATAAATATTGAAAGAATCCTACCAATCACCTCCTGAAAGAGATCTGAAAAAAGAAAACTCCTAGGAATACTGTAGCCAAATTCCAGAGTTCCCAAGTAATGGAGAAAATATTGCAAGCAGCCAGAAAGAAACAGTTTGAGTATTATGGAAATACCATCAGGATAACACAAGATCTAGCAGCTTCTACATTAAGGGATTGAAGGGCTTGGAATAGGATACTCCAGAATTCAAAGGAGCTAGGATTAAAACCAAGAATCACCTACCCAGAAAAACTGAGAATAATACTTCAGGGGAAAAAATGGTCATTCAATGAAATAGAGAACTTTCAAGCATTCTTGATGAAAAGACCAGAGCTTAATAGAAAATTTGACTTTTAAACACAAGAATCAAGAGAAGCAAGAAAAGGTAAACAGGAAAGAGAAATCATAAGGGACTTACTAAAGTTGAACTGTTTACATTCCTACATGGAAAGATCATATTATAACTCTTGAGACTTTTCTCAGTGTTTGGGTAGTTGGAAGGATTAGATACATACAGACAGAGGGCACAGGGTGAGTCGAATATGAAGGGATGATATCTAAAAAATAAAATTAAGGGGTGAGAGATGAATATATTGGGAGGAGAAAGGGAGAAATGGAATGGGGTAAATTATCTCTCATAAAAGAGGCAAGAAAAAGCTTTTTCAACAGAGGGGGGGAAAGTGAAGCCTATTCTGGTCAGATTTGGCTTAAGGAGGGAATAACATGCACACTCAATTTGGTATGAAAATCTATCTTACACTACAGGAAAGTAGGGGAGAAGGGGATAAGTGCAGTGAGGGGGGAATGATAGAAGGGAAGGCAAATGGGAGGAGGGGGTAAATAGAAGTAAATACTTTTGGGGAGGGACAAGGTCAAAAGAGAGAATAGAATAAATGGAGAGCAGGATGTGTGAAGAAGACAAAGGCATCAGAAAAATAATGACATGACTTGCATATGACTTTGTTTTGAGGGAGGGAGGGCTGTGCAGGTCACCAGTCTCACTTCTCCTCCAGAGCCATCTGAATCCAGTGACCAGAGATTCATCAGGAAGACTGAAGATGACCCAGGATGAGGCAATTAGGGTTAAGTGACTTGCCCAAAGTCACACAGCTAATAAATATCAAGTGTCTGAAGTGAGATTTGAACTCAGATCCTCCTGATTCCTGCACTGGTGCTCTATCTACTGCATCACCTAGCTACCCTGAGGAGGGCAGGATAAGATGGAGGGAAATATAGTAGTCTTTCACAACATGACTTTTATGGAAGTCTTTTGCATAACTACACATGTATAACCTATATTGAATTGTTTATCTTCTCCGTGGGGATGGGTGAGGAGGGAGGAAGGGAGAGAAGTTGGAACTTGGAATATTAGAAATTGTTTCTATATGCAACTGGAAAATGAGATATGAAGCTAATGGGATATAGAAATCTATCTTGCCCTACAAGAAATTAGAGGAGATGGGGATAAGGGAAGGGAGGAAGGTGATAGAAGGGAGGGCAGATTGGGAAAGAGGGTAATCAGAATACATGGTATCTTGGGGTGGGGGTGAGGTGAGAGATGGGGAGAAAATTTGAAACTCAAAATCTTGTGGAAATGAATGTTGAGAACTAAAAATAAATAAATTTTTAAAAATAAAAGTTTTGAGTTCCAAATTCTATCCCTTCCTCCTTCTCTGCCTCCCCTCCCCTCTCCCTGAGAGAGTAAACAACTAGATATGGGTTATACTTGTGCAACCATATAAAACATTTCTGATTTAGTCATTTTGTAAAAGAAGACTTGAATAAAGGAAAAAGAATGCAAGAAAGAAAGTGAAAAATAGTATGCTTCAGTCTATATTCAAACAAGGTCAGTTATTCCTCTGTAGGTAAATAGTATGCTTCATCATTAGACCTTTAGAATTGTTTGGATTATTATATTGCTGAGAATAGCTAAGTCATTCACAATTCTTCAACACACAATATACTGTTACTGTGTACAACGTTCTCCTAATTTTGCTCACTTCACTTTGTATCACTTCACGTAAGTCTTTGCAGGATTTTCTGAAATCATCCTATTTGTCCTTTCTTAAAGTACAATTATATTCCACCATAATCATATATCACACCTTGTTAGGGCTATATCCCAAATACAACAAAAAGGGGATGGGGGAAAAAATGATAAGGAAGAAATTAAAGCTATCTATAATCATATAAAAATGCTCTAAATCACTATTTTTAAAATGTATTTATTTTCAGTTTTCAACATTCACTTCCATAAAATTTTGAATTTCATATTGTCTCCCCATCTGCCTTCTCCCCACATCCCAGGACAGCATGTATTCTGATTAACCTTTCCTCCAATTTGCCCTTCCTTCCATCACCAACCCATCCCCTTCCCTTCTATTTTTCTGAAGGGCAAGATAGATTTCTATAGCCCACTGCCTATATATCTTACTTCCTAGTTGCATGTAAAAACAATTTTTAATATTCATTTTTAAAGCTTTGAGTTCCACATTCTCTCCTTCCCCCGTCCCCCCTCCCAATATACCCTGATTGAGAAGGCAAGCAATTCAATATGTTATACATGTATAGTCATGCAAAACACTCCCATAACAGTCATGTTGTGAAAGACTAACTATATTTCCCTCTATCCTGACCCACCCTCCATTTGTTCTTTTTTTTACTGGTCCCTCTGCCAAAATGTTTATTTCTGATTACCCCTTCCCCTAATCTGCTGTCCCTTCTATTGTCTCCCCCTCTCTTATGCCCTTTCCCCTGCTTTCCTGTAGGGTAAGATAAACTTCGATAATCAATTGATTGTATATGTTATTCCCTCCTGAAGACAAATATTATGTAAGGAAGGCTCACATGCCCTCTCACCTTCCCCTTTTCCCCTTCCACTGTAAAAGTTCTTTTTTGTCTCTTTTATGTGAGATGATTTACAACAATCTACCTCTTCCTTTCTCTTTCTTCTCCTCATATATTCCTTTCAACACTTAATTTCCTTTTTTAGATATCATTCTTTCATATTCAAAGGGAATAAATGTATATATTCCCTCCAACTATCCTAATACTGAGAAAGTTCTCCTTAGTCACAAATATCATCTTTCCATGTAGGAATGTGAACAGTTCAACTTGGTAAGTCCCTTATGGTTTCTTTCTCCTGTTAAACTTTTCATGCTTCTCTTGATTCTTGTGTTTAAAAGTCAGATTTTCAATTTAGCTATGATCTTTTCAACAAGAATGCTTGGAAGTCCTCTATTTCATTGAAGTCCCATTTTTTCCCCCTGAAGTATTTTACTGGGTAGGTGATTCATGGTTTTAATCCTATCTTCTTTGACCCCTGGAATATCATATTCTAAACCCTCTGGTTTCTTAGTGTAGAAGCTGCTAAATTTTGTGTTATCTTGATTGTGTTTCAACAATACATGAATTGTTTCTTTCTGGCTACTTGTAATATTTTCTCCTTGACCTGGTAATCTGGAATTTGTCTACAATATTTCTAGGAGTTTTCCTTTGGGGAAATATTTCTTTCAGGTGATGGTTGGTGGATTCTTTCCATTTCTATTTTACCCTCTGGTTTAAGAATATCAGGGCAGTTTTCCTCTATAATTTCTTGTGAGATGATATCTAGGAACTCTTTTTGATCATGGTTTTCAGATAGTCCAATAATTTTTAAATTATTTCTCCTGGATCCATTTTTTCCAATGAGATATTTCACATTGTCTTCTTTTTTTCATCCTTTTGGTTTTGTTTTATAATTTCTTGATTTCTCATGAAGTCATTAGTTTCCATTTGCTCCATTTTAATTTTTAAGGAATTATTTTCTTTAATGAGCTTTTGGACTTCTTTTTCTATTTGACCCATTCTGCTTTTTAAGGCATTCTTCTCCTCGTTGACTTTTTGGATGTCTTTTGCCATTTTTGTTAGTCTAATTTTAACAGTGTTATTTCTTCAGCATTTTGGGGGGATTTCCATTAGCAAGCTGTTGACTCATTTTTCATGATTTCTTGCATCACCCTCACTTCTCTTTCCAATTTTTCCTGTACTTCTCTTACTTGATTTTCACAATCCTTTTTGAGCTCTTCCATGGCCTGCAACCAATTCATATTTTTCTTGGAGGCTTTGGATGGAGGGGCTTTACTTTGTTATCTTCTTCTGGTTGTAGTTTTGATCTTTCTTATCACTGTTGATACAAGAAAATACTTCTTCACCAAGAAAGTAAGAATCTATAGTCTATAGTCTGGTTTTTTCCGTTTGCTCATTTTCCCAGCCAATTACTTTACTGTTGAGCTCTTTGTTAAGTGGAGTGCTCCAGAAGCAGTTGCAGCTTCAAGCAGTGGCTGCTGTTGCCTTGGGGTTGGGTTGGGATGTGGTGGACCACACCCCCTCTGAGCCATGTGAGTGACTCTTCTCACAGACTTTGACACTATCTTCAGTTTTTGTGGATTGAGAAGTCCAGAAACCTCAGCAGCTGCAAGCAGTTAGTCCCCTAAAGTCTCCTCCAGCTCTAACCATACCATCGCGACCCACAAGTAACTGTGCTCTGCTCCTAGCCCAGTGTGACAGACCCTTCCTGTTGACCTTCTAGATTGTCTTAGGCTGGAAATTTGTTTCAGTCCGTCATTTTGTGGCTTCTGATGCTCTAGAATTTATTTAGAGTCATTTTTTACAGATTTTTTTTCAGGGATCTGAGGGGAGAGCTACAGTCATTCTCTGCTTCTACTCCATCATCTTGGCTCTACCTCTCTAAATCACTATTGACTAACGATATGCAAAGCAAAACACCTCTGAGGTACCACATTATACCTATCAGATTAGCTAACCTGACAAGACAGGGAAATGATAAGTGTTAGAGAAGATGTGGAAAAGCTGGAACACTAATCCTTGTTTTTGGAGTTGTGAGCTGATCCAACCATTCTGGATAGCAATTTGGAATTGTACCCAAAGGGCTATAAAAATGTGCATACCCTTTGACCTAACAGTACCACTTCTAGGGCTGTATCGCAAAGAGATCATAAAAATGGGAAAAGGACCCACATGTACAAAAATATTTATAGCAACTCTTTTTGTGATGGCCAAGAACCAGAAATTAAAGGAATGTCCATCAATTGGGGAATGGCTGAACAAGTTGTGGTATATGAATATAATGGAATATTATTGTGTTATGAAAAATTATGAACAGGCAGACTTCAGAAAAATCTGGAAAGATGTATATGAACTAATGCTGGATGAAGTGAGCAGAACCAGGAGAACCCTGTACACAGTAACAGCCACAGCAACTGATTTTGATAGCCTTAGCCCTTCTCAGCAAGGCGAGGACCTAATACAATTCCAAAGGACTCATGATGGAAAATGCCATCCACATCCAGAAAAGAAGAATAGAGTCTGAATGCAGAGCGATGCAGACTGTTTTCTTCTTTTTTGTTTTGTTTTTTTCCTTTCTCGTGGTTCCTCCCTTTCATTCTAATTCTTCTACACAACATGAGTAACATGTGAAAACATGTTCAATAGCAATGTATATGTAGAGTTTATATAAGATTGCATGTCATCTTGGGAAGTGGGGAGGGGAAGGAAGGGGAAAAAATTTAAAACTTACAGAAGTAGGGGGAAGGACCTTAAATAAGACCTTAAACATATATAGTAGCTCTTTTTGTGATGGCTAAGAATTGGAAATCAAACATCCATCAATTTGGCTGTCTTGAGCTTATTCAGCTTCCAAAAATTGAATTTTAAGGAATATACTGAGCAGTCGAACTCAGTCTGTCTTTTGAATTGTTAATTAGGCCAACATCACACTGACATTCAACCCAAGAAATTCACAGAAAACTGGGGTTTAGATGAGACCTATAATTCTAAGACTTGTAATTACTTTCTCATAACAATTCCCTTACATGTGAAGAAGTAAAGAGAAAGGGGAAGGGGCAGATGAAAATTTATTTATTTTGTATCTAAAACAATGCATAGTGTACTGTCAATGATCAAGAAATGGAGAAAAATAATGTTATTACAAACAAAACAAAGCTTTTCTACTAAAGAGGGAGATGGAATTTGGGGATCAGAATTATACAAGTTGACTTTTTATCAATCTGATTCACCAGATAAATGTTCATTTCTCTACTTCATTCTATCTGCATTTTCACAGCTATGTTTATATTACAAAAAAAGATTAAAAATAATCCATCCAATGATTTCCACTACCTTAAATAATAATGGATTTCATTCAGAACACAATCTAAAGGTAAAGTGAAATATACATATATACATGTATGTATATGTGTGTGCACATATATATAATATATGTGTGTGTGTATATGTACTTACGTATGTATACACATAACACCAAAAATAGGTAACTTTCTCTTTTCTCTAGACTAGAGGCAACATGGTATAGCAGATGGAAAGTTTATTCAGGGGGTGAGGAAAGCTTCATTCATGAAGGTCTACCCCTGAACTAAACTTACTATGTGACTCTGGCTAATTTTACTTAAGTTCTTAGTGCTTTAGAGAACTCTTTAAGAGTATAAATTGCAGAAAAGGTGCTGAGTTATACAGGTAGAGACTCTTCATTCTGCAGTTCCTTGTACTAATGAAATTCTCACATCCTGTCCCATTCCCCTTTTCTCTGAGCTGTACTGAACATGTATAAGTCCTGGGGCCACTCTCAGATTCCAGTTATGTTAGTATTTATACAAAAAAACCAAAAAAACTTAGGACCAAAGGAAAGTTGAAGGATTAGGAACAACTTTCCCAGCTTTGAACATTTGTAGTTGAATAGGTGAGAGAGACAAAGAGAAAAAGAGATAGAGACAGAGAGAGTGTTTGTGTGTATGTGTGTGTGTGTGTGTGTTTGTGATGTGGTTTAAAGAACATTGGTTCTTGGAGTCAGAGGACCTGGATTAAAATCATGTTTCATATACTTAATACCTATGTGACTTTGGGCAAGTCAGTTTCCTAATCGCAAAATGGGTGGGGTTGGATTAGATGGCCTCTGACATCCCTTCTTGTTCTAGAGCCATGATGCTATGAAACTGTTGTTCAGTCATTTCAGGTGTGTCTGTCTCTTCGTGATCCCATTTGGGGTTTTCTTAGCAAAGATAAGAAGGTGGTTTGCCATTTTCTTCTCCAGCTTATTTTACAGATGAGGAAACTGAGGCAAATGAGGTTAAGTGATTTGCCCAGGGTCACAACTAATTAAGTATCTGAGGCCAGATAAACTTCCTGACTCCAGGTCCAGTGCTCTACTACTGTGTCAATGATCCTATGAAATACGTATACTTAAATTCTGACCCATAAGGCCAGGTCTGCAGTTAAAACAAGCAAGCCAAACTGAGGGAAAAGACAGTGGGCAGGACAGGAGACAGTTAGGAATCAAAAGCACAGTGGCACCTACCAGAGCAAGTAACGGCTCTAACCACTGAAGAAATTCAACTATAGACTTCCTTGCTGCTACCAGAGAGAGAGAGAGAGGAAAAAGGGGCTAAACTAGGAAATCATACAGCTGAAAAAGAAAAGCTTAAGAGGAAAGGAAGCTTGAATTATAGTCTTTTAGTGGTCAGGATCAAACTAGGGGGTACATCCCACAGTAACTTCAAACAATCCTGGGTTGGAGAAATGTCTTGAACTGGTCAACATACAGATCAGATCTACTATGTTACCAGTCAGGATTTTACTGCAGAAAAACCACAATTAGAAGTTATATTGTGTTATTGTAGATTTCAGTTACACCACACTGAAAAAAAATTACCCACTATAAGCTATGCTTGCTTTCTTTTTCTCAGGTAAATGTTGTGATTCCTGAATAGTAGATTATAATGGAAATTTAATTTTAGAATCTTCTTAAGGAAGAAAAATAAAAATACTTGAAAGGTTTTCTAGTATTTTAGCTACTGCAAAGTTTATATAACTTGACTGTTATGAGAAAAGTAACGCTCTCACACTTAGTTATACTTTTCATATTAGACATGATTTTGAAGTTCCAGCTAAATTCATACAAGTAAAATAAAAGAACCATGAGAAGGCTGGACCACACATTTCAATCATTTTAGTAATCACTTTAGTGATCAATTCAGATCATCTAGTCCCAGGATTAGATCAGTTGTGTGGCTATCCAATCTGGTGGCCACACATTAACATCGTATCATCCAAGGAATGGAACAGTATGAAGGGTGCGGGAGACCAGATAATCAATAAACCTAAGAAAGACCACAGTGAGTCAGCCAATAGTGCATCCAGCCTAGTTTCTACTTAACCTCTAAAAATGGCACTGTGAGATATTGTTCGAACACATGACTCCTATTTTCTCTGTATGAAGCTGTCCTAAGAGGTTAATTTAAAGATAACAAAAGAAATAGTTTCTTAAAAAGGAAATTTCATAGGAAGGTTCATACAAACTGATGCTGGATAAAGTGAGCAGATTCAGGAGAATAGTTTATACAGTAATAATACAGTAAAAACAAACAACTTTGAAAGACTTGAGAACTCTGCTCAATGTAATGACGAACCATGATTCCAGGGAATTGATGATGAAATCTTCAACTACATACCTCCTGACAGAGAGGTGGTAGATTCAGGACGTTGAATGAGACATACATTTTTTGGATATGACCCATGTGGGAATATGTTTTTTCCTGAACTATGTATATTTGTTACAAATGTTTTATTTTTTATCTTTTCTTTTCTATGAGTGATAGAGAAAGAGGGAGAGAAAATAAATGTTTGTCAATGAAAAATAAAATAAAATTTAAATAAACAAAAGCTTAAGAAAATACTCCTACATTTTTGTTCTTCAAGACTCAGTTCTTTCCTGACATCAGAGTTGTGTTCGGGGTGTGGCAGTAATGCCTATAATCCTTGCTATCAGGGAGACTGACCACTGTATTATCACTTGAGCTCAGGAGTTCTAAGCTGGAATTGGTTAAGCCAATGGAATGTCCATGCTAAGTCTAAAACAATTTGGTGAGCCCCCAAATATGTAAGGAGGGTTCAACTAGGGCAGGTAAAAAGCAAAACAGGTCAAAGCTCCTATGCCAATTAACAACGGGATCAGGGACATGATGAGCCTATGTAGTTCCAACCTGGAGGTAGAGAGAAGGGGGTGAGAGAAGGAGGAAAGGACAGAAAATAGGATCTGTTCAAGGATGGCAGCCCAAACCTGGAAAAACTGGGCAGTTGAGCAAGAAGTCAAACTCAGTAAGACACTTTTTGAAATTAAAAAAAAAAATTAAGAAAAAAAGCAATTCGGCATAACCAACCCACATGTTGATAGTGTATATGATATTGTACCTCCACAATCCCCCACCTCTGCAAATAAAAGACGGAGCTACATTTTCTCAATATTTTCCCCAAGTCTAAGTTTTGGGGTTATTTAATTAGGTAGCATTGAGTTTGGGGTTTTATTTTTCTTTCTATTTATTTTGATATAACTATCACATATTATTCTTTTAGTTCTTTTTATTTCACTTTGCATAAGTTCACATTTCTTCCTATGATTGTCTATCATAGTTTCCCAAAGTGGGTAATACCACCCCTAGGGGGGTGCTAGAGCAATCCAGAAGGGTGGTAGTAGCCTCAGGTACAACCAGCAGACATTGAATAAAAATAAGGGGGCAATGGAAGCATAAGGAAAAAAGAGGAGAAAAATGCTTTATCTTTTTTTTACATTAAAGTTGTAGTGATTACATTATTTTCCAAATAAACGCAAAAAAATGCAAGTTATAACCAATCAGTGGTCAAGTTTGCCAACAGGTCTTATCAAGCAAGTGTTGGCAGGCAAGTGTGCCATGCATTATCAGGAAGTCCAGCTTGCACTGACAGGAATATGTGCAAGTAATGACTTGTTTACAATATAATACTCTATAGTTACCTGACTTAATACTGAGTCATCAAAATTTCAATGCCGGAAAAACCCCACAAATTTACAATAAATTATTAAATTTAAGATGTCATTTTTTTATTTTATTTTATATATTTTTTGAAATGATGAAATTTTTTCCAAAAGCATTAAAGGGTTAAAGAAAGTAGATTTCTAGGTGGGTACTGAGTAATTTTTTTTTTTTGAAAAGGAGGTGGTAGGCCAAATAAGTTTGAGAACCACTGTTCTAAATTCTTTATACTCATCATTTCTTCCAGCTCAGTAATATTTTATTATATCTTTGCCCTACAATTTGTTTAGTCATTCCCTAATTGGTGAGCATCTATTTTGTTTCCAGTTATTTGCTACCACAAAAAGTCTCTCTATGAATATTTCAGTTTACATGGGAAATTTGATCAAGGCTTAGTTTTAAGGAACAAGGTAAGAGCCCAGCTACAACAGGAAGTCAGCAATGAGGTTGACTTGATACTGAGCTCTTTAGACCTATTAACTGAAGACATATTTCCCTTCTTTTGGGCCTAAATTGTTCCCTGAGAGCCTCATCTGTAGAAACAAAAGGGCTGTGGGGCATAGGGAATCAAGGCAGTCATTATACCTTTACTTTCAGAAGAGTGAAGGTCATGTACTTTCCTAGATATACAGGGGAGACAAGTTGCTCCAGGTACGGAAGTAACTAGGCAGCACAGTGGATAGAGAAAAGAACTGGAAGTTACTTCAGATGCTTGATACCTGTGCAGCCATCGATAGTCACTTAACTGCTCTGTGCCTCATTTTAATCATTTGTAAAACGTGAGCATTGAAATTAATGACCTCTAAGGTTTTTCCCAACTTTCAATGCAATGCATGTTCCTATGATTCTCTCCACCAGGAGAGATCATGCATAACCTTCCTGAAGGGAAAACTACCAGCATCCTGTACTTTTATAATATAAGCTCCTGAACTAGAAAAGAAATGCTCCCTTTAGCATTCATTATGAAAGCCTATATTTCTAGAACACTTAAAAAGTTTGCAGAAGATTTTCTTCATAGCTATTCTGTGAGGTGGATTTTTTTCAGTCATTTTCAGATGTATCTGACCCTTCATGACCCTGTTTGAGGTTTTCTTGACAGAGATAGACTGGATTGCCATTTCCTTCTCCAGCTCATTTTACAAATGAGGAAACTAAGGCAAACAGGATTAAGGGACTTGCCCAGGGTCACACAGCTAGTAAGTGTCTGTGGCTGGATATTTAACTTTATTTGCAATCATTCCTATAACATAGATGGGTATTACTATACTTTTCCCTTAAGAGGTTGTTGTTGTTGTTGTTCCATACTTGAATGGGATAAGCACTAGTTTTAAAGTAAAAAAATGTGTTCAAATTCCACGTCTGATGCTTACTGCCTGAGTGAGCCTGAGTAAGTCACTTAATCTCACCACACTTCAGTTTCCTTAAGGGATTTAATGAGGTGAGGTGATTTCCAACCCTAAATCTATGATCCTTGACTAGATAAAGAAGCAAAGACTTAAAAATTTAAACTTTTTCTGTATCCAACCACTAGTATAATCACAATTAGAACACAGAATCGTTTCCAACAGGGCATCGGTTAACAAAATGAAATAAAAAAGGGGCAGAGTGATTTATGGAACAGGAGCCTCGAGTTCATCAATTTCAAAGTTTAGCAAGTTTTAACATTGGTTGAACTTGTTGCCTCCAGGCAGCATTCATGTAAACAAACTAGAGATGCCATTTTTGCAGAAATCACTGCCATTTTCCCCAAGAAGCAGAAAACCAAACTCCAAGCTATGACTACCCTCCTGCCTACAAAACTAGTTGAACATTTGAATCAAACTAGGCAGTAATTTTTCCAAATTATTTTTACTCTAGTGAAAATATTTTAACTGAATTAATTGAATGAATCATCTGTTTATGTTGGTATCATACAGACCTACTCTATTGTCTCTCCCGTGTCCCTGAAATTTTCTTCGTTCATTTTATTGTAAGGAAATATGACAGTTTGAAAGTGATTCCAGCGCCCATCAGCTACAACTCCATGTGATTACTATCATTATATTAATAATTAATAAAAACAGTTATGATAACGGTGATGATAGCCCTCATAATAACGAATTATAGAGCACTTCATATTTGCAAGGTTCCTTACAATCAGTTTTGTTAGGGCAGGTCTGGGCAAACTTGTGCATACGCTTTTGCCAGAACACCGAGGCAAGAAAGAGATCTTAATTTACCAAGATTTTTCCAGAGTCCCACAACCTAGAATGTTAACAAAATACCACATGGTAATAACCCAGGAAGCTCCCTGATCTTTTCCTTAGGGGGGCAGCAAACACACCACCTGCATGGGTGGCGTCACCCTAAGCAACCAACTGCCTGAACCTGCCAAGAAATGCTAAACTGTCTCAACTGAACAGGAAAAAAGAATGGTTACTCAGACTTAAAGGTTGTTATAGGAAAAACAACAGCAGATCCCCAACCTTAAAAAAAAAATCATTCCTATAGCCAAAGGGAGCATTTGAGTTTGTTCATGGGTCAAAGAAAATCTAGTTGACAATTTAATTTCAGCAGCAGTAGGAGCCCTAATTCTATGAAATTAACCACAGTTTGGGCTGTTGCTTTTTCCATCTTGTGAAAACGCAGGTGTTCCATGCCAGGAAGTTAGAAGAGTTCTAAGGTGAATTTCAAAAGTGCTGCCTATAAGAAAGAGTCACTGCCAAATCCTAGGGAAGAAGAAAACTTACCTGTTCACCCAAGCCAGTGTATAGATTCTGAAGTCACAGAATTATAGACTTAGAACTGGAATAGATCTTAGTGGTCATCTATTTCAACTTCTTTATTTTACAGATTAAGAAACTGAGTCCCATATAAGCTATGTGGTTTGGGCAAGGTCACACAGATGATAAAGGACAACAATTGAATTCAAACTCAGATCTTCTAACTTCAAAGTCATTGTTCTTTCCACCCCACCTAGGTGGACCCCATACTTAACTTCATTCAACAAGTTTGTATGTCCTTTTCATGCACCATCAGCATCAGAGATTCATTGAATATTTGGTGTATGCTAAACAGTAGGGAATCAAAGAAAATGAGGTTCACATCCTTGAGACACTTTCACAATCATCTTGGGAACCAGGACACATCCACAATGTAGAAGAAAGAACATAAGGCTTGGGAGTAAGAGGACTTGGGCTTGAATCTGAACTTTATTCTTTATTCCCTAATAGGGTATCCTGGGCTTTTGGTCCTGGTTCTGTCATGAACTACTTGTGTTCCAAAGCATTTCACCCTTGTCAGCTTCAGTATCCCTGATCCTACTGATAAGATGCAGTTAGGTGACCAGTACAATCTCTTTCAACTATCCCATTCTATGAACATGTTCAATAGGTAGAGGACAGATAGTTTGAAAATGATTATGTATGTAGCATCAATAGTATTTTGTAACAATCCACAATAGATATGGGATGGAATGCAGTTTTTAGTTATTTACCTGTTCTAGGGCCCTTAATTCATGTGCAATAATACCACTAAAAATTCAATATTAGTATGATGCAGGTCAGTATTAATTCAGATTATGTAGATACAGGAGAGGATGGTATCATTCAAATGTACCCATCAGGAGAGAGAAAGCTCATATCAGAATCAATGTAGAGATTCTATCTAAACAGATGTTTGGACACAATACAATCCTGGAGAAATTAACCAACAAGTATTTATTGAGTGCTTACTATGTACTCAGCACCATACTAGTCACAGGGAGAGTGAGAGAAGTTTACAAGGGGACAAAGAAAAGATATTCAAAAAATTTTGACGTTCTCTTTTCTCAAGTAGTATGCAATAAAATAAAATAGACTGCCATATTATGAAATAAATTTTGCTGGTGCCCTTTGTTTGACATCCTGTTAAAGAATTATAGATTTTGAGCTGGAAGAGACCTTAGAGATCATTGACTCATCTCTTTTCACAGATGAAGATACTGAGGCTGACACAGGTAAAGTGGCTTGCCCACTGTCACACAGCAACTAAGAGTCTGATGCAAAACGTTGTCTTCCCATTCCATGTTCAGCATTCTGGACTGCTATGTCATACTGACATCAGTCATTTCTGGATTCAGTCCCAACTTCAGCAACCAGAATTTAACCCTCCTTTGGAACAAAGAAAAATTACAAAACAAAACCAACCAATATAATAGTACACATTTGACAATATATGTAACAGTCTCTCTCCATAGTCCACTGCCTCAGTGCTAATAGGAGTAAAGTATATTTCTATTTTCTATTCTCTGGGACCAAGGCTAGTCTTTCTTTTATTCTTTCCATTTACATTACCATAGTCATTGTATATGTTGGTCACTATTTACAAGTTCATAAAAATCTTTTCATGTTTCTTTGAATTCTTAATAGTTATATTTTACAGCAGTATTACATTTACAGAATATCATTTGTTCAGCAATTCACTAATCTATGATCACCCACATTTACCATCTTCCTTTGAGAGATGACCTATTACTCTCGGAAAGTGATGAATGACAGCAGTTTTCAAAAGAAGAAATGTAAGGTATTAAGAGTCACATGAAAAAGTTATCTAAATCACTAAAAATTAAAGAAATCCTATTTAAAGCAACTCTGAGGTTTTATCTCACATGCATCACATTAATGAAGTTGACCCTCCCCCAAAAAAAGAAAATGAAAAATATTGGAGAAGTTGTAAGAAAACAGATTGATATGCTATTGGAGAGCTGTGAATTGATCCAGCCATCCTGGAAAGCCATTTAGGATTATATTTTAAAAGTTACTACATTGTGTATACCCTTCAAACCAAAAATACCATTACTAGGTCAACACTCCCAAAGAAAGCAAAGAAAGAAGAAAAGAATCTATTACAGCTCTTATTGTAGCAAATAAAAGTAATGGGGTTCCCAACCACAAGGAAATGGATGAACAAATCATGGTACACTCCTATAATGGAATGCTTATGTGCCATAAGAAATAATGAAAGGGATAGTTTTTAGAGAAACCTGGAAAAATATAAACTGAAGCAGAATCAAGACAGCAGAACCAGAACAATTTATTCAAACACCATCATTGTAAGGAAAACTACTTTAAAAAATTTAAGAACTCTTACCAGTGCAATGACCAACCCTGATTTCAGAGAACTCATGATGAGCCATGCTACTTGCCTCCTGAAGGAGAAGTGATAAACTCAAAATGAATAATGTGACAATTTTGTAATATGGACCACCTAGAATTTTTTTTTGCTTAACTATGGATATTTGTGACAAAGAGACTTTATCTTTCTTTTTTTTTTTATTCTTTTTTATTGAGTGAGGAGCTAAGAGAGAGAGAAAATAAATGCTTCAATTGAAATACTTTTTTTATTATAGCATATATTTTCAAACTTTAATGTTCTATATTAACTGTTACAGAGCAATATTAATCACTATTCAGATAAAATACTGCAGCTATAATTCAGGAGTTCATTTTTCTATGTTTAATAGGGTATATATTGGCCCAATGTGGAAAACATCATGACCACTCCAGGGACCATCATTTTTTCTTCATATCAAAATTTGAATGATTAAATCTTATCTTCTTAAGAAAAATACCCACAATGTGCTGGGCACAGGGAATTCAAAGGAATTCTACTACAATAGGTACTGGTCCAATATAAGCTCCCCTCTCATTGTCTGACAGAGACCCATAGAAAATCAAGAAGAACTGATTCTTTCATGGGCTAAGAACATTGGCCAAAGACTACAGAGACTCTGGTCCCACAAGACTTGGCAAGGATGAAAATTACACTTTGAGGTGATATGAGTATAATCACTAAAAATTCTTGATATACTTCGTCCACATTTAAACTGCTCACCAATGCTTTACATGAGTTCTTGTATTAACGGACTTTAGAAATAAAAGTTTTCTAAAAAAGATAAACACACTGGTAGGTTTTGAGTGAATGGTTTTGAGTGAGGTCCATAGAGTAGTGTAAAACTGGGTATAATTTTGACTGTAATTGTGCAAACTGGAAGGTATTCTTGGGTCCTATATAATCAATTATTCTTGCTTTCTATCTAGGTGCTAAATTTGAATTGTTTCTACACTACTGAAGGACTGCAAGTTCTATCAGCATATTAAATTTCTACACCCTTGTACAGAGCTTCAATTGCCTCACCCTTGTTGCAGTTCTGTCTCTTGGCTTTGTCTTCTGTGGTCAAACAGAACAAATCTAACCCATCTTCCACATGGAAGAAGCCAAAACAAATCAGCCAAGACATGAGTGAAATTAAAAACTAAAGAAAATCCCCTTTGAAATTGTGTTTCTTTTCTCAGATCTTTTTCACTGTATTTTTGTTAGCAATTTCTTTAACTGGAGACAGCTCTGTACTGACTATATTCAGGTTGATGCTTATGCTCTCTCCTCAGTACTAGTGGGCTATTATAGCTATAAATGGTGGAACCGACTGGTTAATCTGTTTCAAAGACAGAGGAGGAACCAATTGGTTAAATATGGACAAGGCCAACACAAAAAAATATTTATAGGCCAGGGGCCATCCCCGCCCCACCCCACCCCCAAAAAAACTAGCTGTAAGACTTGAATTAGCAGATAAATACCTGGGAGCCAAAGGAGGGGAGCAAAGGAGGAAAGAGATAAGAAAGCGAGGAGACAATTCAGTGAGAACTGGAACCTAAACACAGAGGCTTCTCATTAAAAGTTTTTAAACTAATGATTGCTGTTAAAATCTACACAAGAGAAAAATGAGAAGCGCTTTGTGATTTCTGAAGGAAAGTCAGTATATCATGGCCTCCTGGTGTCTGGTATACAGAAGATAAAACCACAGCTAGTAGTACTACAGCTGGGATTAGAAAACAGATCCCTTCAAAAATAGCCCAAAGGTCTATCCACAGGGCAATACTGTCCCTCTTGTGATAATAAGGTTTGCACTTATGCATATCTATGCAAATGACTGCACAAATGAAAATGAGTAGGGGGGACTTGTCAATGCAATTGCTCCCAGGCTATCAATTACATCAGACTCATGTACCTCACCAGGAAAATTCTGAGACTATAAAGAGAGCTATACAGGTAGTTAGGAGATTGGGATTCTAATCCTGTTTCTGCCAGAAACTTGCTGAGTGACCTTGGGCAAGTTAGTTTTGGGACTTGGATTTTTTGCACCTCTATAGTGAACGGGTTAGATTAGATATGATTCTCTCAGGTTCCTTCCAGAACCTGATTCTGTGATATGAATTGAAGATATCTTTCTTTAATCTTCCTGTGCCTCACCTCTCTTGCAAAATGAGATTAGAAACATACATATTTCAAAAAAAAGCATGATTTGTGTTTGAAAGTGATAGTGCCAATAGCATAGCATCATTGCTAGAGCAACAGCTAATGTACCTCCTTACTTACAAAATTTACTGCTACAGAGTGACAAGCATTGGAGTAAATTGAGAACAATGTATGAGTGCTATTGATTGCATTTCTAATGTGTCACCACCACTCCTCCTGTTTAGTGGCAAGTCACTTCAATAAGTATTTATTATGTACCTACTATGTGTCAAGTACTGTGCTAGGGTCTGCAATTATAAAGACAAAAAAGGTCCCTTCTCCCAAGGAGTTTAGATTTCTAAAAAAAAAAAAAACATAAAAAAAACATAAAAAAAGAAATACAAAATGTATACAATATCTGGGAAGAGGATGAAGGTTTAATATTAAAGACACTTTCCTAATCAGGAGATTTCAAGGAGCACCACAGAAAAGGAGAACAAAGTGGGATAAAGATAAGGAAAGGATGGGGATGTACAATGGGAAAAAAAACAACTGAGTATCTGGGAAGGGAACTTGGGCCTAGGAAATCAATAACTCAGAACCACAAGGATTCCAAGTGGATCCATAGAGCAATAAAGGGAGGGCAATAAATATTTAACAATCAGCTTTCAGGGAGTGAGGAAATGTAAGACCATATACTTTTAAGTTTAATTTGCATTACTCATATTTTCTTCATCACTTTCTTTAGATAAAGAACATGGTAATATTTCAAGCACTAACATGTAGCTTTTGCAGATGGCTGAGAAATGAATGCTCACACTGAAAATCTGACAATAGACTCTCAGGAGCTGGTCCAAGCTGGCTCCAATGCACCCCTGAATAAAAGACAAGATTCTAGGACAGCAGCTAAGCAGGCAAAGGCAGGACGTCAGAGGGAGAGTGTGCATGCACCATCTACAGAGCACTAACCTCTGCTCTGTCCCACCTAGTTGAGACACCACTGAGAATGTGGCTTCCCTTCCACCATAATGACCCTTGGGGTTTGGTCTGCACACCAAAGAAAACAAGCAAGAGTGATAGAAATGATTAAAAATCCTTCACATTTATAAAGCAATGAATAGATTATGATTTATTTTTTCTCACACCCACCCTGAGAGTTAGGGAATGAAAGCAAAAGAGTGAGGCTTCAACGAAAGGGCTCTTTGTTGCTGTTGCTAACACACTTTTTATTCTGTTGGTCTGGTGAGAATCTTTCTTTACCAGTGCATATCAAATATCAGATATGCATATCATGCCTTTTCTGAAATGTATAACCATGGAGAGTAGTCTGGGGCATCAAGGTGTTAAACAGCATACCCAGCGTCACTCAGTCAGAGGTGAGATTTGAACTCAAGTCTTCCTAACTCAGAGACCATATCTGTATAGGAATTGGAAAAAGAGAAGAGATGGATATTGGGAGAGCAAGATATGGAAAGCCAAGGGAACTGGATGTGAAATAGATGGGCAAGGAAAAGCTGGGTAGTAGTCTCCTGACACTTTCTGACTGTGTGATATGCACTTCTCTTCGCCTCGACTTCCTCATCTATAAAATGACAGAGGAAGGGAAGACAAATTATTTCTAAGGACTTTTCAGCTGTGACTTTCTGAACTTTTGTAATATTATAAGAGAAAAGGAAAAGGAAAACAAAAAGAAACATAAGGTAGAAAACCCTGAAATGGCAGGGAGTCAAGAGAACTAAGTTCTAGTTCTAGCTCTAACACTAGGCCCAGGTCTCATTCGAGTTTTGGTTCTAGCTCTAGTCCTAGTTCTAGTTCTGGTAGTAACTCTAGTTCTAGCTTTAATTCTAGTTCTAACTGTAGTTCTATTTTAGCTCTGGTTCTATTTCTAATTCAAATTCTAGCTTCAGCTACAATTCTAGCTCTAACTTTGGTTCTACCTCTAGCTATAGCTGTAGCTCTAACTCTAGTTCTAGCTGTAGCTATTGTTCTAGTTTTAACACTTGTTCTAGGTCTAAGACTAGGTCTATATCTAGTTCTAGTTCTACGACCTGCCAGATGTATAACTTGTAAAAGTCATTTAAGTCTCATGCCTTCATTTTCCTCAATTTTAAAATAAGGAAATATTAATAATTTCAATAAATACCTAGAAAACATAATGAAGAAAGAATATATAACATGCTGGACAGCAGAATCAGGATCTAAAAAGATCATGACTGGCCAGAATACTAGAATGAATCTAATGAAAGAAAGAAAAAGAAAAGAAGGAAAGGAAAGAAGGAAGGAAGGAAGGAAGGAAGGAAGGAAGGAAGGAAAGTCTTACATTTGGTTTCAACAAATCAACTTCACAAATACAAGGTGGGTGAGACATGGTTAGACCTCAATTCATCTGAAAAATATCTGGGAGCTGTAGTGGGCTAGAAAGTCCATATGGGTTACCAATGTGAGGTGATAACCCAATAAAGTTAATGTGGTTTGGGGCTACATTATATGGGGCAGAGTATCCAGGGAAAAAAAGAGAGTGCTAGTATAATTTATTGTATTTGCTGTACTATACCCTAAATACACAGGTCTGACCACATCTCAATGACTGTGTTCTGCAGTAGGTTGTTCTTCTTTGTTTTTGAAGAGGACCAATGATACCACAAGGATGATGTCTTGACTTGTGCATGAATTGGATATGAATGGGAAAGAGCTGTATAAAGCTGATGCCTTACTGTATCCTCCAGTGTCATCAAAGTCCAGTAGCAAGACAAAGGTCAAGATGGCTGATGATGACCTGGATTGCACAGAAAATGTGTTAGAAGTGTCCAAGGACACTTCAATGGCTATGGAATCTCATTAAAGTGGTCTTTTAGTTTTCTAGTAAAACGTCTTCCAGAACCTAATCCTTGTCTTATGTGATTCTTGTCAGAGACATTTGGAAAATTCTCCAAATGGGACATGCTAAAAGTAATGGAGGTCTTCTTATGGTTCTTGGGAAGGACTTTGATAATAAGCTACAGTTTATCCAGAGAAGGACAAGCAGGATTGTAAAGGGTCTTGATTATAGACAATATAGGACAGATTGAAGGAACTGGAGATGTTTAACCTAGAGAAGAGAAGGCTCAGGAGCAATATAATAGCTGCTTTCTGGTAATGAAGGGTTGTCATTGGAAAGAAGGATTACATTTATCTTGTTTGACCCTGGAAGAAAGAATAGGGGAAACTTACAAAGCATAAAATTTAGACTTGATGTCAAAGATAAAAAAAAACTTTTTAACAGAGACATCCATAGATAGAATACCTTCAAAGGTAAAGGGATTTCCTTCACTCAAGTTCTTTGAATAGAAGCTGGGTATATGGTATGGTGGTGATGCATTTTTTAAAGTATACTTTGAACTACATAGGTGTTGAGGTCCCTTGCAATTTTATAGTTCTGTGAACATGTGTGTAGGGGAGTTGAGGAAAAGTCAGTAAGTAAAGGGCTGAATATGACAGAGGGATAGAACGAATGAGCAAGTCCCTACCTTCTAGAGTTGATGAGAGGATCAAATAAGATAGTTACAAAGCCATTTGCAAACAACAGTTTGCAAACTTTAAAGTGCTATCAATTGATTGATTGATTGATTGATGATAAGGATGATGATGATAACTATGTAGGCTAAATGATAGAAGTAAATTACTTCAGTTCTAGATGAAGTTGGAACTGGTTGAATCTCCAAACTCAAAGAGTCTGATCATTAATGTTCTGATGTCAACTTGAAATCTGTTCTTGAACCTGTAATGTTTTATGTTTTGATCAATGACTTGGGTAAAAGTATAGATAGCAAACTTATAAATTAGAAAATGATATAAATCTAGTTAGGATAGCTAACACAATGGACCATATGGTCACAATTATATATGTGTGTGCGTGTGTGTGTGTTTGTGTGTGTGTGTGTGTGTGTGTGTGTGTGTGTGTACGGTTGTTGCCTTTCATCTTCGAAGAGGACCAAAGTGACATCACCATTCTAAAGTGAAGTTTCAGTGTGTCTGACTGTGGTTGATCAGACCAATATGAGCTCAAAATGCTGTACCACATGTTGGGCACAGATAGTCCGTTAGAATATTTGGGATGGATATTCCAAATTTGTGTATCCTGTGTTTACTTTGTGCTGTCTCAATTCTGCTTTTCTCAAAGAACACAGCACCTTTTCTTATGTGGGCATGCCATGCTGAGCAGTCCTGTGCCAGTCTCTCTCCTGTTGCACAGTCAAATCCAAAGTTCTTGAGACCTTGAGAGTGTCCTTGTATCGTTTCATCTGGCCATCATGTGATCGCCTGCTCCATGCAAGTTCTCCATAAAATAGTCTTTTTGGCAAGCATACATTTTGCATTCAAACAATGTGGCCAGTCCATTGGGGTTGTGCTTTCTGAAGCATAGTTCGAACTCTTGGCAGTTCAGCTCAAGCAAGGACTTCAGTATCTGGTACCTTATCTTGCCAGGTGATCCTCAGAATCTTCCTAAGACAGTTCAGATGGAAGCGATTCAGTTTCCTGGCATGGTGCTGGTAGACTGTCCATGTTTCACAAGCATATAACAATGAGGTCAGCACAACAGCTCTATAGACCTTCATTTTGGTAGTCAGTCTAATATCTTTTCTCTCCCAAACTTTTTTTCAGAGCCTCCCAAACACTGACCTAACTCTGGCAATGCGTGTAACAACCTCATTGTCAATGTGTACATCCCTGGAAAGCACACTTCCATGGTAAGTGAACTCATCCACAGCATTCAAAACTTCTGCATTTGTTGTAACCAATGGTTTCACATATGGATGGTGTGGTGGTGGCTGATGGAGCACCTGTGTTTTTTTTGGTTTTAATTATTAGGGCAAGATTAGCACAGGCAGCAGAGGACTGATCTATACTTCATTGCATCTCAGCTTCAGAGGCTCATTGAGTGCACAATCATCTGCAAATAGAAAATCATGCACCAACATTCCCTTCACTTGAAAAACTTATGTAGTACACTAGTTGACCTTGACACTGTGTTCATCTACATTGAAAGCATTTGTCAACATGGCTGAAAACATCATGCTAAAAAAGCATGGGAGCAAGCACACAGTCCTGTTTCACTCCATTGGTGACTGGGAAGGCAGGAGAGCTTTGTCCATTATCCAGAACCTGAGCAAATATGGCATCATGAAATTGATGTACAATATTGCAAAGTATAAGCAAAACTTAGAGAGATGCAGGATCCCTGGCTCAGTTAAAAGGCAGATGAAATTCAGTTTTATGCTGATAGTAACAATCCAAAGCACTTTCATGACTCCCTGAAAGCTATTTATGGACCAAAAACTTATGGTGCGTCACAACTACTCAGTGCTGATGGAGCCACATTGATTAGTGATAAGGACATGATCCTAGACAGATGGGATGGACACTTCCATAGCGTTCTCATCATACCATCATCAATCAATGCTGAGGCCATTGACCATTTATCTCAGGTTGAAGTCAATCCCTCCTTAGTTTAACTTGCAACTGAAGAAGAGGTTTTGAAGGCTATTAGACTCCTTTCATGCGGTAAAGCACCTGGTGCTGATTCTATTCCAGGTGAGATTTACAAGCTAGGGGGACCATTGCTCATACAACAGCTGATTGAAATTTTCCAGGTTATTTGGCAAGAGGAGGTTATCCCCCCAGGAGTTCAAAGATGCCTTTATTGTCCATCTCTATAAGAGTAAAGGGAATAGATTGTCCTGCGACAATCACAGGGGAATCTCTGTCTTAGTCATTGCTGGTTGCTAGAGTCCTCCTTAATAGGATGTTCCTTCACCTGGAAGATGGGCATATACTTGAGAGCCAGTGTGGCTTCAGAAAGGGCCAAGGAACAGTTGATATGGTGTTTGCTGCCCAACAACTCCAGGAGAAATGCCAGGAGCAGAACAGAGTTCTGTACACAACATTTGTGGATCTCACTAAGGTCTTTGACACCGTTAGTCATGAGGGCTTATGGAAAATTATTTCAAACTTTGATTGCCCAGAGAATTTCATCAATATTGTGTGTCTGTGTGTGTACATGTGCGTATAATGTATGTATGTACAAACAGACAGACTAGAACTTTAGGCCATGCCTAATGAAATGAAATTAGTAGAAATAAATGTACAGTGCTATGGTTAAGTTAGAAAAATTAATTTTTCAAGTAGTGATGGTGGAGGCATAGCCAGATAGAAGTTTATCCCAAAGGAATCCAAGAGTTTTAGTGACCTATAAGCTTAATTAGAGACAAAGGTCAAAAATACCACTGTGATATTAGGCTGCATTGAGAGGTATAACTTCTAGATTTGGGAGATGATTGTCCTATTCTATTCTGATCAGACCACATCTAGAGAACTGGGTTCAGATCTGAGTGAAACATTTTTAAAAGGACACTGATAAAGTAGACAATGACTAGAGGAATATAACCAAAGTAACAAAAGTCCTTGAGATCATGCCACACAAAAGACAAAGGTAGCTGGCAGTAAACATTCATTAAGTGCCTGTTGTACTAAATGTTTGGGCTAGAAAGAGAGGCAAAAAACAACCCCTACTTTCAAGGATCTGGCAATCTAGTAAGAGAGATAATGTGAAAACTTCAATGAACAAACAACATATATACAGATTGGAAATAATGAATAGAGGGAAAACACTAGCATTCAGAGAGTTCAGGAA
The DNA here is from genome assembly GCA_028658325.1 of Potorous gilbertii. NCBI lineage: Eukaryota > Metazoa > Chordata > Mammalia > Diprotodontia > Potoroidae > Potorous > Potorous gilbertii. The sequence goes on from CM053770.1 coordinate 135,520,985, forward strand.
AAACTTACTGTAGAAAATGGGGATTTTAGCTGGGACTTGAAGGAAGCCAAAGAATCTAGGAAAAACAATAGGTAGAGAAAAGGAGGAAAAGTATTCCAGGAACAGCCAGTTAAGATGCCCAGGGTCTGGAGATGGAATGTCTTATATGAGACATAGGAGATGCATAACTGTCATCAACTATCTAACAAGCTGTTTTGTGGAAAGGGGATTGGATTTGCTCCATTTGGTACCAGAAGAAAAGAACTACGAACAGTGGCTCAAGTTGTAGTGATTCATATATGCTTTAAAACTTCCTAATTCTTGGGATTACTTAAAAGTGGAATGAACTGACTTGAATGGTAGTGGTTCTCCCTACCCCTTACCTGAGGAAAAGGAAAACACAGGATGATCATTGTTTGGGATGTTATCAAGAGGATTATCCATCTGCAACATATCTATCTAGATGGCCTCTTAGAGTTCTGATTCCATGAAACTTGACTCTGTCTAGGTCATCTAGAAGTTTCCGAGTCTACCATGAAGATCTGAAGGCTGTGAAGGAGGAAATTTGATTTTGCAAAGGACAAGAGAGGATCACGGCTTTAGGACTGGAAGGGACCTTAGAATCCAAACACTTTTTTTTTAAATAAATTTATTTATTCAGCTTTTTACATTCATTTTCACAAAATTTTGGGTTCCAAATTTTCTCCCCATTTGCCCCTCCCCCCACCCCAACACACTGAGCATTCTAATTTCCTCTATCACCAATCTGCCCTCTCTTCTATTATCCCTCCCTTCCCTTGTCAACATCTTCTCTTTTGTCCTGTAGGGCCAGATAACTTTCTATTCCCCATTACCTGTATTTCTTATTTCCTAGTAGCAAGAGCAATACTCGACAGTTGTTCCTAAAACTTTGAGTTCCAACTTCTCCCCATCCCTCCCTCCCCACCCATTTTCTTTGGGAAGGCAAGCAATTCAATATAGGCGATATCAGTGTAGTTTTGCAAATGACTTCAATACTAGTCGTGCTATGTAAGACTACTTATATTTCCCTCCATCCTACCCTGCCCCCCATTGTTTCTATTCTCTCTTTTGATCCTGTCACTGCCCAAGAGTGTTGATTTCAAATTGCTCCCTCCTCCCATTGCCCTCCCTTCCAACATGCCCCCTACCCTGCTTATCCCCTTCTCCCCTTTCCTGTATTGTAAGATAGGTTTTCATACCAAAAATGAGTGTGC
>CM053770.1:135522698-135546471 GCA_028658325.1 Potorous gilbertii
GCCTATTTTTCAAGGTGTTATTTTCTTCAGCATTTTTCTGGGTCTCCTTTATTAAGGTATTGATTCGTTTTTCATGCTTTTCTTGCATCTCTCTCATTTCTTTTCCCAGTTTTTTCTCCACCTGTCTAACTTGATTTTCAAAATCCTTTTTTGAGCTCTTCCATGGCCTGAGACCACTGGATATTTATTTTGGATGTTTGGGATACAGAAGCCTTGACTTCTATGTCTTTCCCTGATGGTAAGCATTGTTCTTTCTCATCAGAAATGATGGGAGAAGATATCTGTTCACCAAGAAAGTAACCTTCTATAGTCATTTTTTCCCCCATTTTTGGGCATTTTCCCAATCAGTTACTTGACTTTTGGGTCCTTTGTCAAGAGTAGGGTATACTCTGGGAAGCTGTAAGATCTCAGTTCTTCCAAAGTGGCATAATCTAACGTGTACACTGGTCGGGGAGCAGCAGAGATTTTTGTGCCCAGAATCTTAGCAGTTTCCTCTCCATAGCCACCTGGCCTCCAGTTCCACTGCTATTCAGTGTGAGATAAAGATCAGTTCCCTTAGGGCCTCTACACAGGGCTGAGGTAAAAGTCATCTCCTCAGTGCCCCCAGGGGTTTTATGATCCAAGAATGGATGGTGCTGCTTTAGGGGCTGCTGTGGGAACTGCTGCTGCATGCCTGATGTGGCCTCTGTGGCCAGAACTATAGGAAGACCCTTCTTCCTTCCTGGCCAGCTGAAAAAACCCTGTCACTGACAATCGGTGCCTATGGGTTGAAGGATCTGCAAACCGCTGCTACTGTAACTGGAGATTCTGTCCCTGAGGTGCCCTATTCCCAGATTCGCCCCTTGCTGGGCTGGGCTCCACTCCTCATCTTGTGCAACAGACATTTCCTGTGGACCTTTCCGGTCACCCTGAGCTGGAAATCTCCTCCACTCTCTTGTTCTCCATTTCTACTGCTCCAAAATTGTTGAGAGTCCCTCTCTACAGGTATTTTATGGGCTGTGTGAGGAGAGCCTGCATTCGTGTGTCTTTCTACTCTGCCATCTTGGCTCCATCCCCCCGAACTTGTCATTACTTATGGGCACAATAGAAAAATTTAAAATGGATTTAAGAAGGTTGTGGTAAGACATTTTTTATAATAAATGACTTTATACAGCAAAAGAAAAGTGAGTAGGGATGTAGGGACAGTGAGACAGCATAACACTGGTACTGAGAAAATCCAAAATGATTCCAAAGACAGTTTCTAGCACTTTGGGTAGAATCTCTACCACTCACATCCTTTTAATGTAGCTCTGGGCTCACTGAAATTATAATTGGGAGTTAATCTTGAAGGTTCTTAAAAAGTGTATTATTTGCCCCAATTTAGTATTCATACTGGGAAATTCTGAATTTGGCTTATATTTCTCTAAGGATATCTAGCACCCATGCAAACTTTCAGGCTAACAACACATCAAATAAAGGAGGAATTTAATTAACTAACTTAAAAATATGAAGGAATTACCAATGGTCCAGCTAATTCCCCTTCCATCTATGGTCCTCTATGTCCCATGGACCTTTACTTACCTCTGTGCATTGTCATGAGCCTGTCATTCATGCCTTTTGGAAGGCATACCAGCTTACTGATTAGATTGGTTTTGATTGCAAAACCCATACCAGCTTCACAGCACTGCCCTTCACTATGCCCACTACAGAAAAAGGTGTATCTACTTCCAACCTCAGTAAGCTGGCCTTCATTTGCCAACCTTGTTTCACTCAGGGCTGCTATTTGGATTTGATACCTGTTGAGTTCTCTTGCAACAAGAGCAGTTCTTCTTTCAGGTCTACTGGATTTTGTGTTGTCTATTAGTGTGCACACGTTCCATGTGCCGATGGTGAGTGGAATCATCTTTGCAAATGTTTTCATACTTTTTTTTGTATTTGACCACATAGTAGGATTCCCTGCCTGCCACAGTAATCAGGCCAGTGTTGGGTAAGCAGGCAATGTTTAGGGCACCTTTCCCAACCCTCTTCCTCACACCAGGAGGTGAGCAGTGCAATCCTTAAAAGGCTGCTCAGACACTCAGGGGTCTGCCAAGTCCCACTGCTGCTTCCATTGAGAAATGACCCTATGGCCTGGGCCGCCTGTGTGCAAGGTTGAGACTGCAGCTCCCAGTATATCCGCACCTGCTGCTTCATCACTTGCCTATCACCACAGGACTTTGAGGCATAATAGTGAAATGGTTTGGGTGATGTCTTTTAATTTGTTCATAAATTGGATTTAAGTGAAGCAGAATTACATGAAGTCATCAGCCTCACTTTCTCCTCCTGAGTACTTCCCTGGTTGAGACTTTCCATCCAGGGGAAATACTTCAGGGTCTAGTAACTGACCTTCTAGGAGGTCCCACTTCTCTTTGGGTATAACACTGTCCACATGAATGACAATACCAGGAAAGGGATAGACTGTTCCTCTACATTGTGGTGCTCTGCTATTTCCTTTTCTTCCCTCCCTTCTCTACATATCCCTATGAATTCCTAATAGTGACCCTTCCCATCAATTTGCATTTCTTTTTTAAAAATATATTTATTTTTTGTTTTCAACATTTGTTTTTATAAGATTTTGAGTTCAAAATTTTTCCCCTCTCTCCTTTCCCCTCTTCCCAAAGCAGCATGCAATCTGATATAGGCAATACATGTATGATCATATTAAATATATTCCCACATTAGTCATGTTGTGAAAGAACAAAAGGGAAAAACCATGAGAAAGAAAAACACACACACAGACACACACAAAAGAGAAAATAGCATGCTTCAATTTGCATTCAGACTCCACCATTTTTCTGGATGTGGACAGTATTTTCTATCATGAGTCTTGGAGTTCTTAGATCATTGCTGAGAAGAACTAAGGCAATCAAAGTTAGTCATCGCACAATATTGCTGATACTGTGTATGATGTTCTCTTGGTTCTGATCAATTCACTCCGCATCAGTTCATGCAAATCTTTCCAAGTTTTTCATCATTTCTTACTGGAACACTAGTATTCCATTATATTCCTATGCCGCAACTTGTTCATTCAGTCCCCAAGTGATAGGCATTCCCTTAATTTCCAAAATTATAAGTTTACTTTGACAAAGCATTTGGGTTAAGTAACTTTCCTAGGGTCAGAGAGCTAGCAAGAGTCAAGTATCTGAGGTCAGATTTGATGTCAGGTCCTTCTGTCTCCAGGGCCAATGCATTATCCACTGTACTATGCAGTTCCCTCTGATCCATTTGCATTTCAGTCAGATAATGATTCCTTATTTCCTTCCAGCATGTCTTTAATTATCATAAGTCATAGAAATTACATCTACAAGAAACTTTAAATATCATTGTCTCATTTTATAAATCAGGAAACTGAAATTAGGAAAAGTGGAGAACTTACACGTAGAGGAGTCAGAATTAGAACTCGTGTTCAAAGTCCAAATTATGTGTTCTTTCTATAGAACCAAGCTGCTTTCCTGGGGTGGCTAGGTGGTACGGTAGATAGAATGCTGGACATGAAATCAGGAAATTCATCTTGCTCAATTAAAATCTGGCCTCTGACACTTATTAGCTATGTGACTCTGGACAAGTCACTTAACCCTGTTTGCCTTGGTTTCCTCAACCTCAAAATGGGAAGGAAATGGCAAGCTGCTTCAATGTCTTTGCCAAGAAAACCCCAAATTTGGTCATGAAGAGTTGGACATTACGAAAATGAAAAAAAACCATAAATAGTGCTTCCTTAACTTTCTATTTACTTTCCTTCAAATCTAGCTTAAATGCTACCTTCTATAATAGATTTGTTTCCTTACTCTCTCCAGTTGTTAGTGGCCTCTCCCTCTGAAAAATACTTTGCGTTTATTTTGTTGATTCTTACACATGCATTTTGTTTTCTCTCATTATGATGTAAACCTCTAGAAGACAGCTATTGTTTCCTGTTGTTTTTATTGTTATGTACTACTGATTCCTAGGATGGCCTGGCACACAATGAGTACTTTGTAAATATTTGTGAAATTGATTGGATTACTTACTATATTTACCTCTATGCTTGTTATATTTTCCTATTAGCTTGTTAATTCTCTGAAGATTTAAACTTGACATTTCCCCTAGTACTCAGAGCAGTGTTTTTGCACACAGTTGGTACACTATTTAATTGCATTAGACCAAAGAATGAAATGACTTTTATTATTGATTTTAACTTGTTTAACTACTATTGTAGATGTAGTCACAGAGCAAACTTAGGCCTTTTAAGTCACTCTTCAAAGTTGGTAATGGGAACATAATTCAATTTTATTGTTTTCAAATCCATGATGATGAAAGCAGATCTGAGCTTCATCTGTCATAGTCTGCCAGGTCACCCTGCTTGGAGGTCAGGATCTTGACATCATTGAAAGTTCATGACCGACTTTCACCAACAGTCTCAGTAGAAACTCTCTGAGCTCATGAAACTAATTTTCAAGAAATGTAAACTTTTCATGAGATATTTGGGATTATGTCATGGCTGTCGATGTCTCATGAAATCCACCCAAGATGATGACTGGCTATTTTATAACATCCTCTGCTCCACATGTTTCTGACTAAAATAATATTGGACCTTGATATAGTTAAACATCATAGGTCTGATACCATAAAATAAGAGAGAGAGAGAATAACATTCTCTCTTAAGAAGAGTGTTTATGGAGAAGAGATTAACTCTAAATTCCTTCATATAATCATATTTTAAATCATGGAATTTTGGGACTGTGTGGGATCTTAGAAACCACATAGTCCAACTTAAATTTTGTATGTGAGGAAATGGAGGGGCCATGGGGTCATAGACTTAGACTAGTAAACTAGGAAGGGATCTTAGAGGTTACCTAGTTTAGATTCTCTATTTTATGGATGAGAAAACTGAAGCCAGAGAGTTGAGGTGACTTTCCAAAATCATACAAGTAATAAGAAACAAAACTGGGATTTGAACCTGGGATCTCTGACCCTTAATCCAAAATTTTTTCAATGTGTCATTAAGAAGAAGCTTATTTATGACCATACATCCCAGGGAAGTTAAGATCCCTAGTGTGGTATCCTTCGGGAGATACACATATTGGTTTCTTGAAAGACAGAATTGCTGTATCACACACATACACACAAAAATCTGGGTGAGAAAAATATTTTATCCTTTCATACTGAATGCTCTACTGAATATGGGATTAAACATCTGTCTACTTGGAAACAACTGAATATTTGTTGTTCTATAGATAAAACATAAAGAAGATTTGTTTATGATGGCCGTTTGAATAGCAAATGATCCTGTACTTTGGTCTATGAGTCAGGTTTCAGGAAAAATGATGTCCATTAGTGACTACATCTGCCAAATAGTGTTTTTCACACTGCAGAAAAGAAGGGCATATACCTAAATAGAAATATAATCCTAGTAGAGCCTGTCTATAGCACTACTTGCTGTATGTATTCCATATTAGAATGTATATGTACATTTCTTCTTCTTCCCCTTGCCCTGTTCCCTCCAGACCTCTTCCCTCCCCTTCCCCGCCTCCCCACTCTGTCTATCTGTCTATTCTCACGAATATAAATGTGCATGTTACAGGCATATAGACATATGTATACATGCATAACACACGGCAACACAGACTTTATACATCAACACAGAACACAATGTTATGCATGACATATATGCTGTACACATAATATGCATACATATGTGAATGCATGTATGAACATATACAGATATATTCACATATACACATTTCTATATACTCATATACAGATGCATGTGGATATTTAAATGTGTTTTATGTGTATATACATACATATACATGGGTATACACATACATATATGTGTGTGTATATACAAATACACACAAACAGGCACACATAACAGATCCTTGTGATTTCACTTTGTATGATCTTCCAATGAAGAATTGCTCTTAAAGATTGACATTTTCTTTAGATTTCAGTTTGGAAGTTGTTAAGTTCAGCTTTGACACATTAAATATAAGGATCTGGTAGGATCTTCATGTGGAGATGGTCAACAGATAGAGATGTGGAATTGGTATTCTTAGGAGAAATTTGGGAATTATCTCCTTATATGTGATCATTGAAATCATGGGGAATGGATAAGATCTCCAAGATTTAAGGGAAGGGGGCTAAGAAGAGAAAAGCATGTCAGCATGTTATATGTCAGTGTGTCCAAGGACTTCTGTGTAGGTATTCCAGAGTTAGTGCCTTCTGACAGTCTCTCCCTGTCTCCCTCAAATTCTTCCACTTCTCTCCCCTGAAATCTCTCTTCTCCATGTGCACCATGAAAGTCTTTTAAAAGTATTTCACTCAGTCAGGAGTCCCTTAACAGGAAACTACCAAACTCATCTGGGGCTGGTGGGGCTACATATAATTCAACTTTATGCACCAGGAGATTTGTGCTCACAGGGCACATATGTGGGAGAGGTATCAGAGATTCAGTGCCTTCATTTCATAGAAAAGGGAAGTGAAGCATAAAGAGCTCTATTTTCCTTTCAGATCTTTCCTTTGATCTAAGCTGACATTGAGTGAAGGGAATGATGAGATACAAGCCTAGCCCATGCATGTGTAAAGTAGCTGGATACCAACTCTAGGTAATACAGTGGGATTGAAGATAGGGGAAAAATACCTCTTTGCCTCCATGTATCTGTCATATGCCAGTCAATGATTGGTTAGATTTATGAAATTCCTGCATTATAATTGTCCCTTGTGATTAAGGCATTGTCTATAGAAATCCAAAAATGGTACCTTGAAAGCCCTAATAACATAGAGAGACAAGGAAATCTTATGTAAGTTTAGGAGAAAGGATAAGTGGTTGAAAAGGTCTGGATAAGCAAGTACTTTTGGCATGCTGGAATGATGGACCACAGGTAGCCTGGGGGCAAATGAGATGTGAGTTTGAGGATAGGGTATGGCAAAAAAACATATAGAAAAGAGTTAAGATGACACCAAAATTTATGGAAATGGGGCAGCTGACAGTGAAGATAAAGGTACAAATTTCACAATTTTCCTTAGATTTACCCCTATCATTAGATAGATCTCCCTGACCCACAAGTTAACTATCTGAAAGATCTGTATGTTCCTTGTATTTTGCTTATTTCAACAGAGAGCAGTAATATTTTTGGCCCTAAAACAGATGAGGGGCTGGAAAGAGGAGGAAATCACAGGACCACAGGATTTTGAACTACAAGAGACTTCAAAGGTCATTTCATCCAAACACTTAAGGAGATTGTGACCCATAGAGGTTAGATATCTAGTCCAGGACAAACAGCTAGTTAGTATTAGTGTTGGGAATCATACCCAAGTGCCTATCCATAGTTCCAGTGCTTGATTCAACTGTCATTCAGCCTACAAAATGATACAAAGTTCAAGTCTGACCATGTTACCACCCCTCTCTACTACTATTCAATAAACTCCGGTGGGCTCCCTATGGTCTCCAGGATATAATACAAAACTCTTTGGTATTCAAAGTCTTTTATAGTCCCCTTTTACCTTTCCACTCTACTTTACTCCCTGCCACAAAGTCTTCAATCCAATGACACAGAATGGAAGTGTCTAGAAATATACTTGCTATTCAAGGAATAAGACATTCCATCTCTCAGTTCCAGGACTTTTCTCTGGCTGTCCTCCATGCTTAGAATGCTTGCCCTCCTTAATCTGGCTCACTGGCTTTCCTAACTTCCTTTAAGACCTAACCAAGATGCCTTCTTTTACAGGAAGCCTTTCCCAAACTCTCTTAATACTTTTTTCTATTATTTCTTATTTATCCTGGATATAGCTTGCTTTTTATATGTGCATTTGCTTATTCTCTCCCCAATTAGATTGTGAGCTCCTTGAGTTCAGGGATTGTCTTTTGCTTTTTGCTTTTTTTGTGTGGGGGGGTAGGTATTGCTAGAGTATAGCACAGTGTCTGGCACATAGTAGCTACTTAATAAATGGTTATTGACTAACAGGGACACTATCCACTCAATCATGTCATCCCTGGAGGTTGATTCTTTTGGCAACTGAGCAAACATTTTCTCCATGTCACTGTATTTGCTGAGACTCTTCAGAAGGGTGGGATAGGTGTGTTTAAGGTAGAAGGAGGGAAGGGGACTTCACAGGGGAGAGAAGCCACAGAAAATGGGCTTCCATAAACACCTTAAAAAGATATTTAATATAATTGATTTAGAAAAAAGAAAAAAGGCAGTACAATATAGTGGGTAAAGAGCAAGTGTTAGAATCTGAAAGACCTGGGTTCAAGTCCTACCTCTGATACTCTCTAAATACCTCGGACCCTCTCTAAATAAGAGAACAAGTGCAAATCTGGATTGGCACAGGAAGCTTTCTCATCCAAAACTCTCTGTATCTGTGAAATCACAGGTCCTGTGCAAATAGAAACAAATATTATAAATAAGCAAAAATGGCAGTATTAATAATGTTCAGTCTAATGACATAAAAAGGGGAAATAAATGCAAAGATTATAGATAAATTACCACTTCCCAAAGAGGAGATGTGATAAATGAAGGGGAGGGGGCATGGGAGTTACTGAGAGTAGTGGTGAGAATGGGCCAATAGTTTAAGAAGAACTCTCTCCATAGGTTTGGTCGTCTAAGAAGAATGTAGGAGACAGTCAGAGGGGGAGGGAAGGAGGGATCTCTGGCCTACTAAAGTGGGTGGTGAGGGGTGGGTAGGGAAGTAGTAGTAGTAGTATTTCCTTGTGTAGTAGAGATTTCTCATACAGAAGTTTACAGGAAGTACACACAGTAAGCTATGATGGTGATTAATTTTGAAATTGCAGGCGCTCAAAAAAACCCTTTTCTATCAGGTTTTATTCTTAAATATTCTAAGTCTATTTCTGAAAGATTTTTTTGAGGGTAGCTTCAGTAACTCATTACATGGCATAACGGAGAGATCCCTGAACTTGGGTTTGAGTCTGGATTGTATGTTTTCCCAGTTGTGTGAGAACAAGCAAATTATTTAACCTCTGGAATCCTAGGTTTTCTCATCCATAAAAATGGGGAAAATCATGCTTACATTACTATCACAAGGTTGCTGCATGGATATGACTTTGTGAACTCAAATGTTCCTACTACCTTACAATGTTAGAATGTTTCTAGTTGAGTTCTCTCTCTCTCTCTCTCTCTCTCTCTCTCTCTCTCTCTCTCTCTCTCTGTCTCTCTCTTTCTTCCCCTTACCCTTTCAAACTTTCCCCTTACACCCATATTCAATTTAAAAAAGTGATATATTGAGAAACTTACTTGCATAAAACAAGGAAAAAATCTGCTTTTGCTTCAATAATATACACATTTCGGTTAAAGTTTGCTTAGTAGTGCCTTGAATTTTTTATATAAATATCCTTTCCTGCGCATTTAAGGGAACTTGTTTTACAGTGCCTTTTGTACATACGGGAAAAAGCTGGTGACCAGTACCCACCTCTTCTGTACATCTGAAATACTGCCTGGTGGAGTGTTTCTCACACCAGAACACAGGGTATGGAATAGGATTGAAGGAGGATTCAGGTTGTCATTTTTCTCTTTAAACTACATTTTTCTTCAACTATCACTTTAGATAGCATATCAAAACCATGAAGCCAAGCAGCAAGCCAGATCACAGCATTTCCTTGTTTCTGAATTATTGTTCCACCTAGTTAAGAGTCTACAATCGATGGTACACAACCTTTATAGTGATGACAGCAGAAAGACAGCTTAATTTTCAGTAATACTTTCTTCCTCTTTCCTTCCTTCTTTCTTTCCATCTCTCTGTCTCTTTTTCTTCTCTCTCTCCCCTACCTGCTTTCTCTCTCTGTCTGCTTTCCTGCCTTCCTTATTTCCCTCTCTTCCTCTGTTTTTTATCCTCCTCTTCTTCTTTCTCTCCTTCCTTTTCTTTCTCTTTCTTTTTTCCTTCCTCCCTCCCTTCTTCCCTTCCTTCCTTCCTTCCTTCCATCCTTCCTTCCTTTTCTCTTTCCTATTCCTCCTCCTCCTCCTTCATTATTAGTATAATAAATAATTCCAAACTTCTTTGGCCTAGGATGTGGGTTAAGGTATACATCAGGACCTTGGTGGTTCAGTTCGTGCTACTCCTGGTTATTAGATGTGTGTCACTGACCAAAGTTCTGATCAAAACCAACAATGAGGCAGCTGGGGATAATGAAGCATGGCCAGGCCTAATTGCTAGGCTGTGTACCTAAGGAAGTTTGTAATAAAAGGCTATTAACTACCAACCTTTCCAATCAGTGGAGCAAAAATACAAAGACATTGTATTGATCAAATAGAAGTTCCTCATGCAAATTCTCACTGAAGTTTCTTTCTTATCCCATCTCCTCCCCCAAATAGAAGAAACTGAATATTCAATCATTCTTGAAGTGTTGGCGCTGCATAAAATTCACTTTATCAAAAAGAGCAGGAGAAAAAAAAGTTTTAATCTTTTTTCTAAAAGATTAGGTTTTTTTTCACCTGAAAGGGCTTTTCTGAGTCTTGAATCATTAATGTGGAAATGTGACTTTGTCAACTCCCAAATCCTTTTCAAATATGTGTTATTATTTTTATACTACTTAAAGAGAGAAAAAAAAGCTGTTCTTGGAGTTAGCAGGACCTGGGTTCAGGTAGTGACACTGGTACATATTGGCTAGGTGACTTTGGGCAAACAACTTTACCTTTCTATGTTACCGGAAAATTTTTAGGACTAAATGTTATAGAGCATCTGCTGACCTGTATGGTCGGATGGAATTTCCACTCTGGGAGTTTCCCAAACCTATAAAATAACAGGTCTACCCCACTCCAGTATTATTTGAAACTAAGAACATCTCCAAATTAGCAAGACTTCCCCATGCCCCCTAACCCCAGTGAGATAGAATCTCAGCTTTGTCATGATCAGGGCTTTAGACAATGAAGATCCCTGACCACAGTTATACCCATGTGAGCCCCAGATATGCAAGTAGAGGCAGCACAACCAATAAGGAGCTAAAAATCTTTAAAGGAAATGATGCCAGTGTTTGTGGCTTCATGCAACCTGATTAAATGTTGATTGTTCTGTTCACTTGTGCCATAAGGGAACAAGATAGCAGAGACATACATAATGGTTCAACTTATGATGGAACTTACCCAAATTATGACTATTATTTTCTTCTTAATGCATGTAATTGAATCATAGTAGCCCCAATGGGAATGAGGTCGATGGTTGGGAGATGTGATGCTCACCACCCCCAGCTACATGTTCCTCTGCTAATCTATCACCTTTACTGAAGGGTTTCATTTTCTGGGTGAAAATAAGCCAACCATTTATCTTGATTCTCTTATCTAGGGACATACTTAGTGTCTTTCACCACAGTGCCAAGGCACTCTGACAAGGCTTGTATTTAGCACAAATAGCACAAACTGACAAACTTGAAAACGATCAAAATGGCCAAAATCCCAATTTCATCTCATGGAGACAGTTTCTTAAAGGGCAGTTAAATAATACCAATATCTTTGAAATTTATACAGCTCAGGATTAAAGGTAATTTGATAGCATAAAGCATTAAAACTGCTGGGAAACTGGATTTTATGAACTACAACAACAAAAAAAGAAAAAGATGTTGAACTAGTTGAATCTGTAGGGGCAGGAGGTATCTTTTTGTATTTGTCAAATGCATGACCTAAATTATCGTTAGGCATTATTATAGCAATTTATGTTTTCAAAATGTTTCATTGTCATTTTTTTTTACCATGTATTGCTCAAAATAATGTGGTTCTTTCCCCATTTCTTTCTGAAACATAACATGCATAGAAACAAAAGGAGAATAGGCAGGGAAAATTAATTGTTCACAACCAATATGGGATTTAGTTTCTTTAATACATGGATTTTTACTGTGTGAAGATTTCATATTTCAACTATGTAAACTTATCAGAGGAGGGAATCATGACTTTTCATTGTCTAGAAACTACTAAACTGCTATTAGAAAGGTGAAAGTTTTAAAAAAAATTATGGAAGACTCAGAGACTTGAATTAATTATCACTATTCTGTACCCTTCATTTATAAGATACCTTTTTACTTACAGGGAATAACCTCCTGCTGAATTTAAGCAAAAGTGATGGAACTCAGGGAAGGAATAGGTTCATTTCATCCTAAACTCACTCCAAGCTTTTAGAATGTCTCCTTTTGGCTAGTTTCTATAATCTTAAGTAAGTGTTTGGATATCCTTTATACATTCAAGCGATAAATATTTGTTGAATCTCCTAGGAGTATGTTGCTATATTAATTATTATGGAGAACTCAATATGGATAGAAGACATAATTTTGGGAGAGAAGGATGGCTCTACAATGATAGCACTTTAATCATATAGATAGGTAGATATGTATGTGTATGTGTACAACATATATACATACAGATACACGCACATACCTGTGTCTGTATCTCTAGGTTTCTTGAATGAAACTTGCTTCAAACTATCTGTATTGTTCTTCTATGTACAATCTATATTTATTGAATTCTTGGGAGAAGCCACACGGGATAGCATCTTCAGATAGCATATGTGAGGGTATGAAATCTAATAAAAATTTGTATATAAACAAAGGATTTTTCGCTGTTTGTCTGTATTCTTCTATGCTGAAAAGAGATACTTCTCTTGAGTTTTCCCAACATTTCATCTGTTCTGTTAGAGAGAAGAATGTTAATGTCAATGTTGGCAATTGGAGATTTCCACTTTGACTTAATTAAGAGTTTTTATCACTGAATGTGAACTCTTAGACTAGTATGTGATTCCATTGTGTCTCTATGGTATAGATAAGACTTTGGTTTTTGCCATGGTGACTAAGAGTAAGTGAAGTGTAAGTCCTTCCTATTGGTAAAGTAAGATTCATCTTTGTTGTCATCATAAAATCACCTTCTTTCTCACTTCCACCCAACACAGTCTAGAACTCTAAAAGTGATAATTTTATGTATCCTACCTCCATACCCTGTTTATCCAAACTGGAATGATGACCCAGTAATTTTCTGCATTTTCTTCTTTTCTCACTGGAAAGAAAATAGACTTTGACATTAATTCAATTCAAGTCAGCAAATATTTACTAAGGACATTTTCTATATAAGGTCTTATGATTTGAAGTAGGGAAATATTAGAGAAACAGAAGTGATGTTAATTAAGACTATGTGTTACCAATTTTGTTTTGCAAGTCTTCTCCATTACAGTAGAGCAGTACTAGTACATGGTTAAAATGCTTAATAGTTCCTAGAGGTAATAAAATTTGTTTGAGAGCTATGTACTCCAAATTATCTGGTTGTATGTTATTTGGATTCAAAATAATGAATACTTTTGGCTACTGTAACTTATGTGAGGGCCGTTGTTCAAGGTGTGAAGTGTTTGCAATTAATGACATTAGAATAAGGAGTATCTGCAGTGATGGAATCATGGATTTTTTAAGTATCAAAGTACATTTAGTTGACAATGTCCTTTTCCCCTCACCCTTCCCCCTAAAAAAATCAGTGTGTGGATAATGTCATAATTTATGAGATCAAAAGAATGAATGTAAGTTTGATTTTAAACAAGTTGGACTTGAGGTTGATTAGTAGACCTGAATATTAAAACTTAAAAATTTTACTCTTTCACAGGTGACTTACTGGTAGTGGGTTATTTTTAACAAGGAAACAGGGAACAAATAATCTTCTTAGATGATACTTAGATGAATTCTCCTCATGGTATTGCTATTAGAATGGGGGAAGAAGAAAGGCTAATATTTTTCTCTTTGTAAAAGGGAAGTCATCTAGTCTACCCCTACCCCCTCTTTTTACAAAAGGAAAAACTAAAGCCCCAAAAAGGGGATAAGTGACTTCCCTGAGGCCACACTGATGTTAAAAACTGTCAGAGCCTGAATCCACATGCAGAATCTTTAACTCCAAATCCAGACCTCTTTCTGCTATATTACACGATTCTCTGTCCACTCCAAATTTATAACATTCCTTCTTCCTCTATCCATTACTGAAATTCCTGGGATAGGTTGGGCAATGAAATGCAGATGAAAGGAATGTTAATTTGTGAGTTTTGATTCTTTCATTCAAAAATTATAGTTGGAGCATGAGCTCCGTCAACCTACGTCCCAAGTGAAGTTTCTGCATTTAGGCTGCTGCTAAGAAATACCATGTGCCCAAGACCGAAATGCTAAAAAAAGGAAGGGGAAAAGGCAACCCATTGTTTCTGATACAGATAGTGAGCTGAACAATAAAAAGAATAAGATACATATGTGGGAGAATTGGAATGATAATCTGATTTCTAGTAAAGAGTAATAAGAGCTACTTTTTTTTTTTTTGGTTTTGATTCGTTGATAAACACAGTACACGCTATTACAAATCTGTTTACTCTCCCTATCTCCATGCTTCCAAAGTTTTTATCACCCTTTTATCTAAGCTCTTAATAATGTATGATGGATCACACTCACATTCTAGTCATTTGTAAGCAACTTTAAGGTCAAAGTTAGACCTTATTAGAGCCTCATGTATGTTTGTCTGAGGAGAAGAAAGTTGGTGTCTGGGTGCAGCATTTTGTCCTTAGAGAAGTACACAACTATTTCATTTATATGCTGCAATAACCATAGCTATGAAACTGTACTGCAGATCTTTTAAGTAGACACTGATGGCACATATACATGTCAGGTGAATTGGACTGATCCTTTCATTATGATAGTCTCCTCAAAACCATTTCAAATGAACACGTCCCCCTTTCTATTTTGTATTGCATTTATAATGCATGGGCTGCCTAGACTTCTCCTGTGTTTTGCAATCAGTAATCGGCATTCTCAGCATTTTCCTATCTCATTCATGATACTGTAATGATGCTACTTTAAAGGATGCTGCAGTTAAAGGCAAAAATGACTTCCATTATTTTCTGATGTCTTCAGGTGCTAATAAAAGTTACCTTTTCTTAAGTTGATGTTTATTTTCAAATGGAAATTTAAAAGTAAGTCAGAACTCTCTCTCTCTCTCTCTCTTTGTGTGTGTGTGTGTGTGTGTGTGTATGTATATGTGTGTGCACAAGATGACTGGATAATTTGTGCAGGTAAATGTTAATGGTAACCTGGCAAAACTAGTTACTCTGTAAAACATATGAAATGGGGCATTTGTTACTCTCCTCCAGTCCCTATCCCAGTTGATGTGGTCAAGAGCTATGATTACAAATACGGTATTCATTTGTCAATAAGTTATTTACACCCTTTACAAAATACGAAGATTTGTATCTTTCTTATTGAATCCGGAAGGAACAGTACCATTGGATAAAGAGTGATGCATCGTGCCTTCCAGATGACCCTTAAAAGGCATGGATTAGAATTCAGTTCAGATCTGTCAAAGGACAACAGGTGAGCTGTAAACTTTTTCCTTGAGAAGGAATCACTTTTGAGAGAGGAGGGGATAGTTCTCTTTCCTCCTCCTAAATTATGGTATTTGTAATCAAAACTAATCACCTAAAGAGAGACACCCCATCCTGTAGCTGGAGAGTCAGTTTGAAAGAATTCAAGGCACAGTTGAGGCATCCAGGTCTACAGACAGACAAGAATACAGGGCAATGTTGAGACTAGAAATGGCTTTGAGGAGCAGAATTTTTGGAAGCAAAGGCAATAGCTATATGTGGACTCAAGAGAGTGAGCTCTCTAGCAAGGGATAGAGATTACTTAGTAGAGAGTAGTAAGCCCTAGGCACCCAGCTAAGTCAGCAGTCCATAGATGCATTGTACTGAAGGGAGGTGAGCCATGAAAAGAATACACAGGAAGGAAAAGACATCAAGGTCCTGAAGTTCTGGAGTTATGGGTCAACTAGGTCACATGAGTTTCCCATATATGTGCCTCACTACCACTTTATTTTAAGGTTGTGCCTACTGTTCCCATGGATTCTGTGTATTTGTGGGAGAGTGAAACCCAGACTCATTTGAGAGAATGTTTTATAGCATTTGATCTTCTTAAACAATTTTAATAAATGTCTTTCATAAAAGCTAATTAAGTCTGACTGACAGTGGGGGATACCCTGTTAGAGCCTCAGAGGTATAGTACATGAGGAAATGCAGACCCAGAGGACACCCCTTGAAGCTGAGGTACGAATTTACCTATAGAGTTTACAAGTTTACAACCCACTGGAGCCAATGCATGTTAGTAAAGTAGTCTAGGGCTAGAGGTACATAGGCTACAAGTAATCCTATTTTGGAGAGTTAACCGTTTTCAAGAACTTGTTTATTGATTGATTCATATACTTTCTGTTCTAGCCAAGTAGCACTCACCACTAGCTGTCCTTTGAACTCATTTTGCCACCTTGGCTAACAGAAGGTCCCAGCCTGAGTCTCATTTGGTCACTGTTTGGGCTATGATGGCTCAAAGTGAGTGTAAATAGCAGTTATTTCTGTTTTGGCTAGAAATACTGAGGATCTTTCCCTCCCAGATTGATTTTTTTTAACTAGGTAAAAGAGGCCATTCTTTGCCCTATTTCTTACCTAGCCTTAATCAAAGAATGGTCCTTGCTTCAGTCAAACAGAGATCTGGGAAATACTTTAGCTTAAAAAGGCCAAGATCTTCTCCACTTGGGCCCTCTCTAGTCATCCTGATCTATATCTTTCCATTGGATCCAGATAGCTCTGGAGGAGAAGAGAGTGAGGCTGATAACTTTGTACAGGCCTCCCTCACAATTCATTTGCAAGTCATAGAATCACCTTCCTGATGTCATGGTCTCTTCAAGAAAGAAGGACAAACAGTAACAATGGTCTGCAGTCCTTGTGCATTTGTGTATGCTACCCCATACCTATTGCAATCCTTTTCTTTCAAGTCTCTAATCAGATGCCAGCTCCTTCCAGAAGCTTTCTTAAATGCATCAGGGAGAAATGATTCCTCCTTGCTCAGATCTCTCATGCCACTCAATCTGACTTTTCCTGGACATTTAATTATGTTTTCACTTGACTGTAGCTATTTGCCTCACCAATTTATTGAGTTGTAAGGAAGAAATTATCCTGTTTTTTTATCTTTGTATCCCTGGAACCTAGTGCAGTGACCCCAAAACATTAGATTCTAAAGAAATAATTTTTAATAGTTAAATTACATTGTTGAACTAGGAAGATAAATGATACTGTGGCAAGAGTGAGTAGAACATGGGTAGGAAAAAGCAGGTGTGTAGGACAGAAAAATCTTGAAGCAAGGAAAAGTGTGTCATGCTTCTCTCCTGAATGGCACATTGGATTCCATAACAACACCATGAGACTATAATTTATTTCCTATATAAATTTATACTCCATGTTTCCTTGAACTAAAATAAGGCAGTCCTTTCTACTCTAAAAAATAAGACAACTATGAAGAGATAAGAATACAATGTGGTTTTGGTAACTTTAGAATCTTAAAGACTTAAATTCAAATCTTGCCTCTGATCCATTTTAGATGGGAATCTCTGGGCAAGTCACTTACATATACCTCCTAGTGTCACAGACAATCTTGTAAGACCATAAAATGTGGAGAAATTTCCAGTCTGCATTGGTAGGGGGAGTTTCTTCTCTAAGAGTTTTTTATATCTCTAAAATCACAGATTTAGTCCTAATAAATGAATGAATGAATAAACATCTCTACAGTATTTTACATTTTACCAAATGTTTTCTTTGCAGGTGAAGTATATAGTATAAGCCTAGTACTCTTTTTATATGAATTTGTCAGAAAAGACTTTCTCTTCCTCTCTCCTATCTTCAAGCCTTAAGTGGTAGCAGAAGTAACCAGCTGTGATAGCAAGGAGACTTCTGGTAGATAATGTTGGTGTTCTGTCTTGTCTTAAACTAAATCAGAAAAGTTTTTATTTTTTTCAAATAATGTAATATCACATATTTATGCCTGAGCCTTTCCATTTCTAAATTGAATGTTTTCTCAGAGAATGAATCTCAGACTTAATGTGTTTTTCTCCTAATCTATTCTTTCTGACTTTAATGTCACTCCTTAAAGCATAACCACTGAGACAATCTCTCATGATCAAAACCTTGAGCTTGTCTTTGTTCATTCTTTTTCACTTTTTCGTTCATCATTTCCAGTCACTTAATAAGTCACACTATCCTCATGATCCAGTTTCTCTTCTCGTTTTTAAAAGCTAACACTTTACCTCCTTCTTGAAGTATTCTAGTAGTTTCCTAACAAGTATTTTGGCCTCTATTCCAACCTTTGTACTGTTGCTCTCTTTGTTTCTTACCTGGTCCTTGGTCCATTGCTCTGAACTCAATAATCACTGTTTGCTCAATCCTATATTCATCTACTTCTACTTTCTTTCCTCTCACTCTCCTCTTACTCCCTTACAGTCTGGCTTCCAACCTTATCATTTCACTAATAACTTTCCAAGGTTACTAATGAATTCTTAGTTGTCAAATCAAACGATCTTTTCTCAATCCTCATTCTCCTTGACCTCTCCGGAGGCTTTGAAACCATTGATCCCTCCTCCCTGACACTCTTCTCTCTAGCTTTTCAGGACACCACTCTCCTGGATTTCCTACCTATCCAATTGCTCCTTCTCTTTCTGGTTCCTCTTCTAGATCATGTTCTCTGTCTGTAGGTGTCCCTCAGGGTTCTGCCCTGAGTTCTCTTCTCTTCTCCCTCCATACTGTTTCACTTGGTGATCTCTTCAGCTCTCTGGGACTAAATTGCCATTTCTGTGCTGATGATTCTCTAATATACGTATTCTGCCTCAGTCTTTCCACTGATCTCCAGTCTTGAGTGTCCATCTGCCTTTCAGACAGCTGGTATGAGATGTCCAGTAGACATTTTATACTCAATATGTCCAAAACAGAGCTCATTTTCTTTCTCTAACTAAATCCTGTTGCTACTCCCACCCCCTCCACCTACCACCTTCCTTATTACTGTAGAAGACAAGCATCATTCTTCTGGTTCTTATGCTCCCAACCTAAGAGTCACCCTGGATTCTTAACCATCTCTTACCTCCCTCCGCATATCCAAGCTGTTGCCAAAGGCCATTAATTTCACTTTTGTATCATCCCTCTACAGTGCCCCCTTCTCTTCTTTGACACTGACATCTTGCTAGTGCGGTCACTTATCACCTCATGCTTTGATTGCTGCAGGAGCCTGTTGGTTGTTCACCTGCTCCAAGTCTCTCCCCACTTCATTCCGTCCTCCACTCAGTCACTGAAGTGATTTTCTTAAATGTGGATCTGATCATATCTATATTTCTAGGCTCCCCATTGTCTCTAGGAGCAAATATAAAATGCTCTGTTTGACATTAAAAGCCATTTTTAAGCTAGCCTCCTTCTACCTTTCTAGTTTTCTTATACCTTACTCCTTACTGGATCATATTCCTTGATCCAGTGATACTGACCTCCTGGCTGTTCTATAAAGAAAACACTTTATCTTTTGGCCCTGAGTCTTCTCCCTAGCTGTCCTCTCTTTCTGAAACACTCTTCCTGCACTTCAGCTACAGACCTCCCCAGCGTCCTTTAAATCTCAACTAAAATGTCACCTTCTACTAGAAACTTTCCCTAAGCTGTCTTAATTCCAGTGCTTTCTCTCTTTTCATTATTTCCTACCGATGCTGTTTATAGCTTGTTCTGCATTTATTTGTTTCAGTATTATATGCCTCATTAGACTGTAAGCTCCTTGAGGTCAGGGACTGTCTTTTTCTTCTTTTTGTATCCCCAGCCCTTAGCCTAGTGCCTGACATATTAGATACTTAATAAATATTGACTGATTGATTTTGCTTTATAGTATTTTTTTTTGGTCTGAATTTGTGATTTTATCAATGTAGAAACTCCCTAGTGAAGAATCTTCCTTTATTAATGCAAATTGGCAATTACTCGGTAACTTTTAGTATTTGAGAATTGCTTTGGCACACTGAAGTGTTAAATAAAAATGGACTTACCCAGAGTCAGATAGCCTATGTGTATCAGAAATGGGACTTGAACCAAGGTCCTCTGGACTCTGACCTTGGCTCTCTATTTCCTATAATTATTGATGTATACCTACCATTCCATTATTAAGCTTTGTGAAGGAATGAATCCAGTTCTTATCTAGCCTTTGATTCTCACCTGGTTCTTGGCCGTTACTCTGAATACGATATTCACTGTTTGCTCAGTCCTACACTCATCATAGAATTTAAAGTGGTTTTTTGTGACCTAGTCCAGTGTTTATTGACGTTACACAGCTCAACTACAACTCCTCTTCACATAGTCACTTCACTTCCAGCTGAAATCTTTCAAGTACATAAAACTCACTCTGTTATTTCCCTGCCTTCCCCATCCCCACTCCCATACTCCAAGGAAGTTCAGTCCAGTTTGGGATAACTAATTGTTAGGAATGTTTTCTTTTTCTTTATGTTGAATAAAAAAATCTTCCTCCTGATAATTTACTAATAAAAGCTGACATTTAGTCATGGTTTTACAGTCAAAAGTACCTTTGCATATATTTCATTTGATTTTTTAAAAAGAAGATTTCTTTTATTCTGACTTAAAAAATAAAATAAGCATTTCCATAAAATAGTATGATAGAAAAACAAGATGACTGTACATGAAACTACAAGGGGGAAGTAACTAATCTGGCAACACAGAATTAGTAAATATTAGAAGTTGATTTTGAACTCATATCTCTCCTGACTTCAAGTTCTGTGTAAATGATAGCACTGGTTTTTTTCCATCCATTTCTCCTGTATCTGCATTTCAGTGCTAAATAGAACAGATCTTTCACATAATAATCCTTCAGATTTTCAAAGATTCTATAATGTCCCTTCTAGGTCTTCTCTTCTTAAAGCAAAATATTCTCTAAACATTCTATTGCTTTTCTTTTGTTAATTTTTATTGATATTTTCTGTTCCTTATGTCACCAGTTATCCCAAGTATCTTTTTCTTCCTTCTCCCCTTTTAACTACTTTATGAGATATAGCTTTAAAATCCTTTACTATTCCTTTTTCTCCTCTTATGAAGGTGATCTAGGTTGTTAATCTCTCTTCCAAAAGATGGTAGCTAGAATTAGATATGATATTCCAGATTTGGTTTAGCCAGCTCAGAGTTCGTTAGCTCCTCACTGGATATAGATTTTCCTCTTAATGCAGCTCAGTATTAAATTAGCTCTTTTAGTGACCATATTGTTTTTCCATGAACATTCACAGATTTACTAAGTTTGTATCCACTAAAATTCCTAGATCTTTTTCTTATGAACTTTCTTCTTATCATATCTTCTTTATCCTATGCTTGCATAGTTGGCATTTTCTCAACATTAAACTCAATTTAAGTGTGAGAATTCATTTTTGTCCATATTAAATATTACCAGGTAAGTTTCAACCGGATACTTTATCTCTTTAAATCTCATTTCCGTCTTCATTATAATAGTTTTCTCTCCCATCTTTATGTGATCTATGAATTTTATGATAATGTGATCTATGCTTTTATTGAGTGATAAAAATTTTCTGTGGAAAAAGTTTTAGGGAATTCCACTAGAGATCTCCTTCCTTTTTGTTATCCATCCCTTAATGGACAACTCTTAGACTGGGTCAATCAATTGACTCTAAGTCCTCCTAACTCTGTTATCATCCAGTTTACATCTTTCCATATTTTCCACAATATTCCAAAGAATATCAAGAAAAAAAATTCACTTAATGAAATGTAAATATGTGAAGTCCATGGTCTTTCCCTGATTTATCAGTCTACTAATTATGCCAAAAAAGAAAATGAAATTTCAGCACTTTTAGAAAAAATGACCCCATAGTGATTCACTGCGATTATGTCTTCTATAATCTCCAAAAACCATTCCTTTAATAAACTATTTTAGGTTTCTAGATTCTAGTAATTGATTTCAAGGTCACCAATTATAAAGTATCTGCCTTCTCTTAAAAAAAGGGATAGCAGCTCTCTGTACATGATTTCTCAAAAATAAGGTTCTGCAGTCCTTTTTGTGTATTCTTTTAAAACTTTTAGATGTACTTTTCTTCTTGTCTGGATGAGCTCATTGAAGGTAGCTAGGTAGGCTCTTACTATCTTTCATATATATTGGATTTCCAGTCCAAGTTAAGAGATTTTTCTCTAGCCTTCCTGATCTGAAGAGCAATCTCCTCTAAGCTGTCCCTTACTTATTTCTTATTTACATCCCCTGATGGACTCATCTTCTTTTCCAGTTATATATCTAAGGATATTCTTCTCAACACTTCTCTTACAAAATTGGCAATAGGTTCTAGTCTACTTATATTCATATGGTACCTTTATATTGTCCTATTTCTTTTTTTACATGTCCTTTCAAAATCTTAGTTTGTGGATTACCTATTTGTACTGACCCATTGTTTTCTTTAGGCATCTCTTTCCCTGTTTTTTTCCCATTGGGTTCAATAATAAATTTGTCCTAGAATTTTGTTCCTGCAATAATTTTGTATTCCTCTTGAGTCATCTTTCTTATTCTTACAATATGGGAACCTAGTTATCTTTTAAATCCAGGCTCCTAAAATCCAAAGTATATTCAGGCTGGTCCTTTCTAATTGAATATGAAATCTGAAATGTGATCCTTCTCTCAAGGTTCTGATGTTTTCATGACTGGAATTTTAAGAGCAATATGCAAATAAGGAGTAAAGAGCTGGAGTATGCTACTTTTCCTTTTAATAACATCCATGGATGAATATTTCATTCCCATAGCTTTTAGAGTTGAGAAGAATCTTTGCTCAGTGGAATTTATCAACTTAATTACCCTGAGTAATAGATGTGATTTTACTTCCCCACTTCCATAAGAAGAGAGGAAATAAACAAGAATTAATTAAGCACCTACTATGTTCCAGCCACTGTGCTAAGTACTTTACAAATGTTATCTTATGATCTTCACAACAGCCCTGGGAGGTAATATTATCATCATTTTACATTTGAGGAAACTGAGGTAAACAGAGGTTAAGTGACTTGCTCATGGTCATGCAGCTAGTAAATATCCAAGGCCAGATTTGAACTCAGATCTTCATGACTCCAAGTTTAGCCCTCTATCCATTGTGTCACCAAGCTAGGTCATGGCATGTTCAATGACAAATCCAAGAGAGGAGCACTTTTAGTGCAGATGGTTTAAAGAGTTTATGAAAGGTTGGTAGGACATAGATAGTGACAACTGATGTACATGGAGAGAGAGAGAAATGCTAGTCACATCTAGCCCATGTTGATGATGGAGAAAGATGTACCCAGAGACTTGAATGACAATACCAGTAAGAGACAATATCCTATGTATAAAACACCACAAATAGACAGGTGGGGAGGAGCTGACATACAATGACCTTGTACCCTTTGTGGACATGGACCCATCTGAATTATCATTATCTCATTATGAAATTTATTAATTAAAGCTGGCTCCGTCTTGAACGCCTTACTAATTTTGTTGCTACCTTGACATACATTTAATAAACTCCTTCTAATTCTCTTTCCCTGAGTTTTTCCTCATTAATCAGGGCAAAAGAACAAATGAAGAATTTTCCTTTTAACAAGTCATCCAAACGTACAAGACTAGATGCATTACCTAACGCAAACACCTTCTTTGGGAAGGGATTGTAGAAAAAAATTGATAATGTTCACTTGAATTCTCCTTGAACGTGTAAAACTTTAAAATGTGTGTGTAATTCAGAGTGTTGTAAAATTTTTAGAAAAGGGATTATTTCTAGATTTTCTTGGGGTAGGAAGTAGACTAAGGTTCTAAAACACTGGAAAAGGACAAGAAAAGGGAGACTGGAAATCTTGATAGAGAATGTATTTTGTGAGATTTTACTATTCGGATTTCTTTTTTTTTTTTTAATTTATTTAACTTTTTACATTCATTTTCACAAGATTTTGGGTTCCAAAGTTTTCTCCCCATTTG